>JARHVA010001159.1:2112500-2677500 GCA_037957365.1 Torreya grandis | reverse complement strand
ATGTGTGTGTGTGTGTGTGTGTGTGTGTGTGTGTGTGTGTGTGTGTGTGTGTGTGTGTGTGTGTGTGTGTGTGTGTGTGTGTGTGTGTGTGTGTGTGTGTGTGTGTGTGTGTGTGTGTGTGTGTGTTTCACTCTAGTAACCTCATCCATTGATATAGAGATCTAGAGTATCGCCTTATGAGTTTTCATTCCATAAATATTTCACTCAAGAATAGAAATAACTTAGATCATGATATCATTTAAACCCAATTTAAATTCCCTCATTAGTGATCCTAAACACGTATGGTGCTAATATAGATAGGCAAGTATGACATACATGTTAATACCTAATATTATTGTAGACTCAAAGGCCCCCATGTAATATTAATGTTATTTCCTAACTACCATAATAATTGGTATGTCATACGATACTATTCCCATTTTATATATTTTCCCATTCACTCACTAACTATTCACTCTCTATTCCATTATGTAGATTCACTTCCTTGACCTGCATTTATTAGATACTCTATCTCTTTAAGTGTAGGTAGGTTTAGTAATAGCCATTTGGTAAAGTGCATGACCTTCAGTACATAAATGACCTCTATCACCTATCTACACTTGTATTGTGAACTATTATTTTAGTTCTATATATATATATATATATATATATATATATATATATATATATAACTTGGAAATGACAGCATCAATAGACCAATGATTTGACCATTTTAAATCATCCTTACCATCCTAGATATATAATATAAGGCTACCTTGCCTACACTGATATTTCCATATCATATTCATGGTCTATTTTATAATGTCAACACCATTATAGGTTGTGATATTCCCATCTCATAACCATGATATTTAAGGTGATTTCATTCTCATCTCATAATTGTGTTATTCAAGGTGGGTTCTAAATAAAAGGCTTAATGGTGAATTCAAGCCAAATTCCTAAAATATTTAAGGTATTTTCAATAAATGGGTATTTATATATACATAAATGAATGGAATGTAACATTTGAACTATAAAATACCTATAATCATGACATGATCACTCATACATGACATATACTACATACTTAGCATAAGTACTCACTTAAACTCATACATTACATCTACTTGTAGTCATGATAGGTCATTCATATCATAAATTAATAGAGATAATAACCTAACACACTCAATTCATAATATAATGAATTAAAACACCATTTAATAATCATCCTAAAAATATAATATTCACTCTAAAAGAAATTCTAGATAGATGGGTCAATCCATGCATGCTTTAATTCTAATCTCACACATGCATGACATAACCACTTTACCCTATACTTACATAAAAAATACCACTAACAATAATATTTTGGGTGGAGGAGAGTTATTCTGAACCCTATTTTAGTAGGTTCATATCAAAATCAATCATTTTATTATCTCCCTCTCCCCAAACCATATGGAGTGAAAGGGGTCAAGCACATAAATTCCTAAAGTTGGTAATCACACTATTATTATTCCTCATCATCCCTAGTCACTCCCTTATCAATATTCATTTCCCCTTACCATCCCTAATCACTTCTTCATAATCCCTCATCATTCCCTTATCATCTCTCATTATCCCTAATCACTCCCTCATCAATACTCATCATCCCTAATCATCTTTAGTTACTCCCTTATCATCCCTCATCATTCCTAATCATACATAATCATTCCCTTAATGACCATCATTATCCATAACCACATCGTCATCATCCCTAATATATGTAATCACTCCTACATTTCCCTTCATCATATCTAATCACCCATTTATTGAACCTTATCATCCCCCATCATCCCTAATATCTCCCTCATTAGCCCTCATCATCCCTAATCACTCCCTCATTGGCCTTAATCATCCTTAATCATCCATACTCATTGCCTCATTATCCATAATCAACATTTATCATCCCTAATCACTCCCTCATCATCCTTCACTATCTCTAATCACTCCCTTATCATCCCTCATTATCCCTCATCATCCCTATCATTCCCTTATCGGCCCTTATTATCAATAATCACACCCTCATTGAACCTAATCATTCATAATTATCCTTAATCACTCTCTCATCATCCCTCACTATCCCTCATCATCCCTAATCACTCCATCAAAACTCATTATCCTTATCATCCCTAATAACTCCCTTATCTACCCTCATCATCCCTAATCATCTATAGTCACTCCCTCATTATCCCTCACCATCCCTCATTATTCCTCATCATCCCTAGTCATTATGTCAACATGCATCATCATCCCTCATCATCCATATTCACTCCCTCCTCATCCCTCTTCATACTTAATCACTATCAGAGTTGTGTCTAAAATCACTAGGTCATTTACATGCATAGGTTCATGATAGGTATGAGATAAAAAAAGAACATAACACACAACAAAAATCCAAATGAAATAAAATACAAGAATATTATAAAGAGAGATTAGATCTCAATCCAATTTGTCATTAACAAAGTTCATAAATGTAAAAAGTACAAATAGGAGAATGTTAAGGAAATCCTCCAAAATAGGTCATCAAGGGACCCTCAAAATATATTACTAATTCCTCCACAATATGTTGTCAATACAGCCAAAAATATAGGAGTTACTCCCATACATGGAATAACTAGTAAATGGAGTTACTTCCTAGTCATCCAATCAACCTATACACCTAAGAAAGCTTCTCCATAAAAGTAGGAAAACTCCAAGTGAGGAAAAAAATACCATAATAATTAAATATGTAAAAATAAAAATAAAAACCCTAATCTAATAGCCCCCTCATAAACACAACTTATGTGGGTAGTGTAAAAAAATGGGTACCAATAACTAGCCCTAATGAAGTACCCATGAACAAATTAATCTCTCATAAATTAGAGAAAAGGAATAAAACCTATATGAATTTATCCCCTCCCCCACAAAAAAGAGAGACATAAAAATAAGAGGATAGAATGTCCTCATATAAGATGATGTTATAGTGTTCTGAGCATCGTGAATAGACTATAAGTTAAGATACTCTATGTTAAAGGTTTAGTGATGATGTATGAAATTTTTCTATCATCTGGCCATATATTAGATCAATGATGTCCCCATAGATGATATTTATGATGAATTTCATGTGAATATTTATGTGTTTGGGTTGATGATGTTGGACTATATTATTTCAAATCTGAATAGTACTTTGGTTATTATAGTAGATGATGGTAGGTCATCTAAACTACATATCAAATGTTGTGAGAATACCCTAAAATTATATGGACCCAATGAAAGCATTGAAATTTACCCTATACTCTACCTTAGTAGATGATAAATCAATAACATTATGCTTCATAATTGGCCAACTAATCAAACCTAAACTAATGGAGAATATATATAACCTAAAGTGGACTTGTGTTTCTAAATATTGTCGACCTAGTCTAAATAAGTATATCTAATCATGTTGATGTCATTCATACATATATATAATGAATATTGAATCTATGTATGCCCTAAATTTAATGCAAGATCCTCTTAGCTAATTTTTGGTGTAACTCATGGGGTTCTTGCATAAATCTAAAGATTAGTCCCACTATAGATGATGTCAGGTCTAGTGATGAGTAGTATTTTACCTACCAATTGATTGACATAGTACATGCAACTTGATCCACATGGGATGGGGTAGTAACTGGTAACTTAAAACAAGTATTCCATTAATTTTCAACCCAAGGGCATTTAAATTTATTGGATGATGTCACTATATATACACACTTAATCTTCAAACATGACTCTTGATAATTTTAGTCTAAAACTTATGAAAATAAATTACATAAAGGAATGAGAATTTCATGAAATAAATTGAATAAATATAATAATTTAATTGGAATATTCCCTAAAAATTATTCAAAATAACATAGTTATTTATAATTGCCCACCCACACATGTAAAATCATAATACATAATTAAATAAACCAAAAATATTATTTATTTTTACTATTGAGTAGGATATTTACTTCAAGTCTTCCTGAGGGGCCCTCCTCTCTCATCCTTGAGATTTAATCCTCCTCTTAAGGGAAAAACATAATTAATTTAGAATGTTATATTTATTCATATCATGTAGCAATTAAAGATTACTACAATAAATTAAAATAACTAGATTGGATTATTTATTTTGTTTACACACTTAATCTCTAATAAATTCCTACTACCCTCACATGTCTCTACTATATTACACACACACACACACACACACACACACACACACACACACACACACACACACACACACACACACACACACACACACACACACACACACACACACACACACACACACACACACACACACACACACACACACACACACACACACACACACACAAACACACACACACACACGCACACACAAATACACATATACATACATACCAGAGGTGGTGATTTACATTTATTGCAGAACTAGAAATATTAAAAAAAACATATTTATAATGAGAATGTTGAACTACAATAAATAAAAATTGGTTATAGAGGTTAGACTCTACCCAATCAAACATATTGAATCTAATTGCTTATTTAAAACCAAATTTTGGTTAGAGATACCTTAGTAGAATCCATTAATGAGGTCAAATATATCTTCCATAACCTCCAAATTTTTGACTGGTAGATGAAAACTTAGGTGAGTTAACTTTCTTCATATCCTAACAGCTATAGGTTTATTTTAGGTTGTTAGAAATTATGGTAGATTAAATCAAAAATTACATGATCTTCATGATGTTATTATTATTTATGTATAGATTTCATTAATTATTTTTAGGATGTGTTGACACAAGATCATTTGATTTTAGAATGTGCTAACACAAGATCCTTTTGCTATAGGATGTGTTGACCCAAATTTCTCAAGGAATATTTTTATTTTTCTTTAAGCTTTCTCAAATACATATCATAATAAATAAATCATATAATAAAATATAATAATATATAATTAAATCCCAAATAAAAATAAAATCACACCAATAAATATAGTAATATATATAGCTATCATGTATTTAAATTATTTTGAGTAGGAATATATAGGAGATAGTTTGAAAAAGGTATATATTAGGAGAGGCTATAGGTAGGTAATATGTGATCAAAAAATGAAATTTTTGGGCTCATAATATCCCCCAACATAAGATGTTCATCCTCAATTATTTTCATCTCAACATCACCTACAAATCTGAAGTCTAGTGATTCCCAAGAACCACTAGACCTCTCACCATACAAGCCCTATTTCTCTTCATACTATGTCCATTTTCCATCTTCCTTTTTCTAATCCAATGGCTATTTTCCATCCCAATATAGTATATGATGCCATAATGTGGGAGGTTAAAATATTAAATCCTATATATTTTACCATTTTCTTCTATCAATCTTGATGTATGTAATAATCGTGCTAAAAGTTATTATTAGATTATAAGATGAGTATGGCTCCCTTTTATTCAACTCTATGACAAGTTATCCCCACCTAGTGATAAAATATTTGTGTATATTTTCTTATAGAATCCTTTAATCTTATGTAAAATTTATAAGTTTCCAACTATTGTTTTGCAAACTGAGAAGAAATTTATGCTCTATTCATTAAGATGACCCAAACTTGAATTATCTCTTCTAAAATTATATATTCACCTCTAATGATTAATGTGGTTTATTGTTCCTTATTCTGCATTCTATCATTTCTTGGCCTCTTCAAGACTCATTGGACACATATGTGGAAAATGGATTCAATAAAACAATCCCCATATACAACTTTGGGTTCCAATCTGTATTATGAGGCACAACATAGTTGTGGATATAAAATTTTCATAATTGGGATTGTGCTTCTATTGAGATATTACTATACACATCAAAGAAATTTGTAAGATCTAATACTTCACATGGAAGATCAAAATATATCCTTATGAACATAAAATTGAACCATGACTCATCTAGATATATGGATTATACCCTAGAAGGAGGCCTGTAGTTGATCATTTACTCTGATAATTTGGCCATTTCTTCCATCCTATCTTTTATTTTTGTAATTTTTCCTCATTACTTTGAGATTTCATATTTTATGTAGCATTTTATTCCTTTAATTTATTAAAATGCTTAACCCATTTATCTATAGATTATCTCATGCTAGTTGATAGATAGAGTGGTGTACTATACCTTTAATTTTGAATAGCTATGAGGGAAAATACTTTCTTAGTGATTGCAGGTTGGGAACAAACCATGGGTGATGGATGTTTAGGTGATATAAGTTGGGTGTTGGTTGTGACAACTAGGTCTCATTTATATGATGCTACTAATGCCAATGTATCCAATCCATGGCCTTCCTACTTCTTCATCTTCTTTCTCAATAGTTCAATTACTTATAATTCTTGCTTTAGTGTTAGGAATTCTTGTTGTAAGGATTTCATAGGCTCTTCTTATACTACATCCTTAGATTGTGCTTGTATTTTTTAATTCCCTTCACCATTTTTCTCTTCCATATCTTCCTTATTTGGATGTTTTTCCTTAATACTTTCAACTGATTATTATTTTTAATTAAATAAATATCCTTCTTCAGCTAATTGATCCCCATCATCTATGTATATTTCAAACCATAAGAGATAGAAAGATTTTCACTATTGCTTGATGAAATATCAATTTCCTAAAATTCTTCATTATAGGACCCTTCACTCATGTGAATTATAATAGGGTCTTAAATGCTAGTCTTTTTTGAAATTTCCCTCTCAAACTATGAGATCTCCTTCTATATAGTTGTGGTTGTTTAGTTTTCTTAGGAGCTCTAGAGTTTGGAGGAACTTATTCCTCTAATGAATCTAATGAAGAAGATTGGAGGACCAATTTCATATTATTCCTTATTTATTTCTTATCCCCTAATGGTTATTCTACAAGTTCTTATGTTGATGAAATTTCTTGTGTAAGGGGCATATCCACATCTATTTCTATAGGTATATTGTTCCTTTCTTAACCTTCAAACTCCTTCACAGCTTCCTCCTCATCTTTTGCTTATTCCATTTATAAAAATACTTATTAATTACCCTTTTTTTCATCCCCACTCTATAATATTGTAGGTAATTTCATAAAGTCTTCCCAACTTAGGTTGGGTTTTTCTACTTAGGCAATCTTGGACAATCAGTTGAATCAAACAGTGATGGGTAAATAGTTTTAGATTACCCTTTTTATACTCTATGACCATTTTCCTTAATAAATTCAATATAAATTTTAGCACATTTATTATAATTCCATGCCTCAATAGATTCAAATATTTGAAATTGGCTCCATAAAACATGGAATATCTACCTTCACATGTAAAATATCTCATAATGAAAACAACTGCTCCAACCCATACTTGTGGTAATGATAGTTGTCCAGTGCCTTGTTTGGAGGACATTAAGAATTAATTACCTTGGTAAAATGTTTGTATTTATACCTTTACATTAAATTTATACTTCCACAAGCCTCCACTATGTGGTAACCCAGTCACCCTCCTGATAAGTGTCTTAGTTATCTTGATTTGCATGCCCGTTACAATAGTCAAATCATTATCTAATGAACTAGAAAATTCTTTAATGATACCCTAGTTTTAGCTTGTTATCTTCTAAAAATATTCCATCCACCCTAAATTTTGGAATATTATCATGACATTTGGTTTCTCTAGCATAGGTGTGAGGTTTATTGGCTTATGTCTCACACAATCACGACCCAGAATAACTGAATTTGGTAAGCTATTTGGAGTGAGCTACTGAATTAGGCATTTGAGAAAGAAAAAATGTCAATGCAGGTTGATGTATTTGGGTATGTAAAATGGTAATGTAACATTTTATGAATTTTAGACTTAAATTTCATTTTTTTAGGAATTTAATACCCACATCTCATAGTATGTGGTGGATATGAAAACTAGATTCATAATTGTGGAAAGCATCCCCCAACTGATAGATCACTCATCCTTGAGTGATATGAGATTGTGGCATGTGTGATGAGTTGAATTAGATGAATAGGGATGGGATTTGTAAGTGAGAAGGATTGATTATCTCTTTTAATGGAAAGATAGTTAGTAGGATTGCTACAGCGATGATTGTATCAATAATTAATCAATTTAAATAGTTATCATAACATAATTATTATACTAAAAGATTAATTTAAATAAATTCAATGGAAAAAATAAAATTAATACCTTAGTTATCATGATTATTTATTACTTGGATATGTGTGGCTAGGGAGATAGAACATGGATGATGTCATTGTGTTGTCATGTAGTGAGGAAAGGGTGGCCAGACATGACATGTATGGATGAAGTGGTATTTGTTATAAATGGTTGATGATTATGGAGGATGATGGTGACCATTTGAAGGTGGTAAATAAGATGAATTTTTTGATTTTATGGTCTAATTGAGTGCATGTCACTTGCATAAAGTAATACAAAACTCCCAAAGAGTGTAAATACAATTGTTGTATGTAATGTCACAATAATTTGCTTTTGCATCCACCAGCCTCTAGGATAAATATTTACATAGTATTATAGGAACTAGTAACATTTGGACCCATTGATGTACTTGTTTCCCTTTATTGAAGTGAGAATTTTGAGCATGTTATTTAATGGCTACATAACTCCTTCTATCAATATGTCTGTAAATGCAAAAAAAAAGATCTTGAGGCATTATATAGTAGCTACTAGGAAGCTAAGATATGCCTTAGCACACCAATTTATTTCCTGTAGCAATAAAAATTTATCTTTTAGTAATACAAATTGATCCTATAGCAAAAATAATTCATCTTGTAGAAAAAGGAATAGATGTTGATGAAAATAAATAAGGATTTGAAGAAATGGCTAGAAGTACATGGTTATTGCTTTTGAGTAATTTTTTTTTAAGAGTCAACAATATGATTTTCCACCAAGGGTTTTTTTATATAGATGTTAGCTAGCTAATAAACTAGTTTTCTAACGAAAATCCATCAACATTATCCAAAGGTTTTCATTGCTAAGTTTTTTTTGATGTTTTTTGGTTCTCACTAATCATCTATAAATAGTTAATCAATCATGATTTTATTCATCCTATACCTCATCATATTTCATTATAATATTGTCTAAGAGAACCTAGTTTATTAATGGTAATTGGTGAAGAAGGGTTCAAATAAATACCCTTCTACTATAGGAAAACTGTCATCCTTGTTATGAGAAAGAGACAACTAATTTTGATCAAGAACGTGGTGAGTGAAAATTCCCCTAGAAAAAGGTTTTTTTTCTATAACTTGAGTCAATGGCCATTGACTAGTAAATGAAATTGGACATGGTCAATAGTCTACAACTTAATAAATCCATTCTCAAAAACCTTTTTTATGTCATATGTCCCAAGCCATCTACTTTGGATATTTACCTTATAATAGTTGTATCTGGAGATAAAAATTAAAGGAAAATCACCTGGCTAGAATTCTCAAGTCTTAATGTGTTTATCATGCCATCTAATTCTTTGTTGATACACAACTTTAGTGTGATAAAGTTCCTCCTTTTGAAGTTCATCTAAAGCATTTATCTAGAGGATTCTATCTTATTGAGCTTTTGATAGATCTAGACCCAATTCTAGTGTTATCCTTAATGTCTTATGTTCAAAATCAATTGGCAAAAGAGGATTCTTACCATAAACCATTTTATAATGGGTGAAACTAGTTATGGTATTCCATGTAATCTTATAATCCCACACTACTTCATGAATATGAGATACCCAATATTTCCTATGCACATTGACTATCATAGTGAATATTTTATAACTCTCTATTATGACCTCCACATATCCATTAGATCCAGGGTGGTAGGGAGTGGACTTCTTATGTCTAATTTCATATTCTTTGACTAAATCAGTCAATAGATATGATGTAAATTGTGGTCCCTAATTTGTGATAATTTATCTTGTCACCCCATATTGAGTGAATATATCCTTATACAATATTTTTCCACCTTCTCATCTCTAGTATGGGTTAAAGCTTTCACCTTAGTTTACTTAGTGACATAATATTTCAACCTTGTTGTCAAATTTAGGATGACATGGCCCAAAAAGTTAAGCCCCTAATTATCAAAAGGATATAAAACTAACTAAATCTTTAATGGAATCTCATCTAAATTGGTTTTTTTCCCCATACATTGTCATTGATCACACCTACAAGTACACATTAAGGAATATTTATGCAGTGTAGGCAAATAGTGTTTAGTAGTGAGCATTTTGACAACAATCCTTTTGGTAATAAGATGACCCCCATAGGGTTCATCATAACATGCATTTAGGATGTAAAATACATCATCCTATTAGATGCATATTATGATAACTAAATCTAGGATAATAACAAAGAGATATCGTGAGATCCATGAGTAAGGTTTGGTTGTTAGGATCAAATTATGTCTTTTTTTAGGTGAAAAATGCTATGTGAAAGATCATGTAGCTAAACAATTAGAAATATCTACAAACTAAGGAATTTTTTTATTTAATAAAAAAATATTCTCATTCAAAAAAGAATCACCAACAACAAGGACTCACTCATTAGATTATAATTAATATAAAAAGTCTAAAACTACATTATCTTTACCTAGTTTATCCACAATGGTGATTTCAAATTCCTAGAACAAAATTAACCATCCAAATATTATTCCCATTATTGTAGGATTATTCATTAACTACTTGATTACTGCATGATCGATGTGAATGAAGGCTTGATATCCAATAATCTAGTGTCTAAATTTTTTGATGGCATAAACCATAACAATAAATTCTTTCTCAATTACCATGTAGTTGAGTTTAGATCCTTGTAGATTATTACTAATGAAGTAGATAGAATAAGTCATATATTTTTATTTTCATTCAAAGACAACTCTTAATTTAGTGTCTGATGCATCCATATAGATATGGAAAGGCTTTGTCTATTTAGGACCCCTCAATATAGGGGTTTGTTATGTGTGGACCCTAATTATCTTCCAGGATCAGATGTTAAAAAATTGATGTTATTTTAGCCAGGTTTAAATCCCATTCTTTTAATCCCTAATGGCATAAGGGATTGCAGTGGGGTGAACCCTCCTTGTGGGGTCTAGGGGGCTGCATGCCTCAAAGAAATGTTTTATTAAAATTTCCTTGTTAAATTGTAGTCTCATAGTCAATCTACGTTATTGATTAAAGGTTTTTAGATCTGTTGGTAGAGGTTATGTTTAGGTCTTTTTTACTCTAAAATATATTGATATGTGGCTTAAATGTATGAGTGTGAAAAAAATGGATGAAATATTATACATAGAGAGGAGGTAGAAAAGGTAGAGAGGTGTAATAGGGTTTGTTATAGGATTTTGTTTCTCCCTTGTATTGTTGGAAATAATATACTGGAAAATTTTGGTGGATATAGCCCATCTTGGGTGAACCATGTTAAATATGTTACCTCCCATTATGTGCATGTTTATGTTTATTTTCAGAATGTTTGATTAATTCATTTCATAGTTTCTCTCGTATGCAATTTGGGGATAGATCTAGGTTTTCATCTATCCTAACAGGGTTACTATCAGTATATATTTGAGTTCCTAAAATTATACTTGACATCCATTATTCCAAACAAAACCAACATGTTTAGAGAGTAAAAAAAATAATGGTGATGCCTTTTTATTGAATTTCTTGATAAATCATTTGTAATAGCTAGCATATCTTTTAAAACTTTTGACATCTCTTGGATTCTATGGTATGGGTAAGTCCTTGATTATATTGATCTTAGTAGATCTTTGATTCCTATAGGTGAAATGTGGTATCCCAAAATAATTCCTTCAGTCATTATCATGTAGCATGTTTCATGACTTAAGGATAATTGATGATCCTGACATTGTTAAAAGGATTTCTCAAGACTTATAATGGATTATTCATATATCTCTCCATAGACTATGAAGTCATCCATATATATTTTCACACATTCATGGGATAGATCAAAAAATATTCTTAGAACATCCCATTGAAAATTAGATGGAGTATTTCATAGGTCAAATTGAAATATTGCATATGCATAAGTACCCTAAGGGCAAGTGAAAATAGTTTTATCTTGATCTTCAAGTGATATCTTAATTTATTTATATCCACTATGTCCATCAAGGAAAGAAAAATTCTTTTTCCTCACTAATGTATCAAGCACTTGACCAATGAATGGAAGGGGAAAGTGGTCCTTTCTTGTGGCTATATTTAGTTCCTTGTAATCTATGAAAATATGCCATTCTACTCCCTTTTTGGGTAAAATCACTTGGGGTGACCTCCATTTACTATCAAATATAGGGTAGATGAATGTTGCATCCAAGATTTTATATAATTCAGTTTTGACTATGTCTTTGACTAAAGGGTCCATTATACATTGAGGTTGGTGAATGGACTTACATTATTATTTTATATAGATGTCATGGGTGAATAAATCTGGAAGGATTCATTGCATATGATGATAATCCAAATAAAATATTTCTTTATATTTTTTAATCATTCTAAGTAGCTTGGTTTCCTATTGAACAATCAATTATTTATTGATATTGAGAGGTTTATTTGCTACAACTTTCACTTGTTTGGACATATTCATCATGGTATCTATGTTTCCTATCAATAAATCATTGTTGCAATGATGGGGTAAGAGTTCATGTAACATTATAATGTCCCTTGCAACATTAAATAAACTATTTTTAGGAAGGATGTTTTTAAGAAGACAAGGTGTGCATTCCAATATATTATCTATAATAGGATATTCTTAATAGGTGTTTTATAGGATATTATAAATAATAATGTCCTATTCTTGATTTCTCAATTATATAATTCAATAAATTTTCATAAGGTGTGTAAATGAGATCTTTATTCATATATTTATTCTACCCAAAGTTGTTCCTCTTCAGAAGAATGTTTGGTTGGTGTGTATAAGATTAGTCTCATTATATAATTATGATTTGAGATTATCATATTCCAAAACTTATAGCCAATGAATGCATTATCTATAGCCAGTCATGTTCTTCCTAATATAAGAGGGTAACCTCATAAGTTACTTTTAGGCTATAAGATGATGAAGTCAACTAGATAATGCCATGAATTCTTAGTAATGATGATGTTGTGTATGATCCCTTCATATTTGATGGTGGATCCTTCAGCCATTTTTAAGATAGTATGTGTTAGGCATAGGTGTGGGTGTCTTAGCTTATGCATTATTTCTATATTCATAATGTTAGTGGCTAATCCCAAGTCAATTAATGTGTTAGATATGGGTTGGCCTTGGTGCTAACATTAACTATAGGATTCCTTAGATACACATATTTTGGTGGAACTATGTTTCCCAACACAATATTTGCAAGTTGACTAAGGACTTGGACTATTTTGTGGTCCTTTATTTCCTATCCCATTTTTTTCAAGCATAGCTCATGGATATATTTGGTGTATATAGGTATATCCTTAATAGCTTGAAAGAGTGAAATATTTACACACATTTTTTAGTTTCCCTAGGAGTTCATATTCTAGTTTTGACTCAGGATGTGGGATGGTTAGTCTCTCAAGAAAAGGAGGATGATTAGGTTCTTTTTGTTTCTTTGGAAGACTTTTCTCATGAGTGGTAGTAGGTGGGAGTGGATGAGTATTAATATGATCATCTAGGGTTTCCTCAAGTAGTTCAATGATCATGGGTGAGGTGGGTTGTGGAATAATGTGTCTTGAGCAAAGATTCACTTCATTAATATCCAATTTATATGTTGGATATTACATTATTTTAGTGGTTTGTGTTGGCTAAACCAACTTATTGGTAGGGTTTGGCATAGGTTGGTAAGGCAATTGTGTTTGTTTGGGAAGTGGTTGAGTATTTATCATTAGCTTTGGTTGTTGATTTTGTTTCATCTATTACTGCTATGGGAATACAAGATTTTTATTAACCTAGGGTTGGGAATTTATCCATGATTTTTGCCATGGTTAGGAAGGGTAAGACCATTATTGATTTTGGGTTGGTCAAAACTAGTTATGAGACTATTGCCAAGCATTTGAGATTTGGGTGGGGTACTAATTAGGTGATTGTGACCAGATTTAGGTTTGGGGTTGCATATTGGTCCAATAATATGATCCATAATTAAGAGAAGATAAAAATTGAGAATTTGGAAATGCTAATTTTGGTGGCCTACCTAGATTTAATGGCTTAGGTGGTCATTATCTTTGTTGTGCTACATAGAAGATTTGGTCTCCTTATCCACAAATTACATGTAATTCAAATATTTTAGGATCTTCCTCTATAATGCTATCTACCTTTACCTAGATAACCTGAGATTTGTAGTCTACTTTATTTTTCTAACAATCTTGATAATAAATTATCATGGCTTGCTCAATTTCTTCTTTATTTTTCCTTGTGTGTAATGTATCTAACCAAGTAACCATATGGATAATGATGTCTTTCTTCATATCCTATAGTAGATTGCTTACCTCTATTTTTTATATTCCATTTGTAGTTAATGAAGGAAGTATCTTGTTGCTATGATTTTTGTTCATGGTTGATCTTGAGTAAATCTTGCATAGATTTGTTAAATCATCAAAACACAATGTTGAAACATCTCCTCTAGTCATTAGGTCCAATTCTTCCAAAAAATCTTCTCTAACTCCCTTAAAGAATATAAATTTGATGTATTCTCTATTCATTACAATCTATTTGGATTTTTTTAGGTTGAACATGGATCTTTTCATGTAATCATCTAGTGATTCATATTCTTCTTATGTTAGCTTGAAGATGTCATCCCTTCTATAGTTTCTTCATTGACAATAGTCTTGATATTTGGAAAAAAATACTCAACTTCTTTCCAAGTATAAATTACATCCTTTTCCAATCCCATAAACCGTCTAAGAGTTGCATCTTTGAGTGTTGTCAGAAACAACTTCAAATTTTGACCATCTTAGTTATATTCATAGATGTAGCATAAAATATCAAATTCAAAACGGAATGTATTTAGGGATTCACTTATCTTTCCTATGGAATTAGGGAGGGCATAATGAGGGATATTCTTCATTGGTGCATTTCCTCTAGGGGTATGGATTAGGAATTCAAAATTTGCAAACTCATTGGTAGTATTTTCTTCTTCATGGTCCTCCATGAATACTCGTTATGTTTATAGACCAAACTATTATACCACCCACTCTTTGAATCCATTGTCAATCTATGTGTTCCTTGGAGTGTAGTAAACATAGGTTTTGGATTTTTATAGAGGGATATAAGTTATTATACATAAATGTTAAGGAATATAATCTATTTAGGATTCAACCTTTTTCCCATTAAAAAACTTTTCTACTTTAGTAGATTTTGTAGGCATGATGTCTCTTCTAGGAGCTAGAAGGGATTTAAATGATTCCTTAGCAACAAATTTGGATGAAGATGGAGGGAGTTGAATGTTATATTATTAATTATGAGGTGATAGGGAAAGGATTCTTAAATATGGTATATATTGGTCTTTTTTAGGTGTATGAACCTCTTTCTCTTCTAAATTCCCAACTTGTGCTACCAACTCAGCCAATAATTCTTCTTTTTTCTAGTTCTTCAATTGATAATTAAAGATCATCTTCAAATGTTTCCTCATATTCCTTAGTTTTTATGGGTTGTATTTTTGTCCCTATAGCATAGGTTGAATATATAGGCAAGAATCTACCTAGATAATCTCATTATATTTGCATGTAAATTAACCACCTTCTTTTTTACCTACCCTGTATAGGGTTAGTATGATGTGGGTTTTTGGATTTTATAATAGTCTACTTTCAAAAATTATAAGTTATTAACTAAGAAATAGGAAGTTTTAATCTATAAAGTAGTGAAACTAATATAGAAAGTAATAAATATTTAATCTAGAAAATAATAAATTTAAATAGAAGATAGCAAAAATATTTGTGAAGATTGGATATTTTAGTGTTTGACAGCTTTCCCTAAAAAGGATGCCAAAATGATGAGTAGTATTTTACCTACCAATTGATTGACATAATATGTGAAACCTAAGCCACATGGTCTAGTCTAGCCACTGGTAACCTAAAACAACTATCTCATTAATTATCAACCCAGGGGCATTTATCTTGATAGGATGATGTCACTATATGTGCACACAGAACCTTCTAACTTAACTCTTGCCAGTTTTAGTCTAGGGCTTATGAAAATAAATTTATTAAACATAAATATTTGTAAAAGAATCAGACTTGCATGAAATGAATTGATTGAATAAAATATTTGAATTGGAATCTTCCCTATAAATTATTCAAAATCACATAATTAATTACAATTTCTCACCCACACATGTAAAATCATAACACATAATTAAACAAACCAAATAAATTACTTATCTATAATAATGAGTAAGATATTTACTTCAAGTATTCATGAAGTGGGCCTCCTCTTTCAACCTTGAAATTCAATCCTCCTCTTATGGGCAAAATAGAATTAATTTAGAATGTTATCTTTCTTCATATCATGTGGTAATTAAATATTGTTATAGCATATTACAATATCTAGATTATATTACTTGTTATGCTTACACATGTAATCTCCAATAAATTCTTACTACCCTCCCACATCTCTGCTATATTATATTTATACCAAAGGTGGTATTTTACATTTATTTCATAACTATAAATATAAATAAACATAGTTATAATGAGAATGTTTAGTTATAGGAAATAAAAATTAGTTCTAGAGGTTAGACTCTACCCAATGGAGCATATTGAATCTAGTAGGTTATTTAGAACCAAAGTTTGGTTAGAGAAACCTTAGTATAATACATCCATGAGGTCAAATCTATCTATCATAACCTCTAAGGTTTTGTCTAGTAGTTGACAACTTGGGTAAGGTAACTTTACCCATCTCTTAGTGGCTATGAGATTGTTGTAGGTTGTTAGCATTTGCAGTAGATTGAATCAACAGTTGCACGATATTCATGATGATATTATTATTGATGTACAAATATCATTACATGGTTTTAAGATGTGTTGACATAGGATCCTTTGGTTGTAGTATGTGCTAAGATAGAATCCTTTGGTTGTAGGATACATTGACCCAAATTGCTCATGGAATATCCATGTTTTGCTTTGAAATTTCTCAAATATATATCATAATAAGTAAACCATATAACAAAATATAATCATATCTAATTAAATCACAAAGAAAAATAAAATTACTTTGAGAAATATAGTAAGATATAGAGCTATTATGTATTTAAATTATTTTGAGTAGCAATTATTTTAAAAGGACCTAGATAAAGAGAGGCTTCAAGTAGGTAATAATTGCTCAAAACTTGCCATTTTCATGGCTAAACATATAGTATTGTAAATTAAATAAGTTTACCCATAATTATTGATACAAGGTAGCATCAACCAAAGGTGAATTAAAATCTACCTCAATCTTAATTCCATATATAAATGGAGTCAAAGTTAGATTTCAATCAACCATGTGAAACTGATCAAGTAGATTAAGAGCATACTTAAGATGTTTAAGATTAATCCCTAAGAATAATAAATATGGATCCCAAGGAAGTAGTATAACAATCCCATGTCTGTCATGGAAAATATATCCTAAAGAGCCCTTTTCACCATTGTAATAGATGAAGAAGAGTTACTTGTGACCAAAATATTGTCAACATAAAGAAATAAAATCAAGAGTGAATCATCTTGCCACAAGAGATAGACATTCAAATATGAATGGCATCTAGTGAATATTGCTAAAATAACAAAGTATTACAACTTGGTATACCAAGCCTGAAGGTCTTATTTAAGGCAATATATGGATTTATGGAGTCTACATACAAAGGAATAATCCTCAATAAAGTTTAATGGCTACTCCATGTAAATCTCATCCTTAATATCATCATGAAGAAAGGCACTCTTCACATCCATATGATGAAAATCCCAAGGATTAGTTTTTTTAATAGCAAGGGTGAGTTTGACAAAGTTTATTTTGGTGACTGATGCAAAGGTCTTTATGTAGTCGATGTAAGGTACCTATGAGAAACCCTTTGAGACCAACTGTGACTTGAACTCATAAACATACCCATTCACTACATACTTGGTATAATATATCCATTTACATTGAACCATATTTATAACTTTAGGAATAAGTATCAAATCCCAATATGATTCCTGATTAAGGATTTATACTCTTCATACATGGTAGAATCCCACATAGGAATACCTAATGCCTCCTAAAAAAATTATGGGTCTAAGATAAAGGAATATAAATCATGTGGATTAATCTAAAGCTCTAAACATGTCCCCTTACCAAATAAAATATCCCCAAACCATGGGCCTACACTCTATAGTGCCTACCTAGCCCAAAGAGGAATAACAGTGGATGAGTTAGGTATAGAAACATGATATTTTGAAGTGTGCCCATATGTGTATGAAAATGAATCCATATCACTAATATCACTATTAGAACTATAAGAAGTGTCCTCAACCTATGAAATGTGCTCAAGATAATCAAAATTATCTCAATTGAATCCAAGTGAGTCCAATATAATGGGATAAGTGTCAAGAGTTGATTATGTGGGAATCTTCCAAAAATGAAAACTTATCTCAATGAACAACTCATGTGAGGTTATAGGAATAATTTGGTTCCCCTTGAAACCATTTAGATAACCTATTAAGGTGTAAGGCTTATTTTGAGGTTCTATAGACTTATGTTTCATCTTTGGTATGCATGCCATATATGGAGATCTAGAGACCCTAAAGTGATCAACTATGGGTTTCCTATTGTACCAAGCCTTAAAGGGAGTTATATATCTTAAATTTATGTGAGTAACCCTATTCTAAATATTACATGCACAATTAATAGCTTCAACCCAATACTAAGGTGCCAATGACTTAAAGTAAATCATCTAGTTTTCCATCTCTTTCAAGGATTTTTTTTTGCATTCTACAACTCCATTCTATTGAAGATTATAAGGAACTATCTAATGAAAATCAATCCCATCTATGGTGAAAAACTACTTAAACCTATTATTTACATACTCACCCCCATTATAAATTTGAATAACCTTGATGCATTTCTCATATTTATTCTCTACAAGATCCTTGAAGTCTCAAAACTTGTCAAAAAATTCAATTTTTTACCTACGTGAACCCATGTGTATCTCAAAAATTCATCCATGAAGGTAAGGACATACTTACCCCTTCTGAAAGATAGACTAGGAAAAGGCCTAGATACATTATTGTGTACTAACTCTAATGCGTGCCTTGGTAAAATTTATCTTTGGGATGTTTCCCAAAGGTGCAACCCTCATAAAGACCCTTAGAGAAATTGACACAAGGTAAGCATGTGACCATATCATTCTTGTTGATTTATTTTAAGTAATAGTAGTTTAGTTGTTCAAACCGATCATGCCAAAGTTTCTTAACTTCATTTGAATGAGTTATCAATGTACTCAAAGAAGAATTAGGTTCAAATCATGAGAAGGTATATAACCTATATTAATGATTTACCTATCCACTTCCACTATAGACGCATTATTAAACTCTTTTATTCTAACTAAATCTAGTGAAAACTCTACCCTCATGTTGTTACTAATGTGAGTGATTTGGTACACTAATAGGAGATTAGTTGAAAGTGATGAAGGGATTAAAACATTATTGAATTTTCCTCCATCCATTTCAATAGACCCTCTCCCTAAAACTTCTACTAAATTTTCATCATGCAAAGTGATAGAAAACATGTTAAAAGTCTATAATGAAGAAACATCAATATGTTGGAACTACAACTACTACAAGAGCCTTGCCTTTTTCTTTCTCTTTACCTTAGCCTTTTACCTTAGAAGAATCTTGAGTTGGTGAATTTTGATTGATAGACTGAGGAACACCTATGTTATTATTTTTTACAAGATGATTTCGGTGATCATTTTTTTAATTCATGCACTTGTGTTCATCATGGCCATTTTTATTTCAATAGGCACACTTCACCATTTGATTTAATAGTTTTGGGAATAATTAGGATTTTATTCCTAATTTAGTTAAAGGTTCTGGATTGATAAATTAGTAAATATTATGGAGCAAATAAGCTACTAATTTATGAAATTTATTGGTAATTAGAGATTTCCTAAAAATATTAATAAGAGGGAGAAAATAAAACTTAGCTTAAACTATGTTGATCTGACTGAGATAGGATCTGATATTCACTATAAAATCTTAAGACACTATTGTAAATAGGATTTTGACTTTCATTTTCTGATTGGATAGAAGCATAGAAATTGGATAGGAGTGGTATTGATGTTGTAGTCCTTGTATAGTGTTGTTGCTATAAGGATATGAGCTTTCTAGTTTTTGTTCAATACGTATATGTGACCTTGTCTCTGAATTTTTGATAGATGGAAGTCTATAAATCTCCCTGTAGAGAATATTTTCTCTTTAAACCTTATCCTCCATTGTAATTTGACCAATTTCAAATAAGAGGGGGGGTAAGTGTGTGTAAGATTTACTAGATGTAGATATAGACCCCTTGTGTGGGCACACTGCCTACATACCAATACTTTGAAGATGGATCAAGCCATATGTATTTCTCCCTTTGATAGTGCTTAGTGAAATTGTGATATTATAATGCAAGGAAATTCCAAATGGGGTGTGCTTGAGATGACTAGGGACTAGTGTAAGGATTAAAATAAGCTAGAAATAGTATTAGATGGTTGTTTGCAAAGAATAGGGAAATATGCTTGAGTATTCTTTCTTGCTTTATGATATTTACCAACCCCTTTCCAAATGATCTTTGAATGGGATTTTATAGGGATCTATTGGTCATGGATTTAATTTACTCACATTAAGCTAACAAGGATAAGGATGGGAAACCAAAATAAATTCACTATTGGTGCCAAAAATAAGCTTGGATAATAGTGCTAAAAATGGACATGAGTGGCATTGGTACTATAGTCCTAGCGTGGTGCTATTGTCTTGAGTAATCGGTACATAGGGGGAAGGATTGGTAATGAAAAGAGGGTCCTATCTTAGCTAGGATCAAGTCTAGAAGGATAAAGATGATTAGGAATTAGTGAAAATGAGCCTATGAGGGTCATGAGAGCAAGAAAGAGGGACCTATCGGTTGGGTGTCATTAGCCATGCTCAAGTTACCAATTTTTGTATTTTATATGACTAGATTTGCCTCCCTTTATTTTAGTGATGCAACAAAGTGAAATATTAAGATAAAGGAAAAATATAAGATGTACCTAAACTTATCTATAAGGGTGAAGCTCATGAATTTGTGTGATGTAAGGTGTACATAGAGAGAGTACGTTGTGAAGTGTGAAAATGTAAAATAAAATAAAGAGTATATCAGTTCTTACTAGATACATTATATCTAAAATAAGAAGATACAAAGTTAGGAAAGAGAGAGGAAGATAAAGGAATACATATACCTCACCGAGTATATGAACCATTACAAAACTTCTTGTGATGTTGAGTAATGCCAAGTAATATTGGATCATGTTGTACCAAGAGTAATATCATGAACAAAGTTGAGTTCTCAATTCCATAAAAAGTGGCTCAAGAATGTAAAGGCCAGACCTTTGGATCCATCATCATATACTAAGTGAAGCTAGGTGGTCATGCATGTTCTTATCAATGTTTAGACTATGTGTCCAATCCCTCTTAATAGGTGGCTCAAAAATACAAAATCTAGCTAGACCTTTGGCTTCATCATTGCCTACTAAGTGAAGCTAGGTGGTCATGAAAGTGTTAATCAATGTTTGGACTACATGTCCAATCCTTCTAAATAGGTGGCTCAAGAATACAAAGGTTATCTAGACCTTTGGCTCCATCATTGCCCTGTAAGTGAAGCTATGAACTGATACTGATATGAAATGTATGTCATATGAGATGGCTCCTAAAGCCCATAAATGTACTATTATCTAACAATGTTGGCATAGATAGAGAAATGTATGTTGAAAACTAGGCCATTCTTGGTCACTCTAAAAGATGGAGATTAGGATTGTATGAAAGCCACTTCAAAATGATGCCAACCACCTGGAGATGAAATAAGGCATGTAATTGCTAAGAATGTCTAGACTATGTTGAACTAGGAAAGAAAAGAAATAAATATACCATGCACATTACCCTCAATCACTTATGTTTAGAACATATATTCTAATTTGGAAGTTATAACAACTATTGTATCTAAAACTAGAAGTGAGATCCATCATGTCATGCATGATATCCTCTATATCTAGATTCTCTAAGCAAAATGTGTACTGAAACTACTAATTTTGAACTATTCTAGCTATGCAAATCTATAGTTGAACCTACTTTTTTGCCTACTTATAGAAATTTTGGTTTTTTTATTATTTAGACAAGATCACTAAAAATGGATAGTAGTGCCATTGGTACTATAATTCAGTCTCAGTCCTATTGTCCTCAACCAAATCTAGTGGCTATTATGGATTCTTCACTATCTACCTGGTTTATTCTGACTATTTTAATGTTTGGTTGTTGTTCTAAGTGTTTTGAAACTAGATTTTTCAATTGATAGGTTCTTTGATCTCTCTGACAAAACCCTTGTTTTTTCCCCCTCTTCTAAGGGTGGGAATGGAGACCTTACAATGAATACCCTTAGAAGAAAGAGCCCTATAAGTGTGTTATGTTGTAAAATATATGATATAGTAGTGATAATTGGCAAGACGTCTCAAGATATAGCGTGGTTTGTATTCAGAGATTGTTAGATCAATAAGGGTATGCCTAGATAGATATAATAATGTAAAATCATGTGCAATGTACTAAACTAGAATTAGAAGTGTTAGTTGTTAATTTTTAGTTTTCATGGAGTAATGGAGCATGGTATCCATCATGGCATCTAGGAAACAAGATAATTCATGATTTGGATCATGACATTACAAAAAATCAAAATTAATAAAGTAAAAAGGACATAAGGCAAGAAAAAATAAGCATACAAGAGTGGCCAAGGGGCCAAGCAAATAAGGGACATGGGTATATGTCACTCAAACTACAAAATAAGCATATAATGCATATTCAAATGCCACATACACATGCAATTAAGACAACAAAGTTGGTGTGAAATATATAATCACATAGAAGAGTATAGGCAAGGGATATTGGCAAATGTCCAAAGGTACACACATGAATATAAAAAGGACATCGGTATATGTTCTAAGGTACATACCAAAAATAAATAGGAACTGGGAATGAAATCACATTAATCTATGCTAAATGAGAAGATAAAGTATGTAAAAATTGTAAAATACAATCACATCTAACCAAACAAAGAAAGAGTGAAAGTATGCAAGATATGTTAGTACAAGACTAGGTATATGCAAAGAAATATACAAGTGTTAAATACTAGTGAGTGTCGATAGAGTAATCTATGTAAGCTAATAAATAATGTACATCAACATGATAATTAGAGTGTGTGGTGTAGAAATGACATAACTTGGATGGTGTAGTCATGTAGAAGATTCCCCTAGGGGAAGATATATCAATGTGTGTCTCGCAGGCAAGAGTAGGATGCCCCCCTCAATGGGTAGAGTGAAGCAATCAAGGTCTGAAAGTCACTACACACACTCAAAGAAGATCAAGTGAAGCATGTAAATGTAGATAAATAAACAAATAATAGCATATAACAATAAATGTAAGTCTATAATAGTATTAGAAATGTAAATCATGGAGGATGCATACAATCAAGATGTTTTTGTATTTGTGACATATTTGAATGTTTTTGGATTTTAAAATTTTGTTTTATTTTTGTATGTTGAGAATATTTGAGCTATGTAAAATCAATCATAGGGAAATTATGTACAATAAAGAAGAGGAGACTATGTACAATTAGGCTAAGAAAAGATGATACTAACTGATGAATATCATGGGAAAATCCTTATCATGGTGTCTTGTATCAAGGAAAGGAATTGTGCATGATTGGGAAGCATGATGGAGATGTCAAGACTATGGATTTGAAATCTATATGTGTTGTAAATGTTATAAAATCTTTGAAGTAGAAACTAACCATGGGGTCCTCCTATAACCCTGAGAAGTAGATGTAACTATAGGGATTTAGGGACCCATCTGGTAGTAGGAGAAACTCTCTGAACATGTGCTCTATGAGTAGATGTATGAGATCTTAATGATACTACTCTAGTTGTGAACACCGTAGCTAGAAGCTATCTAGAATCCTAAAGCTCTAGAGGTGTATGAAATCTCTATGTATGTGATGGATACCTCAACTATGGTTGAATCAAAATTGGAGGAGGAACTACAACTGGTGGAGAAATTAGAACTAGAAGTTGAACTAAAACTAGTGACTATACTATAGAAGATGGCTCTAAAGTGGGGAGTGTTAACTCATATGGAAATCCACCAAATGTAACAACCTAATTATCATGAATGAATTTGACACATATGTGAATTGTAGAATTTATTTCTCAAAGTTTTTGAATCCATGGTTAACCAAGTAACATATCAAAAATTCTTACACTGGGAACAATAGTGAATGGTGTGGCCACATGTGTTGGACCCACCTATAGAGGAAGTATAATCTCACCTAATGAACTATATATATGCCCACTAAATCCATTTATAATTATGTCTATCGATGGTATATCCTACTTTTAATATCCCAAATGCTACAATAATGTCATAGTGCACATGTTCACATTAGATCCATTGTCTATGAGAACACTATGAATAATATGATTATGAATATGAGATCTAATAAAGAGTGAATGATAGTTCTTATCATCCTTAATCATCTCCTACTCTAAGAAGGATATGGAAGGTCTAGTTGGAACTCTAAAATTGTATTCACCAATCAGGTTGCTCAAAGGATGTAACTCAACTAAAGGTGCCATGTATATATCTAGTGGTGGATGTGCCTAATATTCATGGTGAACCCCTAATGTGTCCTCTATCTCCTATTTTGAATGCTACAAAAAAGGATCTGAGAATATTTTCAAAGTTTTATATTATGTTTTCTTTGCGTAAGGAGGATCAACTAAAGTACCAAGATCAATATGATTATCATCTATTAAATATTGTATCTTGTCTCTCAAACTAATGCATTTGTTTATTGTATGGCTTGGTGCCTTATGAAACTCAAAAAATGCATGATGATCATATCCCCATAGAAGAGGATTTGTTGGGTCAACTTCCCTAATAGGAGGGAGAGATATGATGTTACAATCCAATAACTAATATAAAACTCAGGCTAGAGAAACTGGTAGATTGGTGAAGGTTCACTGAGGAGGTGATGATAAAACCACTTGCCAAGGGGGTTCTGAAGTTGAATTAATTATCAGTTGATTCTAAATCTTGTTATCATTGACCTTTAATTTGTATGGGACTTTGATTTTACTCTTGTTTGTTGTATCTGAGATACTTGTGTACTTGAATTTGCGCATTGAAATTAACTTGAATTCTCTTTCCTTTAGTGTGTGATATAATTCAGTGAAGGAAGAGAATATTTTAAACATAATTTATTTGTGTAAAGCTAATAATAGACTCTATTTGAAGAGATCTTGTAACTCTTGATCAGTCATGGGGCTAGTCATCTTAGCCAAGAGAGTCTTATATCAAAGAACATAATCTATGAGATACTCATTTGATCTTTGTTTTTATTGTGCAACTTGGGCATATGAAACCTTGTCACCAATGTTAATGTTGAAATGAGCTAGGAACATGTTAGATAAAGGATTGAATGCACTGATTGACTAATTTAGTAAACTATAGAACCATTGTAAGGCATAATCCTTTAGACTCTATGGAAAGAGCTTGGTAAGTATCTAGTCATTTAGTACATAGTCCAAGCATGTTGTGTGAAAATATCTCAAATGTGTCTTTGGATCACCCTTTCCATCATAAAGAGTAATCTTGGGTTGAATAAAACCTTGTGGCAAGGGTGTGGAAGCAATGTGACATGCCAATGGTGCATGTAGTAAAAAAAAGAGTCCAAAGCCTATGTAGGTCTATATTCACCTTGCTCAAGATGTAACAACTAGGATTGAAGAGATATTATCTCTTACACAAGGGCTACCACATCAGGAGACAAAGATGTAATAGCTATAGCTGGTGGCATAGAAAAAGGTCAAGTGGCTATAGGGGGGTATGACATAGTTGCCACTGTAGTGTCATTTACAATTGGCTTCTCTATGGTTTGAGAAGATTGATCATTATTTACTCTTTATTGCTCTTCTTGGATTATTTTTAGCATGTCATCTTGCACGTCAAGGTGTTTGGTTAGGAGTTCTTGAAGTTCCCTTTTATCAGTTTAATCAAAACTAGTTTATTGGGCCATTTTTAAGGTAGGAAAACAATTTGAAATATATTTAATTTTTTTTCAAAATTTTGTAATAGGTAAAGTGATAGAAAAGGCATGTACTTAATATAGAAAATACAGAGTCCTAAAAATAGTGAATTGGAAATTGCACAAAAAGGATATGATGCTCATAAACCTATGAGGTGATACCTCAAGAAGCAAATAGGATCTAGTACAAACAATGAGGGTTTTTATAATGATATTTTTACAAAATACTATGGAATTTTGAAAATGAAATTAGATTTCTAATTTAAATATGCAACTAAAATTTCAAATAATTATTGGAAAATACTTGATTGAATAGGTCCTAATATGTGTAACTAGGGTTTTGAGAAAAATAATTTTTTTGAAATTACTATTAAATTTTTAAATTTGAATGGATTTTTTATTTTAATATGCTATAAAAATTTTAAAAAATTATTAGAAAATTACTGGAAAAGATACTGGGACCTGGTATGGGAAACTAGGGTTTGAAAGAAAATTATTTTAAAATTTAAATTGAATTTTTGATTTAAATATTTAAGTAAAAATTTATAAATTCATTGGAAAAATTAGTAGGAATTTTACCCTAGGGTTTCTAGGTTTTTGTGTGCAAATGAAGTCAGGTTCACAAAATGATTTAATAGTTTTGGGAATAATTGGAGTTTTATTCCTAATTTAGTTAAAGGGTCTAGATTGATAAATTGGTAAATATTATGGAGTAAATAAGCTACTAATTTTTGAAATTTATTGGTAATTAGAGCTTATCTAAAAATATTAATAAGAGGGAGAAAATAAGACTTAGCTTAATTTATGTTGATTTGACTAAGATAGGATCTGATATTCACTATGTAGGCCTAAGACATTATAAAAAATAGGATTCTAACATTAATTTTCTAATTGGATAAGAGCATCAAAAGTGGATAGGAGTGGCACTAGTTTTGTAGTCATTATTTGATGTTGTTGTCTTGAGGATTAGAGCTTTTTGGGTTTTGTTCAATCGGTTTGTGTGAGCCTGACTCTAAAGTTTTGGTAGCATGAAGACTGTAGAGCTCTTTGTAAAGAAAATTTTCTCTTCAAACCCTATCTTCCATTGTAATTTAACCAATTTTGAATGAGAGGGAGGGTTAGTGTGTGTTATATTCATTAGACATGGATCCATACCACTTGTGTGGGCACACTGCCTACATACCAATACTCTAAAAAGGGATCAAGCCATATATAGTTCTCCCTTTTTAAAACTCTTGGGGAAATTGTGATATGAGAATGTAAGGAGATGTTAAATTGGGTGTGCTTGAGATGAGTAAGGACTGGTGTAAGCATTCAAATAAGATAAAAATAGTATTGGATGGTTGTATGTAGTGTTGACCATTTTGGTCCTACAGGCTGAAAATTGGTCTCCTTCTTTCCCTGTTATCCTGAGTTGTCAGTCTTGAATGTATCCACCTTACTAAAAATACTCCATTCCCCTTTATAATATACTTGTTCTTATAAAGACTTGAGAGATCTAAGACCTATAGGTTTTTGATTTAATGTGAGGCTTATTTCACTTTGAGAAATTGCCTTGGACAAGCCTTTTGGCAAAGGAATGGGCCAGTTCAAAAAATGCAAGTCTTTTACAAAGATCCAAAGGTCAAGTGCCCTTATGGAGGGTAGTCAAGTAGTAAACAAAACCATTAAGCAGGCTTCGAAGGGCAACTTCAAACCCAAAGTGCCCTTGTGAAGGGCAGAGAATACCTTCAAAAAATTATAAGGCAGAAGACCAAAAGGTAAGTTTTCCTTCAGAGAAAATCCATGCAAAAGATAAAGGATTTCTTCAAACTTTTATCTAAAGAAAATCCAAGAAATAACCAAAGGGTGAATTCCTTAGGATAAAGTGCTTGAAGGAATTTCTTCAGACATTTTGTCTGAAGAAATTCACAAGGAAAGAAACCAAGGAAAATTTCTTTAGACTTTTATTTGAAGGAATTTATCAAATGAAAAGACCAAAAGAAAGGGATAAGACTTTGAATGAAATATTTACTTCGAGAAAAATGTCTGAAGGAATTACTTCAGACATTTTTCTTGAAGGAATTGAGAAGACAAGGGAGCCCGAAGGGAAATTACCCTTGTGGGGGACACTCAACAACTAAAAAGGGACCTTTTCCATTTTTTTGAAGGGATACCTTCCATTTGGGAAGGTTCATTTTATAAAGTATGAAGGAATTACCAATGCTGATGATAGGCCCGTAGATGTCAATTTTAACAAGATGCATTAATAGTTGAGGATGCCCAAAAGAGATCAATGGTGATAGGCCCAAAGGAATTAGAAGGGGGCTTAGAGACTCAAGGATAAACTTAGTGACCCACTGAGAAGGAAGCCCAAAGAGTCAAGAAATGATGGAAGATAGCCCCGAGGGGAAAAGAGCCAAGAAAATACAAAAGCCTAGCATTAAAATGAATAAGACAACATAGGTGGCATGAAAAGCATTGACACATGAAGTTATTGTAGTGGATGAAATAGTCTCCACCAAGTGGCCACCAATGGGAGCGTGGGCATTGAATATAGTGGCCCTTTTTCCTCATTTTACATTATGGGTAAACAGTCATGTGAACTTCACTGAGAAGTGGTCTTGTCATTCAAATAGACAAAGCAGCCCATTCAATATAGTGGGCATTGAATACAGACTTCCTCCTTCCTAGGCATTCAATGCATCATGGGCCACTTGTTTTGGAAGGTGACAAAGTCTTCTTCTTCATGCTATATATATTGTAACCTCTTAGTTAAGAAAGATATCTCTTACTTTGTAAGGCTAAGCCCTACCAAATTCCACCTTTGAATCAATAAGAATGTGTTTTGCCTCTATTTGACTGGTTATACTTCTAAGTATGTCTATGTGTCAACTCTGTGTTTAGTCACTTTAGCTTGATGCTTTCATAGATTGACACCAATATACCTAGTGTAGCCAAAGCCATTTTTGTAGATTAATAGGAAGTGATTTATCTAGAGCATAGAGACAGGAGAGTAGTTATCTGATAGTGTGTTTTCTATAGCACCTATGGTAAGTTCCTTTTCCTTGTGCCTTAATTAAGTCCCCTTGTTAAATCACCCTATAGTCTAGTCTTTTTATCAGATAAAGTGTTTGTTTTCCCCCTTTTGATCTGAAGTGTTGATATAGTTGAGTAGATCAAAATCATTTGGTGCATCATCACTTAGATTAGTTTCAATTTTGGTTATATCCTTCTCCCTTTTCAGCCCCCTATTATTAGCAGTAGTAGTGAAAGACCTTAGAGATGCATCAAAGGGAGATAGCCCTTATCTAGAGATTCTTCTTCAATTTTTCTAAACCCACAGCAAGAGGGGAATATCCATTTTGTCATGTGGAAGAGAGAAGATGAGTCTTCTTTCAAGGGTGCAATCCACAGCATCAATAGTTTTTGTCACACCCAGTGGGACCAAAATTTTAATACTCAAAGAAGTTCTAGGATTGGTGTTGGTCTTATTACTACAAGAATGAACAACTAATCTAGCATTTGGTGACTACATTTTCAAGAACATCAATCTCTAGTCAGAGATCAGCCTAACATCCCATGCCTAAGGTCACCACAAGATATTATGCCAAGGGTGTCCCTTTTGAATTTTTTGAAATAACACTAAACTTAGTAAGATGACTAAGGTTTGCAAGGACTCATCCATATACAACAAGTCATCTCCCCAGACCTGCAATAAAATATACTTATGCAAAAAGGCCTCAGTGAACCTTGTTATCACCATGGCTTTACCTTTTGTAGCCTTTCATGGTCAGAGCCAGTTAAACCTTCTACATTATGACCCAATCCCAAGGACTGTCATTAAGAGTGTTCCTCCCTTTAATGGACAGAGGCTTGTTACCGCTATTGAGTACATCAGAAATTTCACTAACCTCTATAACATTCATAATGTCACTGAAGAGAACATAGCCTTTAGGTTGCTGGCATTATCTTTTAAAAGTAAGGTTCTTGACTGGTATGAAATATTACCTATGAATTTAGTTAGCACATGGAATGAATTGGTCACTCTCTTGACAAAAAGATTCAGGGAGAAGAGTGACCACCTCTCTCTTGCTAAGCAATTAACTACCATGAAAAGAGATCCACATGAAGTCATGCAGGATTTCAATACCAAGTTTCAAAATACCTAGGATATAATCCCAATATTGTTGAGGCTGACCCCAAGCTATGTTGTCCTCTATTACTTGAAAGCTTTAAATAGTGGCGTTGTTGTCATGATACAGTCCATGGGAGGATAAGTGCTACAAGTTGCCTATGAAATAGCCATAGCCACTAAAAATTGCTTGGTACAAGTGGGAAAGATAGCCCCTAGACCTCATATGCCACTCTTATCTAAATTGCCACCTCTAGTTTAGACTACTACACCCACCTTAGCTCTTCTACCTAGCATAGAAAAGCTAACTACTACCTCACATAATGACCTTCATGAAGTTAAGAGCTTGTTACAAATTTTAACCAATGAATTAGTGGCTCTCAAAAGGCAACAAACTCAAAACTATCAGCCAAATTAGGGATACTAGTAGTTTGAATAAGAAAATAGACCCCATTTTTAGAATTATAATCAAGGATAGGGTCAGTTTGCACAAGCCAGACCATATCAAGGTTATAATCTAGGTGCCCCTTCATCATCCAAAGCTCTTGTGCCTACTTAAAATAATTTGGTATAGGAAAAACCTAATTACCCATGCCTGGGATATGGTCAATAATAGGCTACTTATACAAATGAGATGTCGAGTCAATATATGAATGCACAAGATAATCAAGCTTCTACCCAATTCCCAAGATTTGGGTAGTTAGTACAACTTGGCATGGATAACAGGCAAGCTCAGTCTAATTCCACCCTCATGATCACCTGGAAGGTGAATTCTATATAATAAACTATGTGGACAGTATGAATAACCAAGGTGATTATGTTGCAACCAAAATTAGGTCCAAAAGGAGAGTTATGGAGGAAGCTCAGGCAGCCGCCCAAATGTCTACAGCATCTTCTTCATCACATGAGAGCTAGAAATTTCCAAATTTTAGGCCATCAATTACACCCTCAGCCCCTCAACCTATGCCTCAGGCTACAAGTGCCCCTATAGAAAATTTAAAAGGAAACAACCCTTAGATTAACGTGGTAGATCAGATGAAGAAGTTGTACATGAATATCTCTTTGTGGGATTCATTGGTAATGCTGAGACAAAAGGACATACTCAAAAAGGAATTACATGGGCTTAATGAACAAGCCATCCCAACAAAAGCTGATAATGTTTTGATCATGAATGGGCACCCTTCCATAGAAAGCCAAGTAAAGAATGATGAAAAGGTTCCTCCTTTCTATCTATCCTTAGTCATAGGATATTTCTTGGTACACAACTACATTATTGATAGTGGGGCAAACACCTTAAATGTATAGTGAATAAGCCGGGACTCAAATATGAGGAGATGACCAAGGGAGTCCTACAGCTAAATGGATCACCATCCAAGACACTAGGAGTCATATAAGGCTTGAATCTAACACTGCACATTGTCCAACTTCCTTATTTCTCCATGATGTGGTAGTTCCCTACTTCACTATCTACTTGTCTAGAGATTTCACATCTAAAATAGGTAGGTACCTAGCATCAAACTAGTCTTACATGGTCTTTAGAACCAAATATAGGACTAAGGTCAAGATTGATTTAGATCCAATCCACAGGGATCAGCTAGAGCCATACTCACTCAATGTAGTGAATGTCAAATATGCCATCATTGATGAAAAAGAATTCCAAGTGGACCAATCTCCACCCTCTACCCTTGAAGGATTTTTTGACCTACTCTTAGATGAATGGGGAAGTGACAACTTTGAACATGACTCATACAAGTTCATAGAAGAGGTAAGTCTTGGAATTTATTGCATTCGTGAAGAGGGTAATCTTATGCCAAATTTGATGAAGGCAAACCAAGAGAGCTCAGGGTTCTGGAAACTCTTCTTTAATGGCTCAAGAAGTAAATTGGGAGCTGGTGGTGGAGTAGTGATAATTTTTCCCTCAAAGGAGAGATACTTCTCAACTTTTAGATTCCAATTTTATTGCACTTGTAATGTTACAGAATATGAGTCTCTTATTCATGGTTTGGAGTGGGCAAGGAAGAGAGGAATTAAAGAATTACAAGTTTTTGGAGATAGCAAGTTGATCATAAATCAGGTGAGAGACTGAAATTTGACAAAGAATTCCTTGCTTAAGTCTTACAAGCACAGGGTTTGGGACTTAGTAGAGAGTTTCCTTGCTTTTAATGTTAATTCCATTCCAAGAGAGCAGAATAAGCAAGTGGATAGACTAGTAGTAGTTGGTGCCCAGTTTGACATTCCCAAGGAGATAGGTCGAGACAACAGTCCATGCCATTTTAAAATGGTAATCAAACCCTTTGTGCCTGATAACATCACTAATTAGTAGGTGTTTGATAGAGATTGGAAGATAGGGCTCTTCTTGCAAGAGGAGGCTAAGTTTGCCTCTAGAAATCAAGCCAAATTACAAAAACAATATGGTGGCTAGATTATTCAGCTAAAGAACAACAAACTTCCCAAAGGCTTAGTCACTCTCAAGAGCATTTTCAATGAGGATGAACAACTAAAAAATGACAAAGAAATCATCATAATGAAGAAAGAAAAATATGAAAAAGTTGAAATATTCAAGAATAGGTTGCTTTCACTTGGGAAGGTATGTACAAATCATGAAAGGCATACTTTCATTTTGTTGTGCCAAGAATTTGCTGATGTTTTCACTTGGGAGTATAACGACTTGAAGGGTTTTGACCCAAGCTTGGCCCAACACACTATTGAGCTAGAGGAAGGTGCTAAGCCCATCAAACAAAAACAAAGTCCTATAAATCTAAAGATTGAGCCTCTCATGTGGAAGGAACTCACCTAGCTAATTGAGTCTAGGATCATATTTCTCATCAAACACTCTTCTCGGCTAGCCAATCTAGTCCTTATTAGAAAAAAGAATGGGGAGATCAAACTATGTGTAGATTTCAGAGACCTCAATAGAGTCTCATTAAAAGATCACTATCCTCTCCCAAGTATGGAGTAGATCCTCCAAATGGTGATAGGCAGTGAATGTTTCTCCCTCCTGGATGGGTATTTAGGGTATAATCATATTTTAGTGCAAGACTATGATTAGTACAAGACAACCTTCACTACCAAGCGAGGAAATTTTTCTTATCAAAAAATGCCATTTGGATTATCGAATGCTAGAGCTACCTTTCAACGAGCCATAAACATGGCTTTCTAGGACCTGATAAATAAAATTATACTGGTCTATCTTGATGATGCGACAGTGTTTTCTAAGGAGGTGAGCCAACATCTAAAGCACCTTAGGCAAATCTTTGAGAGGTGTAGAGAGTTTGATATCTCTCTCAACCCAAAGAAATGTTTTTTTGCTGTTTATGAAGGTAAACTCCTTGGCCATGTTGTTTCAAAGGGGGCTTGACCATTGATCCAAAAAGATCCACGCCATCCTAGCATTGTCCTTACCTAAGTATAAGAAAGGTATGTAAATATTCTTTAGTAGAATAAAGTTCATTAGGAGATTTATCCCAATTTTTTCTGAGATAGTCAAGCCACTAACCTCCATGTTGAAGAAAGATGAGAAGTTTGTGTGGACAACACAAAGGAAGGATAGTTTTGAAGGGATCAAGCAGGCTGTCACCCAGGCTCCTACCTTGACTAGTCCTGCTTTCTCCAAGGATTTCAACCTTTACACCTTCAGGAATGGAGAGGTAATCTCTGCCATGCTTACCCAAGCAAATGATGAAAACCTTGAATAGCCTTTTGCATTCTTTAGCCAAGGTCTGGAAGGTTTTGAAAGTAGGTACACATATGCTGAAAAGCAAGTCCTTGTAGTCATATGAAGCCTAAAGAAATTTAGACATATGTTGTCTAACAGTAAGGTTCATCTTTTGGTGCCACATCCCAGTGTTAAATATTTCCTGATCAGTCATGATCTAAATGAAAAGAGAGCGAGATGGATCACCAAAGTAATGGAATATGATGTGGACATCAAAACCACCAAGTTGGTAAATGTAAAAGAGCTATATGAATTCCTTGATATAGACCTTAAATATTAGAAAGAGGACATTTTACTACTCCATGATGAAGCTACAACAAAGAATCAAAAGTCATGAAGGATTGGGCATCAGACATGAAACATTTTCTTCTCACCAGTGAGTGCCCAAAGGACCTTGATAGAACTAAGATTAGGTATTTTAGACTCCAATCTCTCCCTTATGTCTTGATTTATGGGGTGATATTTAGAATGGATTTTTCAGGAGTACTCTTGAGGTGCATAGACTCAAATCAGGTCAACAAGATACTATCCAAGTTTCATGATGGGCTAGCTAGTGGTCACTTTGCTCCTAAGCCTACAGCTACAAGGATTATGAGAGTTGGTTACTTCTAGCCCACTTCATTTAAAGACACCCATGCTTGGGTATAAAAGTGCTAAAAGTGTGTCCTCTTTGATGGAAAATAATGGCTCACTGCAATGCCTCTACAGCCTATTCAAGTAGAACAACCATTCATGTAATGGGGCCTAGAATTCATAGGGATGATCAACCCTCCTTCCAGTGTTGGCCACAAATGGATCTTAACTGCTATAGACTACTTCATGAGATGGGTAGAAGCTAATGCTTTGAAGGAGTCCAATGAAAGTGTAGTCCTAAACTTTTATGAAGGCCTGGTGACAAGGTTTGGAGTCCCAACCACCATTATCTCAGATAATGCATTGGCTTTCTTGGGAACCAAGACAAGTGAGTGGGCATTGGGATACGACATCTACCTTAGCACTAATTCCAACTACTACCCACAAGGAAATGGGTTGGATAAGTCCACCAACAAGAATTTGATTAGAATCCTTAGAAGGACAGTGGAGGAAAATTAGAGAACTTGGCATAACAAGCTTAAAATAGCCCTAGCAGATAGGGTCACTCCAAAGAGGGTAGTTGGAAATTCACCAAACACAATCATGTATGGAAGGGAAGCTAGATTTCCTATTTCACTTGAATTTCCAACTTTGGATCTTGTTCACTAGCTACAATTGGAAGAAGGCAATAGCATGGAGGTCAAGCTATCTGAATTGATGGAACTTCAAGAGACAAGGGACCAAGCCACAGTTTCTATGACCAGCCATCAACAAAAAATGAAGAAGCATTTTGATAAGAAATCCTCTTCAAAAGGCTTTTCAAAAGGTGACATTGTCTTAAAATGGGATGAGGACCGAGATAAGCTAGGAAAACACACAAATTTCAATGCTTTATGGAGTGGTCAGTATATCATCACTCAGTGTAAATAGCATAATGCATTCTAACTCTCCAAGTTAGATGGTGAGGAACTACATATCCCAATTAATGGGATATACCTTAAGCATTGTCACTAAGCTTTCTCTCATCATGTACATTTTTTCCCTATTTTCCCTAAGTGTTTTTGTGCACATTCATATTTTTTTAGCCTTGTGTGTGTTTTGTTTACTATTTGGGGGTAAAAGCTTCATGTTGATTCTTCAATCTCTCAAGGTTATTGTCAAATTTTTGGGTTGTATTCTGACTCTATGCCTAATGGATTTGTAATCCACTAGTTTCTTAAGCATGACAGGCATGCTTCCCTTGGGAATCACCAAATTTGTTGACCATTTTGGTCCTACAAGCCAAAAATTGGTCTCCTTTCCCTACTGTCCTGAGTTATTAGTCTTGAATGTAGCCACCTTACTACAAATGATCCATTCCCCTTTGCAATAGCCCTGTTCTTATAAAGAGTTGAGAGATCTAAGACTTGTAGGTTTTTGGTTCAATATGGGGCTTATTTTACTTTGATAAATTGCCTTAGACAAGCCTTTTGGCAAAGGAATGGGCCAGTTCAAATACTGCAAGTCTTTTACAAATATTTGAAGGTCAAGTGCCCTTTTGGAGGGTATTCAGGTAGCAAACAGGATTGTTCAGTAGGCTCCAAAGGGAAACTTCAGACCCAAAGTGCCCTTGCAGAGGGTCGAGAACAGATTTGGAAAATTACAAGGCAAAAGGCCAAAAGGTAAGTTTTCCTTTAGAGAAAATCCATGAAAAAGATAAAGGATTTCTTCAAAATTTTGTTTGAAGAAAATCCAAGGAAGAACCAAAAGGTGAATTCCTTCAGACAAAGTCCCTGAAGGAATTCCTTCGAACATTTTGTTTGAAGAAATTCACAAGGAAAGAAAACAAGGCAAATTCCTTCAGATAAAAGCCTAAAGGAATTTATCAAAGGAAAAGACCAAAAGAAAGGGCCGAGACTTTAAAGGAAAGATTTTTCTCAAGTAAAATGTCTGAAGGAATTCATTTAGACATTTTATTCCAAGGAATTGAGAAGACAAGGGAGTTTAAATGGAAATTACCCTTGCGGGGGACTCTTAGCAACCAAAAAGGGACTATTTCAATTCTTCTAAAGGGACACCTTCCCTTTAGGAATGTTAATTTTATAAAGTTGAAGGAATTACCAATGATGATGATAGGCCCACATATGTTAATTTTAACGAGATGCATTAGCCGTTGAGGATGCCCAAAAGATCTCAATGGCAATAGGCCCAAAGGAATTCGAAGGGGGCTTGAAGACCCGAGGATAAACTTAGTGACTCACCAAGAAGGGAACCCAAAGATCCAATAAATGATGGAAGATATCCCTGAGGGGCAAAGAGCTAAGAAAATATAAAGGCCAAATGTAGAAATGAATAAGAAGCCTAGGTTGCATGAAAAGCATTGGAACATGAAGTCATTTTAGTAAATGAAATAGTCTCCACCAAGTGGCCACCAAGGGGAGTGTGTAAATTCAAAAGAGTGGCCCTTTTTCCTCATTTTACATTAATGAAGAGACAGTCATGTGAACTTCATTGAGAAGTAGCCTTGTCACTCAAATAGACAAAGCAGCCTATACTTTTAGTGACATTTAATACAATTTAAGCACCAAAGTCAAGACCTGCAATAGCCATAGTATGGTTCCTTCAGTGGACTTCCTCCTTCCTAGGTATTCAATGTAGTATGGGCCACATGTTATGGAAGGTGCCAAATATCTCTCATTTTGTAAGGTGAAGCCCTACCAAATTTCACCTTTGAATCAATAAGAATGTGTTTTACCTCTATTTGATTGGTTATACTTCTGAGTATGTCTATGTATCAACTTTGTGTTCAATCATTTTAATTTGATGTTTTCATAGACTGACACCAACATACCTAGTGTATCCAAAGCCATTTATGAAGGTTAACAGGAAGTGCTTTATTTCGAGCGTAGAGACAGAAGAGTAGTTATTTGATAGTGTGTTTTCTATAGCACATATGGTAAGTTCCTTTTCCTTGTGCCTTCATTAATCCCCCCATCAAATCACCCTATAGTCTAGTTTTTTTGTTAGATAAAGTGTCTATTTGCCCCCTTTTGGTCTGAAGTGTTGATATAGCTGAGTAGATCAAAATCATTTGGTGCATCACTGCTTAGATTAGTTTCTATTTTGGTTATATCCTTATCCCTTTTCACCCCCCCCATTATTAACAGTAGTAGTGAAAGACCTCAGAGATGCATCAAAGGGAGCTAGCCCTTATCTAGAGATTTTTCCCTTAGTTTTGCCAAACCTACAGCAAGACGTGAGTCTCCATTGTACCGCATGGAAGAGAGAAGCTAAGCCTTTTTTCAAAGGTGTAATCTATAGTGTCAACATGTAGATAATATAAAAATGTTCTTGAGTATTTTTTCTTGTATTCTTGATTGCTTTGTGATATTTTCTAACCCCTTTCTAAATGATCTTTGAATGGGATTTTATAGGGATCTATTGGTCATGGATTGAATTTTCTCACATTAGGATGACAAGGATAAGGATGGAAAACCAAAATAAATTGATTATTGGGGCTAGAAATAAGCTTGGACAATAGTGCCAAAAGTGGATAGGAGTGGCATTAGTGTTATAGTCCTAGTGTGGTGTTATTGTCCTGAGAAGATAGGACTTAGGGGGATGGCTTGGTCATAAAAAGAGGGTCCTGGCTTAGCTAGGATCAAGTCTAGAAGGGTATGAATGACTGGGAATTAGTGAAAATTAACCTATGAGGGTCATAAGAGCAAGAAAGAGGAACCTATGGGTTGGGTGTCATTATCCATGGTCAAGTTGCCAATTTTTGCATTATATATGACTACACCATCTATTTCTTAGGTTTGTCATTAGAGGAGGAGGTTTCAATGGTTGTTTTGGTAGAGGTTAATTCTTTCTTCTCTTGATATTTATTCTTCATCTTCTCTTTGTTTGAAGTATTTTATTTCCCATTCCCATAAATTAGGGTTTGAGGTTTTGTGGACTTCAATGTGCCTATCTATATTAACTTGTCTTACTCTTGAGTCATGTTAGCAACAAAGTCATCTAAATAAGATATTTTCCATGTAGTGTCTAGATCACTTTTAGTGGCATGGAAATTACATACAAAGACTAAGTAATCAGGACCTAGCTTGGAGAGTATATAAATAATAAGTTGGTCATATTTATTCTTTATTCCACATTCTTTCAACTACAATCTAAAAGAGTTGAACTTGGTGAATAAATCCTAAATGCATTAAAATTTACTAACACTTAAGCTGATAAGTTCATTTTCTAGTTCATGATATCTCATCACATATTTATTCCCAAAGAGATTTTTAAAAATGGTCCACTCTTCATTGGGTGATTTGGTAGGTTCTATATAAAAGAGGAGATCAGGAGACACAAAAAGATACATCAACCAATAGGTTTCATCTCTATGATTATACCACCTAAATTTCTTTGTATCTATTTTTGGTTGAGTTTCTAATCCCATTATAATGTGATGCAAATCTTCAATCCTCATAATAATTTACATTTTAATTTTTCATTCATGATAATTAAATGGCATTAGAGGGTTAATTGAACTTGTATATATTTTGTGTAAAAATAAAGTGTAATGGTTGTAGTTTTTTTACATAAATGAAAGTGTAAAATAGAATGGAAAGTAACCCAAAAATATAGTACACCTTCTTAAACTATGAAATGATGAATCCCCCTTTAAAGTTTTAAATAATGCAAAATACATTGGGCACAACTGAGAATACATCTTGAAAAACTAGTGCAAATTTTGAAAAAGATTTGATTTCTAAAACAAAATGAGGATGTTGGGCTTAGATGGAATGCATCCAAGGAAAAACAAGTACAAAGTGCAAAAGAGAGAGATAAAATGAATGTTTTGAATGAGAGGGGATTGGGTCACTTGTCAAACCAAACCTAACCCTTTAGTATTCAACAAACAAAAATATAAAGAGTTAACAAAATAATGTTACTTCTCATTTTAAGTAAAGTTCAAAATATATTATTTTTAATTAGAAAAAAATAAAACAAATATCCAGAATTTATAAACAAAACACTATGTCCACCATTAATAAGGTTCCCCAAATAAAATTCACCCCACCTTTGTTTACCAATTGATTTAAAAAATCAACTTTGCATCATACAATAACTTACTTTAATGATTTCAAAAATCATACAAGATGTTATAACAAAGACTATAATATAGTATCTTTAATGATGTTGTTAAACTTATTAATTGAGTTGATTTTTGTTTTAACAAGTATTCAAAACATTTATACTTCCATAAACATTCTAATCTCACTAAACCATTCAATGATTTATCAAAGCCACTATAAAAATAGGAATACCACAAATTTAAAAGGGATCAGTTTTGAGTTTGAGGAAACCCAATAGAGAGGAGATAGGGATGATATGTGCATGGAAAACTAGAAGGACTCTATGAAATATCTGAGGGAGGCATGACGGTGGCTTGAATAAACCACATGTCATACGTAAAAGACACCTTCTCACCACTCAAACTATTCCTAAGGGAGAGTTATAATAGGTTGATGTTTTTTAGGCCTAAATCCTCCAAAGATCTCATGTCAATGGAGATTTAAGATGTGGGTCATCATGTAAGCAAGGAAAGGAGATCAAGATCCAAGGAACGTATAGTAGGTTAAAGTAAGGCTTGAACCATAACCATGGAGCTAAGGTGTGAGCTATAGACCTAGAGACTAGATCAACCTATTAGGGCTTGTAGGTATTACCTACGAGAAGGATGCGAGACTAAGAATAGGTATTTTAGACCCAAAATAGGCCATAGAACCTTGTTACAAACCAAAAATAACACTTCCATCAATAAGAATAGTAATACCCTTATTTTTTTTGTAAAAAAACCCTTACAATTTTATTAAATTGTAAATCTTGAGATTTTTTAGAATTTTAAACCAATTGAAATTTTTGAAAACCCTCAAATACAAATTTTAAAGACAAAACCCTCATATTTTTGAAAATAAATCAATATTTAAAAATAAATCTAATAGCATAAAAATAGACACATGACTAATAGAGTGGTGATATGATACCATATCAAAGTTATTTCTAGGATCACCAAATGATGTAGATGCATAGGTTTGTGATAGGTGAAAGATAAACAAGAACCAACACACAAATACAAGACAAATTAAATCAAATATGATAATTTTATAAAGAGTGATTAGAGGCAAAACATATCTTCCATTAATAAAGCTCATACATGTGAGAAGTACAAATAGGAGAGTGTTAAGTAACTCCTCCATAAAATATGATCAATAAACCCTAGAAATAGAATATTAACTCCTCCACAAAAGGTGGTCAACTGAACCAAGAGTAGAGGAGTAACTCCCATACCTAGAATAGATGGTCAAGGGAGTTACTTCCTAGTCATCTTGTCAACCTATACACCTAATCAAGCTTCTCCATGAAAGTAGGGAAAATCCAAGAGTGGTAAAAAATATGATAATAAATAAATATGGAAAAATAAAAATTTCCTTAATCTAAATATTACTCTCACATTCGCCCTCATCATCCTAATGGCTTTCTCATTAATGCTCATCATTTATCATCATCCACAGTCACTCCATCATCCCTAATAACTCACTCATCATCCCTTATCATTCATAATGAGTCTGTCATCATCCCTCATCATTGCTAGTCACTTTATCATTGTTGTTCATCATCCCTAATCACTCCCTCTTCATCCTTACTCATCCCTCATCATCCCAAATAACTCCATCATTAGCCCTCATCATCCCTAATCACCCCCTCATCATCTATAGTCACTCCCTCTACCAAATTGGGGCCCTATCATACTTTGAGTATGCCTCAGTCCCCAATATAATAAATTAAGGGATATTGTATGAATGGGGCCCTCACCATAGATATATGGGGTGAACCATTCCTAAGTACCTATCCCAATCTCAAACTTTCCCTAACCAATAATGAAAGGGAAGCTTTTCTTACCTATGTCATCTATGCCAAAGATTAAGGCAAGGGAAGCTTACATTCCCAATATTTACCCTTTCTTCACCCATGATCATATCAAGGGAAGCTTTCCTTCCTGATAGATATAAAGGGAGAAAGGTATAACTATCAATGGAAGCTTGCCTTCTTGATATCTATCTTTACTTTGCTTCTAGATTAAGGCATAATTATCAAGGGAATTTTTCTTCCCAGTAGATATATTTTTTCTTTCCCTAACTAATTAGTTATGGCTTACCAATAAGGTAAGGGAATCTTATTTCTTGATATATAGGTTTGTTATTATCCTACCTAATTACCATTTATATAATATATTCTTAACTATCAATGGAATTTTGTTTCTCGATCTATAGCTTGCATATATTCTTTCCCTACCTACTTAGTTATGCCCATTGTAGGAATGGGGCCCTTGCAAAGATATATATTTGAAACCATTCCTAAGGCCCTATACTAATCTCAATATTTCCCTAACCTATAATGAAATTGAATATTTCCATACATAATTCATCTATTCCAAGGAGTAAATCAAGGGAAGCTTACATTCCCAATATCTAGCTTTGTTTCACCCATTAACATATCAAGGGAAGCTTGCCTTCCTAATAGATAGAAAGGGAGTAAAGCATAACTTTCAATGCAAGTTTTCCTTATTTATATATATCTTTACTCTACTTATAGATTAAGGCATATCGATCAAGGGAAGTTTTCTTCCCAATAGGTAGATTTTTCCTTTCTCTAACTACTTAGTTATGCCCTACCAAATAAGGCAAGGGAATCTTGCTTATCAATATATATCTTTGTTATTATCCTACCTAATTTCCATTTATAGAATATATTATTATATATCAATGGAATATTATTTCTTGATCTATAGCTTACATATATTCTAAGGATGATTAGGAACAAGTGGGAAGCCACTACACCCACCATCAAGGTATTGGAAGGAGTGATTAAGGATAATGAAGGATAAGGAAGGAGTGATTAGGGATGATGAGGGATGATAAGGGTAAATGATGGAGTGATTAGGGATGATGAGGGAGTGACTAGGGAGGATGAGGGTCAATGACAGATGATGTGGAAGTGATTAGGGATAGAGAAGAATAATGAGGACTGATGATAGAGTGAATAAGGATGATTAGGGTCAATGAAAATATGATTAGGGATAATGACGGATGATAATGATCAATGATTGAGTGATTAGAGATGATGGGGCATGATGAGGGATTGATTAGGTTGGATGATGGATGATGAGAGAGTGATGAGGGATGGTGAGGGTTGAGAAGGGAGTGATGGTGCATCTCCAAGGACCACATAGCATAAGAAAGAAGTGTCAAGTCCTTAAATTACACTTATAAGGATATACTAAAGTGTTTACATATGCAAGGTAGTTTGTATTTCATTATCTATAACTACCTTCTTAATTTAATTATTGGTAGTGGAAATGGAGATATCTATAAGAGAGATTTTGATATAAGCATGAGAAAATAAGCTTTGAAATCACTCCCCTAAAGTGATTAGGTCATGCATGCATGAGATTGGATGTGAAGCAAGCATATATTGGCCCATGTATCTAAAATTTGTTTTAGAGTGAATGATATCTATTTTAGATGAATTTTGAATGATCTTTTGATTCCTTCTATTCCAATTAAATTGTACTAGGGTGATTAGCCTCATTCATGTCTATTAGATTAGGTAGGTCCATGATGGATTACTCTAGGGAAATTGTTGTATGATTTCCATAGTATAAATAAGATAATATTGAGTCAATAATGTTATTTAAGTAATAACATTAGAGTGATGACTATGAAGTGACTCACTTCTATCTATCTCTCTCCTACCTTCTCACTAATGAAAGAATATCTTTGGGTCTACACTAACGTTAGGTTTTAAAAGTGACCTAGAGGTTTAACCCACAACTAAACTATTCATTTGCATTTGATTCAATAGATGATAGATGCCCCGAAATCCAAATAGATGAAGGTGAAAATAATGAACTAAATACAAATTTATTATATTTTTTATCGAGAGTTAGATGAATCAATAAAGATAGGTTAATGGAAATATACATGCTCCATCCTATCATATTATGTAAATGTTACATCCATGATAACATAGGCCCTATCATTATCATTCATCCCTATCTCTATCTTGACTAATCCATACATGATTCCTTATCTATATATGGCTCCTTATCTTTATCTTGACTAGTGACATCCATACCTAAACTTAAAGTTTTAATAAATCTAATATTTTAGTTAGTTTTCAATTATAAAATTATGAATACTATTTTCTAAATGATAGATCCTACAACTTTTGAATCAATTTTAGAAGATGTAGAATGGCCCTAATTTTTTATGTAGTAAAATAATTACTAAGATATATCAAACACAAATAAAATTTATTTTAATTTACTAGATATATTATACACAAACAAAATTTATTTTACTAAAAATATAATCAACCATACAAAAATAAAAAATGTCCATCACAACAAATATTATAAACTAATAGGGCATATGCCCTTTTTACTGCAAAAGGTATACATCCTTTCCTTTAATATTTTCAAAATTTTAACTTCCCTAAAAAATATGTGTTTCAAAGGGTGTATACCCTTTGCTAGAGGGTGTAGGTCATTTGTTAAAAAAGACATACACCCTTTGTGAAAAAGGATATACACCCTTTAGCTTTGAGACCAAGCCAATTCAAATTTTCTATGGTTTTATCAAATAAATGGGTGTACACCCTTTTGAAAAGGGTGTATACCCTTTTCAAAAATAATAGTTGTGTTTTCTATTTTGGCATTTTATTTATCCCAATTTTGTGCATCCACCCACATTATCTCCCACTTCATCAATATATTTAAGTATTATATTTTGAAACCTAAATACAACTTTTGTAAACCCTAATGAGACTATTTTTGTATGTATACAATTGTAGTAAAAACTAATGGAACTCTTTTTGTATATGTACAATTGTGGGAAGCTTATTTTTTGAAAGATGAACTTGTTGAACCATGCCATTCCTATTGGAAAAGTCAATTTGTCATATTAAAAAAGTCAATTTGTCTAAGACGAACTTGATGAATTTGTTGATCCATGTAATTTCTATTGGAAAGCTCATTTTATCTAAAATGATCTTGTTGAACACATTGAACAATGCCACAATTGTTGGAAAAGTCATTCTATCCAAGATAAGCTTGTTGAACTATGTCATGGTTGTCAGAAAAGTCATTTTGTCTAAGATGAACTCATTAAATGATGTCATTCATGTGGGAAAATTAATTCTATCTGAGATTAAATTGTTGACTTAGGGCATTTGTGTTGGAAAAATAGTTTTGTCCAACATGAACTTGCTATTGATAGTGTCATTAGAGATGAACAGTTGATCCTACACACTCCAAGTCTATGGACAGATTCAAGTGATTAGTTTTGATCTCCATTGTCCTTTGCAACATTTTGACATGCTTGCGATATTTCTTCCCCAACTCCTATACGTAAGATGAATTCAATATATTATTCCAATATTATTAACTATATTACACTCATCTCGTAATCATACCAAGTTATCAACAAGGGTTTCATTTTCTTGTTTCCTATAGTAAGTAATAACAATTTACAAAAGGTCAATCACATATGAAACATTTAAAGCATGATTGTTTACACTGAACAATTAAAAAAATAGAAACGGTTTAATATAAAAACAAGTAATAGATTAGTGAGGAGATAAAACTAACTTTCAACAATATGATTGATTTTCATATTATTATTTTTTCAGGGTGAAGTAGAAATCATCCTTAAAGTGAATGAATATCCCTCAATCCTTAACACTAAAAAGAAAAAACAATCCATACACCTTATCCATGTAAAAATAGAATTTCAATTTAAAAAAACATTGGTCAAATCACATTTTCAGACAGGCACTATTGGGGTGGGGCACTCGATTGACCAGATAGATCTATAGGGCAATCGAGGGCCCCCTATGGGGCACCCCCACACCCCTCCCCAAAAACCATCACATCGAATCCCATCCGAGCTTTGTTAATTGCACAATTCTCTTCAGAGGGGGTTCGCCTTTCCAATTATAACGTCCTTGGCACATGCGTCTTTTCGAATAATTTAGATTTCAGGTCTTCAGTTGATAGATGTATATCTGTCATGGTTGTGCTGCATTATTTCTGTATTGATATCCATAAGATAAAGACACTGTATTCACTCAACAAAGCTTTGTCTCACCACAAAAGCCTCTGCTGCGAGCTTTCCATATTTGGGCAGACCCCAACAAGATACGTCAGCGCCTATGTTAATCTACGTGGCGACATCAATCGCTCTTGTCAAACTCGCGTATACATTTCTTCCTTTCCAAAGAGAAGCATGGCTACGGTTTCTTCAATTATGGGCGCTTGTGTTCCCCCTCGGCTCCACTGACGTGACGCTCAGAAATTCAATCCAATTAAGAGACCAATACAGTACTACTATGGAGTTCCATGGAAGGCACTTTGACACGATTTATGATGTTATCAGGTAGGTTAAGATTGATAGACATGACCATTTAGTTTAATTAATTTTTATGTTATTTTTTACAAGATAATTGCGGGGTTGAGGGTTTTCATATTTTTAATATGTTAATCTGTCAATATATCCCTTCCGTGATGAGAGGTCCATCATGGGTGGTCAACACATTTGGTCTTCACTTAAATAAATTGATTTAAGAGAGGATTTAATAGTTGAGCATAGTTTAATAGTTGAAATCGTATTTGATTTAAATATATATTTTTATTAAAAGTAGATAATTTTTCATTAATTACAAATAATTTGTATCCAATATTTGAACATTAAAATTTTACATTCATTCATAAAAAAATTCAAATTTACAAAAGATTTAACATAAGTACTAATGAAGATAGTAGTCATTCCAAAAGAAGGGAAAGTAAATAGTCATCTCAAAAAAGGGTAAAATAAATAGTCGTCTCGAAAGAGGGGAAAAGCAAATGATTATCCCAAGAAAAGAAGAAAGTAAATAAGGGTCAAATAATCATAAAAATACTAAGACAAAGAATGATAAAAAAAAGATAATAAATCATAATAATGATAGAGATATCTAAGAACTAGAATTGAAAAACCATTGAAAATGAAATAAAATAAAACCAAAGAACCAAAGAGGAAACAATAGTGCTAGTAACATGTGTTTGTGAAGAAGACCTGGTCCTATCCGAAGTATTACAATGCAACTCACAAACTATAAAGTGAAATAAAACCAAAGAATCTAAAGGAAATAATGGTGCAAGTAAAACAAAACTAAAAGAAATAAAGTTCACAAAAACAAAGAAACATGAAACAAAAATAACAAGCAAAATCTATGCTAACATCTATATCAAAGATGAGCATGTGAAATACAAGCCTATGTGTTTATAAAGGTTTCTTGAAATTGAATTTGCTTGTTATTATGTAATGTAGAATAAGATTGGGCTTCGTATCATGCCCCAAAGGGTAATTGGATTTAGGGATGGGCATCACAAGATGCCCCAACATGTGATATGGAATCAAGTGAAGCTAAACTATTAGAATAAACTACATGGAGTTTTATGAATCAGTTAGAGATAGGTAAATGTGTTGGCTTGTTGGATTTTGAAGATGTTGAAATTGACATAAGAAGCATAGGATAGGTATGAAGAGGTTTATAAGGTAAAGAAGGACCATTTATTATTTGCTTTGGAGTAGGCATTTTAACTAGGTGCTCATTTGGTTCATGTGACCTAAGGGGTTGAGGTGTCATAGATGCAACCACATGTTTGAAGTTGTTCATGTTGGCTATCTTTTCCTTATTAGTGTAGAAAGAAGGATCAATTTTTGTTTGGGCAACATTAGTAGATAAGGTGGAGGTATGGGATAATTATTGTTGATCATTAGGTAGGTGATGTTGATGTGATTGTGATTCTTTAGATTGAATTTGAGAGGCTTGAAGATAGTCTTGATAATATTATTGAGTAAGAGTGTCAAGATTAGAAGTGGATCAAATAAGGAAGAAAGAAGAAACATATGAAGATCGTGACAATTCTCATGAGAATGACCTATAGTGGCATACTACCAACAAAACTTATTAGGATTGTACCATTTTTGAGGATGTTTGGAAGGATCAAAGCTCATGGGTTTAGAGGGTGGTAATTTCTCCTTAAGTTCTTCTGAGCTTGAGGGAGGTTGCATTGGGTTAAAAATGGTAGAATTGGATGCTCCATTTTGAGGTTGGGAAGGATTATATGAATCAATGTTATGAAAAAATAATTGGAAATATTCTTTCATAGTTGTTTGAGGTGATTCAAATTGAGTCATAATAAAGTCTTATCTTTTTACTTGATTTAAGTCTTCTTCTAGAGTTTGAGGGGAAAAGATCTGAACTTTGTATTGAAGATAAGTTTTAAGAATGGTGACAAATAGTTTTAAAAGAGTATCATCATTCATGTTATGGTCCACTTTTTGAGCTAGAGACTTCCATCATTTGATGAAAGTGGGAGAGGATTCATTAAGAAATTGCTTGGCATTGATGAAGTGGTTAAGGTAATTTTTAGGAAGGTCATTATGTTAGAAGTATTTCACTAGAGCATTGACTAAATCATCTAGTTATGAGATGAAATGTCTAAGAATTTAATTGTACCATTCAAGTACATCACCAATAAAATTTTTGGTTAGTATCTTGGTGGTAGAAAAGATGTTAGTTTGGACCCATTCTTTATAGAGATTACCAAAATATTTAAGAAAGATAGTGAAGTATTTAGTTTCATCATATGTGATATTTGGAGAAATGTTTCCAATGTCTAAGGATGCAATAAATGGAGCTAAAAGTTCATTTTGAAGATGTTGAAGAATTATTCTACGTTGAGGAGGTTGAGGAATGATGTTTCCATTGGTATCTCTAAGAGGAGGAGGGATAAAATTTTGATTTGGTTGAATCATAATGGCTTGAGGTGGTTGACTAGCCATTTGTAATATATAAGATTACATAAGCATCATTTGAGAATTATCAATTATTTGCATAACATGTATTTGTTAAATAATTTTAGCAAGAATTTGAGTTGTATCAATGGGAAGATTTTGATTATTAGTGGTAAGAGGTGGAATGGCAAGGTTGGTAGGAGGATAATTCCCTATATTAGTATTAAGGGATGGATTTTTGGGTAGAGGATTCCCAACATTAGTAGTAGGAGGAAGACTAGGGTGAGTAACCTCAACTTTATTATATTTTGTTGTAATTGGTTTGGGAATAGGAAGACATGAAGGAATGAATTTAGTAGTTTCATTTGAAGTAATAATAGAAGTGAGATTCTAATCTAAATATTTAATTATGTAGTTTTATTGACTAATTGAAAGCTAAAAACAAGATATAATTATGATTTTAATATGTTTTTGAACTAGATCAGCCATCTACTGAACTAATTTAGTCACCTACTGAATTATGTTGGCCACCTACTGAACTATGTTGATTAGGGCCTACAGAGTCAACCAAGGTAATCTAGTTTATTTTTAGGAATAAAAATAGTAATATGATATTATACTAGGTCAACCAGTTTGATCTAGTTGAATTCTAGGAAGAAAAATTATCAATTTAAAAAAAGGACCAGAATAAGCTAAGTTGACTAGCTCGACTTAATTTTATTATAGAAAAATCTAGAACAAATTGGGTCGATCAACCAGACCTAGTTATTTGTGTATATAATTTTAACAAAATTGAAAAACTTGAAAAAATAAAATATAAATTTGAACTGTTGAATGATTTTGTTGAGAAACAGAAATGGGTGATTTAGATAATTGAAAAAATTAAATTATTAAGTTGGTAAGAGTGAATCTGGAAGATATAACAAGATTGGTTAGATCAATTTAGTAGTTTTATTGAGAATGTTGAATCACCAACATAGAAAATAGAACTAAGTCGACTAGCTTGACTTAGCTAAAAACTTGCACCCAAAACACAAAACCAAGTTGACCTACGTGACTTAGTTGAAAAAATGCACATTGAGAAAAAAATTAGGTTGATAGGCTTGGCATAGTTGAAAAAATTGTAAATAGAGTGTCGAACTAGGTCGACATGATTGACTAAGTTTTACAACATGCACACATTATGTTAAAATGGGTCGATAGGTTCGATGTAATTTACTATTAAAAAATAAAAAATAAAAATTTATAGGAGTTAGATTCACATCGGGTTCAATATAATTTATACAAGTGAAACTAGACAATTCTATAACTTATGCTACTTAATAATAGTCAAGCCCAGAGAAGGTAATCAACTAACAAGTATGCTTGGGTATACATTTAAATTTGGGTCATGACTAATAATGGATCCATTAAACCTACCTTAAAGGATTTCTTATCACACTATGGCAAAGGAAATATTTCCAGGGCCTTTAGGCAAATGCCATATTGTGATAACCCTAACTAGGTCTTTATGTTTATAGCTAGTATTAAGCAAGTTATTATATTAAAAAACTATGCAACCTAATCTAGTAAATGTATATGCAAGCTAAACTATCACTCGCTAAATCTTGTGGTACAAATGGAGAAGATAATAAACATGCAAAGGCAAATCTATCTATAACATATAGAATATCTAAACAAGGAGAGATACAAATCAATTTATATTAATTTTACATCTACTTACTGAAATATGAAGGGCTTAATAATATAATTACCTTTATTGAAGTGAACCCATCATACCTTAATATTTTGCTTGGTCAATGGTGTTTTTTAAGAGGTTTTTGTAGGCTTGTAAGGATCACAAGGATAAATCAGCTCTAGGCTACAAGACCTCTCCTATGCATCCAAGAATTCCACGAGATAAGTGCTACTTCTCCAAGGGAAAATATTAAGCAATAAAACCTCCTATTGATTATATAAGCATATTTACAAGTATTAATGATGTGCAATTGATTGATATTATACTTATAAATGAAGTTAATGGGATATTTATAGCCACAGATTGACCCTAAAATCTTCTAAAAACTAAGTTGATGTTGATCGACCTTGTTAGACAAAAAATAGAGCCATTAGGTCTTAAACTATGTCAGCTTAGGCTAACATAGTTCTATAACATGCACTAAAATCCCAGAATGGTGTTGACCTAATCGACCTAACTTAGGAAACATGGTAAAATAGGGTTTTTCTTAGTTAGGGGCTACTTGGGGTGGTGAATTGCTTAGGAAAGAGTATAAACAAGATCTTAAAGCCTATGGAAATGTATAAGAGTAGCTTGTATTAATTTCAAGTGGTGTTATAGGGGACAAAAATCATGCAAAGCACCAAGTTTTTGTCAACCCATTTCTTGGTACACACTTTAAGGCATGCACTCAGAAAGATTGAGATCTAATGGGTTCCTACAAGAGAGATAGCATTAGTAAAATAAATGATAAAGTTTAAAAATATTATGTGTATACATGATCTACTTACTTTAACTTCCTGAGTATGCCCTACCTACCTATCCTTATGGCCCTACCTGCTTGAGTGTTCCCTAACTACTTGAGTTACCTACTTGAGTGTGCCCTACTTGATTAAATGCATGAGCCATATCTTGATCTTGAATACATGTATCTAATCTTGATTATATCTATCTTACATGATCCATATCTTGAATACTTGATACCTAATTGAATACCTTCATCATATATTGAAAGTATAAGGGCATTATCATGATTAAAAATCAATAAAGGGGGCATTATCTTATTAAAGGATAAAGGAGAGAGGGAATTAACATGCTTTAAAATCAGTAGAGGGGCCATTATCATATGAAAGGATAAAGGAGAGAGTTAATTATCACTTATATATAAAAAGGATAGGTGGAATTAACCAATCCATATATTGAAAGGAAAGGGGAATTATCACCTATATAGAGAAAGTAATGACTAGGGATAATTAGGCACAAGTGGGAAGCCATTACATGCACCATCAAGGTATTGGAGGGTGCGATTAAGGATGATGAGGGAAAAGGAAGGAGTTATTAGGGATGATAATGGATAATTAGGGAGTGATTAGGGATTATGAGGGATGAAGAGGTAATGAATAAGGATGATAAGGGATGATGAGGGAGTGACTAGGGATGATGAGGATTCATGGTAGTTGATGTGGAAGTGATTAGGGATGATGAGGAATAATGAGGTTTGATGATAGAGTGAATAATGATGATGGGGCATGATAAAGGTCAATGACAGTGTGATCAGGGATAATGAGGGACAATGAGGGATGATGAAGATCAATGAGGGAGTGATTAAGGATGATGAGGGCCGATGAGGAAGTGATTAAGATTGATGATGCATGATGGAAGAGTGATTAGGGATGATGAGGGTTGACGAGAAAGTGATGGTGAATCTCCAAGGAATACATCACATAATAAATAAGTGTGGAATCCTTGAAGTACACTTCTATGGATATACCAAAGTGTTTATAGATAGAGGTTATGTTGTCACTAAATCTTGCACCCTAGAAGAGGGTGTTCAAGCCTCTTCCATATTTGGTAAATATGGAAATACCTCTAGGTATGTGGGTATACCTATAGTGGAAGTGAGCCTCTAAATTTAAAGGACAAGATCTCAAAATTGTATCTTGAAGTGATTGTCATCTAAAATAGTGCTTTTTTATGTGAAAAGATTTATAAGTTTCATGAAATGAACCTAATCTAAAGGGGTGATACACCAAGATGTTTTCCACATGACCATCATACTCCATTCACTAAGAAATAAAGCATACAAACTAGTCTCAAAATCCTAAAGGATTCTAACATGAGTATTTCAATATAGAGGTGAGATGTGTGAAGCAACACAAGGAAAATGAACTAGAGAGAAAATTTAACACTTCAAGGAAAATCATACACTTTAAAAATGCCTAACACACTTGAATACACTCTATACGACCTATTATAATAGGAACTCTTACACAAACATGAAAGAATAAGGGAAGAAAGGATAGAAAGTTATCACCATACATTACTTGCATACTTAGACAATTATTCATGAACTCAAAAGTAGATTTACTTTATTATTCAAAGGTAAAATATGACATCATTCTAGTAAGTATTTTCCATACATTGTGTGGTATTATATTATAAAGGCCAAAATGGCATTTATTTATAGAATTTCAGAGAGAGGAGAAAATAATGAAGTTCAAAGGTCACTAGAGCATATGTCTAAGTAATAGGAGGACGTACGCATGTAGGAGGATGAATTAAGAAATAAACCATGCAAGTTCTAATAGGACAAATGGATTTCAAAACATAAAACTCCTGAAATGTTGTATAGAACTCCTTTTGCTATGCACAAAAAATTGCCTTTCATCATGGATCATCTCTTGAGCTTTTGAAATTGAATGAGATACTTGACACATATGTACTATATGAGGTAGGTTAAAACATGCTATGATAGTCATAATATATTTTTCTAACTTTTATTTATCCTATAAACATATGTATTTACCATCTGTAGTCATTCATTGGTCTCCTAGACTTCAGTCTTCACATTTGGTAGTCATTGTTTATCTTGCATGTGGACTGAGATTTCATGGTGGTGTGTGAATCTAAAGAGATTGATTTTCTATAGAGTCTTTTCATCCTACATAGATACCTATGTGGAATTCCCTTCCCATGTTGGTCCTTTCATTTTAAAATACACCTATCATTATTTGGGCATGTAGTCTCATCCTATCCATCTGGAAACCAGAGAAAATTACTTTTTTTATCTCCTTTAGACTCTCTTATATTAGACATTCAATGTTGGGCATTGATCATTGATCTAGGGTCCCAATATTATGCCACTTGGTAGTTTTACATTTTATTTATGCTCCTTAACATTTAACTCAATTCACACCATTAGATCTTATCTACACAACTCAACATGTGTCATCTTAGCTTGATTTAACATCATTTTTCCACTTGGTAGATTTTCATTTTATCAAGATCTTTTGAATCTTTGACTCTCACTCATTCCATTGATCTAATTTTGCATGATCAAAAGTGTACCATCAGATCTACCTGGCCCACTAACATCACCTTCACTCACTCCTCATTAGATTTAATATAAACACCCAAGATTTTGCCACTTGTCAACCCTATGTTAAACTTTAAGAACAATTAAAACCAAATGATTATTACATGAGGCTTGAATTTTTCATTCTTGTGCATGTCTATCTCTGCTAGTTCAACTTTAAATGCTTATATCTTGAGATAACAAGCTTCTCAAAACATGAAGCTTGTAAAGGGTGATCTTGGAACCAAAAACATCATGTCCATGTATTATTTTTATCCTAAAATGTTTCCTAAGCATGCTTATAAAATGCATAAGCAAACTGATCTATTCATTACTGTGTGATGTGTTATGATGGTCTGACACCCCAGATGACTCAAAATGACATACGTACTAAACTAGACTATGACCAAAAATAGAATGGCATATGAGATGACATCAAATGAAATAAAACACACCCTACAACACTATGTACTACCCCCATATCAATTCTTGACTATAGGGGGTTGACCCATTTTAACTTGTGGTCAAAATGGTCAACTTTTTTGGTGATTTCTCAAGGCTGGTATGCTTACTATGCCATGACCAGTTGCCTAATCTTGTGGAATAGGATATGGAGTCACATGTACACAAGTTTGACACATGAATTGACTTATACAACACACAAATAACATAAAAAAACAAGAACAAGACACAAAATAGAAACATACATGTGTTTAGCTAAAACACTTAGCGAACACAACACCCACAACTGAAACAAAACACATACCTAATTTGTTATTTACAAAACTGACCTTTACTCTCTCAATAGCAAGGTTTAAAATGTATCCCATTCATAGGGATAGAAAACTCTTGTCCATTCATCTTTGCTAATTAAAAATAATTACTTTGATTGCACTTGATGATGACATATGGTCGACTCTATAGGGTGTCAAATTTGGTATGCCTCCTTGGTTTTGCTCTATCTTCATCCCACTTCAATACTATGTCACCTTATTGAAATGATTTTGGAGTTTCCTTCTTATCAAAATACCTCTTCATTAATACTAGTAATGTTCCATCGCTTTATGAGCCTTATCTCTAGTCTCTTGCAGCTCCATTAATTCTATTAATCTCACCTCCATTGGAGTGTTTTCAATAAAATCTAATGGATGTACCAACTATAAGGTAGGAAGCTCTTAAGATATAGATAACCTAGCCTTTCTTCCATAGGCAAATACAGAAGGATAATTTTTTAATGAACTCTTGGGATTTATCCTATCATCTCATAAGGTTGTCTTTAATTTTATGTGTCAAGCCCTTTGATTATGCTCCAGGGTTCTCTTGATGATTTTGATCAAATTCTTATTAGTGGATTCAGCCAAGCCATTACCTTAAGGGTAATAGTTAGATGAAGTAATCAATAATATGTCATTACTATTTACCTAATCATTAGTCTTATCACCCATAAAAGCAAAAGAATTGTCTAAAATAATAGTATAAGGAATGTCAAACCTTGTTATGATGCTCTCATAAAACTCCAAGATAGTGTTCTCATTAGCTTCCTTCAATGCTACTACCTCAACCACCTCATAAAGAAATCAATTTATATGAGTATCCATTTATGACAACTAGTTGATGGGGTTTTTTATCATGCTAATGAAATCAAGACCCCATTTCATGAAAGGTCGATCCATTTAGATAGGCTTAAAAAGAAGAGCTACAAACTTCTATTTTTCCACAAAGAAAGCACATTGTACACACCTTTTCACCCAAGCATGGTAGTCCTTGAAGAGGCTAGGCCAATAATATCTTTCCCTCATGATCTTGACAATTGTGGTTCTTGGGGATAAATAACCTCCTACTATTCCATCATGGAACTTCTCAAGCAACACTCCAAATTGGTCATTGTCAATTCACCTCAATAGTACACCATTAGTATCTGTTCTAAAAATCATACCATCTACAATGTAAAAGGGAAGATCTTGCAATCTAAAATATCTCCTTTGAGATCTACTCATATCATTAGGATATCCACCACTCTGAATAAATTTGATCACATCTTATGTCTAACTCTATATATGCAAGGAACTAGTTGTTTGGGGGAAATCATGATTGATTAAAACCTTTTATTTTGAATTATGAAAATATTAAACTAGATGTTTAAAAAGGCCCTTACCTCTTATCAACTTTATTAATTTGATATCAACATCATATTCCATTGCCTTAGTGATCCAACTTGCCCTCTTCTCACTAATGTCTTTGCTCAAAAGAAACTCTATGGTACTAATATGAGAGAGTATAACATGAATTTTATTATTTGAAACCATATGTCTAAAATTATTTAGTCCCCTTACAACAACAAAGACTTGATTTTCAATAAAGGTATACTTGACTTCATAATCTTCCAAACCTTGACTAAAGAATGCAATTGGTTGCTCTACACCCTCATCATTCCTTTGTATTAGCATAACTTAGATAGTATCAAGGTTAGCAAATGAATACACCATGAAGTCTTTAGTAAAATTAGGATTCATAAGAGTAGGATCTTGTGCAAGTTATTTTTTAATGGCTTCAAAATTGTTCTTTCCTTAATCCAAGATAAAGACTTGATTCTTTTTTATCATGTTGTGATAGGTTTCACCAAAGATGCAAAACTAGGTTTGAATCTCCTTAAAAAAATTATCTTACCTAAAAAGGTTTGGAGACCTTTCTTATGTAAGGGAAATGATAGGCCTAAAATAGCCTCTATCCTTTTAGGATCAAAATCCAAACCATCTTCGTAAATAATTTGTCCTAAGAGCTTACCTTTATAGACAACAAATATGTATTTTTTGTATTAAGATATACTCCATACTACCTACATCTTTCAAACACTTGTCTCAAGTGTTGCATATGTTCATTATCATCTTTAGAAAACACTATTATATCATCTAGATAAACCAACAACATCTCATTGATTAAACCTTTGAAGGCCATGGCCATTACTCTTTGAAAGGTAGAACTAGCATTTGACAAACCAAATAGCATATTTATATAAGAAAAAGTCCCCCATTTAGTAATGAATGATATCTTAAGCTGATCACTTCATTCACAAGAATTTTATTATAACCTGATTATCCATCTAAGATAGAAAAACATTGAAATCATGAAACAACTTGTAAAATATGTTCCATTGAAGGTAGAAGATAGTGATCTTTGAGTGACACCCTATTAATATCTCTAGAGTCCATACAAAATATTTTCTTCCCATTCTTATTTCTAATAGGCTCAAGGTTGGCTACCCATGTTGAATGCTTGATAGGAAAGATTATTTTAGATTCAAGGAGTTTAGTGAGCTCAAACCTCATGAGTTGCCCAACTTTGGGATTGATGGGTCTTTGGTTTTGTCTAACCAGTTTAACTCCAGGTTCCAATTCAATGGTATGATGTGCTAGGCTAGGATCAAATCCTTTGAGGTCCTTATATTCTAAAGCAAATATATCATGAAAACTTTTACACAACTCAATGAAAGCTTGTTTCTCTAATGTAGAACATACCTTGCCTAGTTTGAGGAGTCTATTTTTGAATATCAAGATTCTTTCATAGTTCTCTTTTGTAGACATACTCAATTTTTCCTTATTATTTTGATCATTCTCATTGAAGATACTTTCTAAGGTCACTAGACCCTTATGTATCTTATTTGTCCTTAGATGCACAATCTCATCACCAAATTATTCTTGGAGTCTCCTTTGATTCCTTAAAGATAATTTAGCCTCATTTTGAAAAAAACATGCAATGTGTTTGTCACTATCAAACACTTTCCAAAAAACTTCATTATCAAGTAAAAAAGGTATGATAATGATCTTAATTTGATGTTGATTCTCGCTTCTTTTATAGTAGTTTGAGTATCAGATTGAGTTCCTATGGTAGCTAATCTATTAGTATGTTTATTCTTCTCCCTTGGGACTGATTGTATATTGAATGCATTGAAATATGCAAGAAAATCCCATACCCTATGCTTATATGAATTAAGAAAAGGGTTTTTGGTAGAAACCACATTCCTGACTTGATGAAAAACCAATTCACTATCTCCATATACTTGTAAGTTCTTGATTCCCTTTTTCCTTGCCCATTCAAGGCCATGAATTAAACCTTCATACTCATTGACATTTTAAGTACAATTGAAATGGAATCTATATGAAGCATATTATTGTTTTTTATACGGGGAGACCAACATAATACCTTGTCCTGCACCAACTCTACTTCCTGAACCATCAAAAAACATATTCCACATCTCATCATCTTCACATTCTTCTTTGGCAAGTAGAGGTGTCGGTACTCCTTCATGAATACAATATACTCCTATGTTAGTTTCCTCCATAAATGCATAAGGATCATGCTAATAAGTATTGGTACCATATTCATCAAGAAACAAATCAAAAATTACTTCAAGCTTAAAATAAGTACCATCATCTATAATAGAATCATTCTCTTCACGAACAACACAATTAAAATTCAAACTTGTCTCAATGTAGGGATCAATATGGAACCTTGCAAGAAGTTGAGTCCTTATGGTCACCTTAGTTCCATATCTTTTTTTAAAGGTCAAGAAAAAATAATCAGATGAGAGATAACCACCTATCTTGGATGTAAAGTCCCTTGATAGACAAATTGTAAAGTGAGCTAAGAGGTCAACAACAACTATATCTTGAAGGATAGGAAAACTAAGACAATCATGCAATAAAACATTCAAGTTTTTTTATCATTCTTATTATCTTGGTAGGTGTTATATATAGTTGAATAACTCCTTTATTATGTTTCTCATATTATAAGCCCAACTTATCGGCTACCACTTTGGGCATGATTGAAGTAGAAGCTCCACTATTGACTATGCAGTTCTGGACCAATTTGTCACCCACTATGAGAGTGAGATAGAATGGTGGAGGTTTTTTAGCCCTGGTGGATGGTTCAACAATAGTGTTAGGAGAATTTTCAAGGACAACATGACTATTACTTTGATTTGAAGGAGGGATACTAGTAGGGATAGTAGATAATTATTTTTATAGGAGCTCTTTTTTACTAGATATATGAAAAACATCCCAAAGGAAAATGGATGTTTTGGTATTCTTAAATGAATCAATAATGTTTAAATAATCCATACCTACTTTCTCTTGGATTCTTTGAAGAAATGAAGTGTTTGGAACCTGAGGAGTTGGAGTGCCTTGAACAGTCCTTTAGACATTCTAATTTAGAAGATGTGTAGAGTTATTTAAGGTTGACAAACCTAAAACCATACCTTATTGCTTTGTATGAGGATTGAATGAGCTTGTAGGAACATTAATATCACCACTTAAATCCTTTATCTTAGATCTAGTGTTTTTTACAATCAAGGTTCCTTAATTCAACACAAAAGTGCCCTCAACTAGGAAGTTGGTAAAGATCTCTCCTTGAGGCTATCTACCTTCACTTGTCTATATCATGACTTCATCTTCAATTGATAAGAAAGGAGTAACTCCTCATTAAACAATAATATAATACTCTTTATGCTCATTAGCATCCATAAATTAGTCTTGCTACCAATTTTATCCCTGCACCAAGTTTTTATGCACTGGTATCATCTCTCTTACATTGGTGGTGGAGTTAGGATTGTACACATTGGTAAGCTTGTTAAAGTTAGACTGTCATTGACCTCTTCCTCTTCCAAATTGTTGACCATGTTATTGTTGATAGGGGCAAGGATTATTATAGGCACTTTGTTGCATATTCCCTCTCCAAAGTTTAGCTTCCAACCATTGAATATATGAATCTTTGTCTAGGTCATTATCTTCCTTCGTAGGAGTAGCTCTAGACTTGGTGTTAGCATTAAAAATTTGTTCCACATCCAGAGTATTAGCAGAAGTATGAGATAATGGAGGTATAGAAACCTTAGGAGGTAATATTATATCTTAGATGAGACCATTATCATCTTTGATGACAAGATCATATGCTTTAGGAAGAGTGAAACCCCCCCATAGATTGAAGCATGATAGTAATTTCAATACCAATGGCTCTCAAGTATGTAGGAAAGATAAAACTAGCAGGTGTCCTCATGAGAGGAGGTAATCTATACCAATTCTTTTGGAACCTGTCATTGAATTCATGCATTGCTTCCTTAGGGCCTCCTTTGATCACATTACACTGATGTATGAGAGAGGCATAGTCACTTTAATTTCTAAATATTTAGGTCAAAAACACACCAAACTCATCCCATGATGTGATGCACCCACCTTCTAGAGTCATGTACCAATCAAGAGCCTTATGTCTAAGGGACATGGCAAGGAGTCTAATAGAAATGTTTTATTGAGTGATGTTATGGAAGATACACAAGTTGAAAACATCCCTAATGTGTTCCTTAACTGTAACATGACTTTTACCCTTGAATATGGGTACACCTTTTGTGGCATTAGGAGGAATGGCATCATATACTTGAAGGTGAATTGTATTTTTAGTATTGAAGGTAGGGAAAGCATGAGGTCTAGCCATATCTTCTTCAAACTCTTCAAACTCTTCAATTTATTCAACCTCTTCCTCTCTAAAATTTTTTACTAGTTCTCCAAAGGGTAGATTAGGCCAAGGATATTAAACTTCAAGGGGAATTTCAGGCTAAATAGGTGGATTAATGGGGTTGAGAACTCTACTAGAGGATAACCTAGTGAGAACCATGAATTATAAGAGTAATTGTATAATAGGATAATGGTATTGAACTAATTTTTACCTTGATGGAGTCACCAAATGCTGAGTAGCACACTAATTTGTAGCTAATGTTGTCAAGATCAACATTCACCTTAACAAATTATCTTGAAGACACTAGGCCCCATCGATGTACCAAAACTGTTATCACCAAATATTGAACCCTATAAGAGGTTTCTCAAGGCTCTTCCATATTTTGGAAACATGGGAAAACTTTCAAGTATGTGGGTATAGCTATAGTGGAAGTGAGCCTCTAGATTTAAAGGGATAGCTCCCTAAATGTATCTTGAAATGTTTATCAACTAAACTAGTGCTTGCTTATGGGAAAAGAATAATAAGTTTCATGAAATGAAGCTAATATAAAGGGGTGATATAAAAATATGTTTTCCACATTACCATCATACTCCATTCACTAAGAAATAAGGTATACAAACTAGTTTCAAAGTCCTAAAGGATTCTAACATGAGTATTTTAATATAGAGGTGAGATGTGTGAAGCAACACAAGGAAAATGAACTAGAGGGAAATTTTCACACTCCAAGGAAAATCATAAACATGAAAGGATCCTAAAAAACATGACTACACTCTATATGATATGTTAGCATAGGAACTCTTGCACAAACATGAAAGAATAAGGGAAGAAATGATAGAAAGTTATCACTTTGCATCACCATACATCACTTGCTTAGACAATTATTCATGAACTCAAAATCAGATTTGTATTAATGTTCAAAGGCAAAATATGACATCATTATAGTAGGTATTTACCATACATGGTGTGGTATTATATTACAAAGGCCAAAATGGTAGCTACTTATAGAATTTTAGAGAGAGGAGAAAAGAATGAAGTTCAAAGGTCACTAGAGCACATATCCATTTGATAGGAGTTACACAAATAGGGGGATGGATTAAGAAATAGAACATGCGAGGTCTAATAGGACAAATGTCTCTCAAAACATAAAATTCTTGAAATGTGGCATAGAACTCCTTTTTCTATGCACAAGAAACTCCCTTTCATCATGGATCATCTCTCGAGCATTTAAAATTGAACTGGAGAGAGTTGACACATATGTACTATTCAAGGGAGGTCACAACATGCTATGGTAGTCATAATAAATTCTTATAACTATTATCTATCCTCTAGACACCTATATTTACCATATATAGTCATTCATTGGTCTCTTGGACTTCGATATTCACCTTTGGTATTCATTATTTATCTTACATCTCGACTGAGCTTTCATGGTAGCATATTAATCTAAAGAGCTTGCTTCACTATAGAGTCCTTTGATCCTACATGGCTACCTATGTGGCATTCCCTTGCCATGTTTCTCTTTTCATTTTAAAATATGCTTGTCATCATTTGGACATGTAATCTCATCTTGTCCATCTGGAAACTAGTCAAAATTGCTTTATTGATCTCCTCTAGAGTTTCTTTTCTTCAAATTTAAATTCTCACTATTGATCATTGATCTATGGTCTTGAGATTATGAAATTTGGTGCATGGATCTTGTTGTCAACCCATCTAGTTTATGTGTTTATGCCACTTGGTAGTCTAGCATTTGATCTGGGTTCCTTGACCTTTGACTAAATGCACATTGTTGGATCTTATTTGAATGACTCAATGCATGTCATTAATCTTAGATTGATTTATTTTTCCACTTGTAATATTTTTATTTTATTAGGATATTTTGACTCTTTAAATCTTGCTCATGTCATTGATATGCTTTTGTAGAATCAAATGCACACCATTGAATTTACCTGGTCCACTAACATCACCTTCACCCACTCACTATTAGATTTGATCTAAACACCTAATATTATTTCCACTTATTAACCTTGCATTAAACCTTAGGAACATTTTAAACCAACTGGTTATTTCATGAGGCTTGAATTTTCCATTGTCATGCATGTCTATCTCTACTGGATCAACTTTAAATGTTTATATATTGAGATAGCAAGCTCCTCAAGACAAGAAGTTTTTAGAGGGTGATCTTGGAACCAAAATCATATTGTCCATGTAGTCCTTTTGTCCTAAAAGGCTTCCTAAGCATGCTTATAAAATGCATAAGCAAATTGATCTTTTCATTTATGTGTGACATGCCATGATGGTTTGACCCACTAGATGACTCCAAATGACACAAGGACTAAACTAGACTATGACCAAAGCTATAATGGTATATGAGATGACATAAAATGAACTAAAACACACCCTATGACACTATGTTATACCCCCATTTCAAATCTTGACTATAGGGAGTTGACCCATTTTGACTTATGGTTAAAATGGTAAACAAGTTATTTTGGATTTCATTGTTTATAAGTACCTTCTTACCTTAATTATTGGTAGTGTAAATGGAGATAGTGATATAAAGGATTCTGATATGAACATGATAAAATAAGGTTTAAAATCACTCCCCTAAAGTGGCCAGGTCATGCACGTATGAGATTGGAAGTGAAGTAAGCATAAATTGACTCATATATCTAAAATTTGTTTCGAAGTGAATGATATCTTCTTTGGATGAATCTTGAAGGATTTTTTGATTCCTTCTATTCCAATTGGATTGTACTAGGTTCATTAGCCTCATTCATGTATAGTGGATTAGGTAGGGCCATGATGGATTACTCTATGGAAATTATCATATGATTTTCATAGTGGCAATAAGATAATATTGAGTTGATAATGTTATTCAAGTAATAAACATTAGAGTGATGACTATGGATTGACTCACTTATATGTGTGTGTACACACACACACACATGCACACACACACACACACACACACACACACATGTCTGTGTGTGTGTGTGTGTGTGTGTGTGTGTGTGTGTGTGTGGATCCCTGTCTTTATCTCAACCAGTGACATCCATACCTGAACTTAAAGATTAATAAATCCAATATTTTAATTAGTTTTCAATCCTAAGATTAATATATACATAGATATGTGTGTGTGTGTACATATGCATACATATATACATACACATATATATACATATACATATATGTATGTATGTATATATGTATATAAATGTATATATGTATGTATGTACACACACACACCCTCGCGTGCATGCGCGCATGCGTGTGTGTGTGTGTGTGTGTGTGTGTGTGTGTGTGTGTGTGTGTGTGTGTGTGTGTGTGCATGCATGCGTGCATGTGTGTGTGCGTGTGTGCGTGTGTGTGCGTGTGTGTGTGTGTGTGTGTGTGTGTGTGTGTGTGTGTGTGTGTGTGTGTGTGTTGTGTGTGTGTGTGTGTGTGTGTTGACCAGAATGGATTTTGAAAAGCTATCTTCTAAATGGTAGCTCCTACAACATTGGAATCAATTTTAGAAGATGTAGAATGGCCTTATTTTTTTATATTTATTAAAATAAATCACTAAATATATCAAACATAAAAAAAAATTATTTTAATTTAATAAATATATCATACACTTGAACAACATTTATTTTACTAAATATATAATCAACCATACACAAACAAAAAATATCCAACACGATAAATATTCTAAACAAAAGAGTGTACACTGTTTATATTGAAAATTTTGTATGCCCTTTACTTCAATGCTTTCAAAATTTTAACTTCCCTCCAAAGCATGTTTTTTAAAGGGTGTACACCCTTTGCTAAAGGGTGTACATCATTTTCTTAAAACAACATACACCTTTGTGAAAAAGGATGTATGCCCTTTAGCTTTATGACCAAGCCAATTTAAATTTTCTATATTTTTCTCAAATAAAAGGCTGTAAAACCTTTTGAAAAGGGCATATGCACTTTTCAAAAAATAATAGTTTTGTTTTCCATTTTGGCATTTTTTTGATCCCCTAGTTTTGTGCATCCACCCACATTAGCTCCCACTTCATCAATGTATAAGTATTATATTTTGAAACCCAAATACAATTTTGGTAGACCCTAATGAGACCAATTTTTTATGTATAGAATTGTATTAAACCCTAATGGAACCCCTTTTCTCTATGTGAAACTATGGAAAGTTCATTTTCCAATCATGAACTTGTTGAACCATGCCATTCCTCTTGGAAAAGTCAATTTGTCTAAGATGAACTTGTTGATTTTGTTGATCTATTAATTTCTAATCAAAATCTCATTTTATCTAAGATGATTTTATTCAACATTTTGAACAATGCCAAAACTATTGGAAAAGTCATTCTATCCAAGATAAGCTTGTTAAACCATATCATGGTTGTCAGAAAAGTCCTTTTGTCTAAGTTGAATTTATTGAATGATGTCATTTAAATGTTGGAAAAGTAATTATATCTAAGATGAAATTTTTGAATTATGGCATTTGTGTTGGAAAAATAGTTTTATCCAATATGAACTTGTTATGATAGTGTTATTGGAGATGAAAAGTTGATCCTGTACACTCCAAGTCCATAGATAAATTTAAGTGATTAGTTTTGATCTCCATTATTCTTTGCAACATTTTGACATGTTTGTGATATTTATTCCCCAACTCCTATACATAATATGAATTCAATATATTATTCCAATCTTATTAACTATGTTACAATCATCTTGTCATCATACCAAGTTATTAAGAAGGGTTTCATCTTCTTGTCTCCTACAATAAGTAATAACAATTTACAAAAGGTCAATTACATGTGAAACATACAAAGCATGATTGTTTACACTCAACAACTAAAAAAATAGAAATGGCTTAATATAGAAACAAGTAATATATTAGTAAGCAGATGAAATTGGCCTTTAATAATAGGATTGAATTTTTGATTACGACTTTCTTGATACAATCTAAAATTACCTTATTTTCATTTATAATTTAACTAGGATTTCTATTAATGTCTATTTAATATATAATTATAATTTTTACATAATACTATTAAGGTTTATTTATAATTTAATGAAGTTTTTTATACAATATTGTTTTGGTTATATTTATAATTTAATTAAAATTTCAACACAATATTAATATGGTTTATTTATGGTTTAAGTAGGGTTTTGACATTGTTACGTATGATTTAAATTTTTTGGTTAGGGTTTATAGTTATATTATGATTAATCCTAGCATAAATAGAATTTCCTCACTATTATATATATATATATATATATATATATATATATATATATAATATTGGTAATTAGCTTTTTGATCGAAGCTATAACTAGTTCTAGGGCACAAACTTGGAGCCTAGTACCTAAGAGAATGATAGCACCATTAACACTTGATCACATTAAAACCATCAAGTAAATGGCCACATCTAGCCTATAAACACCCTTTGAGATTTGAACTTGGGTGGGGTTGGGCACAACCATGCCACTCCACCAATCCTTTTACATCTTCTTGGCCTTACTATTTTATAATTATTTAAATATATAACATTTTATTAAGATTTCTTCATCATTTCAATATTATTTAAATACACACCGTTCTATTAATTTTTTTTTTAAATTTCATTATTTTATAAATACATATCATTTTTAAATTGGAGCCCTGACATAATCTAAGTATGTCCTAGTCCCCAATACAATAAATCAAGGGATAGTACAAGAATGGGACCCTCATCATAGGCATATGGGGGGGAACCATTTTGAATGCCCTATCCAAATTTCAAGCTTTCCCTAATTGATAAGTAAAAGTAAGCTTTCCCTACCTACTTCATCTATGCCAAAGACTAAGGCAAGAGAAGCTTACATTCCCAATATCTAGCTTGGCTTCACCCATTAGCATATCAAGGGAAGCTTGCCTTCCTAATAAATAGAAAGAGAGTAAGGCATAAGTAACAATGTAATATTTCCTTCATGATATCTATATTTAGTTTTATTTTTTATTAAGACATAGTTATCAAGGGAAGCTTTATTCTTGATAGATAATTTTTTTTTTGCCCTACCTACTTAGTTATGCCCTACCTGATAAGGCAAGGGAATCTTGATTCTCAATATATAAATTCATTATTATCCTACCTACTTTCCATTTATAGAATATATTTTTGGCTATCAATAGAATATTTGTTCTTGATATATAGCTTGCATATATTCTTTCCCTACTTACTTAGCTATTCCCTACCGACTTGGCTTTTGTTATAATAATGTAATCTTTCTTCCCAATATATATAATGATAAATGATGTTTCAAATAATGTTATGTAGCTAATAAATCTATACCATTGAGTATAACATATATACTTTACCTACTTGAGTATGCCCTACCTGATTGAAGAACCGAGACATATCTTAATCTTGACTATGCCTTACCTACCTTTTTGTACTTGAGTAAGCCATACCTAATTTACTTGTTTGAGTATGCCCTACCTACCTATCCTTCTTTCCATGCTTTGTATGTCCTACCTGCCTATCCTTCTTTCCCTAACTACTTGTGTGTGCCCTGCCTACTTGAGTTACCTACTTGAGTATGTCCTACCTACTTGACTATGCCCTACCCAATTAAATAATAGAACCATATCTTGATCTTGAATACATATATCTAATCTTGATTATATATATCTTACCTGAGCCATATATTGAATACTTGATACCTGATTCAATACTTGTGCCATATATATAAAGGATAGGGGCAGTATCATGCTTGAAAATCAATAGAGGGGGCATAATCATATCAAATGATAAATGAAAGGGGGCATCATCATGCTTTAAAATCAGTCAAGGATCCATTTTTAGATCAAAGGATAAAGGAGAGAGAGAATTTTCAACTAGATATAAAAAAGGATATGGGGAATTAAATGAGATCTATATTGAAATTAGAGGGGGAATTCTCACCTACATAGAGAAAGGACTGACTAGGGATGATCAGGTACAAGCGAGAAGCCACTGCACCCACCACCAAGGTATTTAAGGCAATGATTAGGGATGATAAGGGACAAAGAAGGAGTGATTAGGGATGATGAAGGATGATGAGGTTCAATGAGGGAGTGATTAGGGATGATAAGGGATGAGGAGGGATGATGAGGGAGTAACTAGGGACAATGAGGGTTGACAATGGTTGATGTGGAAGTGATTAGTGACAATTAGGAATAATTAGTGTTGTGATAGAGTGAATAAGGATGATGTGGGATGATGAAGACTAATAACAGTGTGATTAGGGATTATGAGGGATAATGAGGGAGTGATTAGTGTTAATGATGAATGATGAGAGAATGTTTAGTGATGATGAGGACTAATGAGGGAGTGATGGTGGATCCCTAAGGACCACAATGCATAAAAAATAAGTGTTGAGTCCTTGAAGTACACTTCTAAGGATATACCAAAGTGTTTATAGATGTAGGGTAGTTTGGATTTCATTATCTACAAGTACCTTCTTACCTTAATTATTGGTGGTCGAAAGGGAGATAGTGATATGAGTGATTCTGATATAAGCACAAAAAAATAAGGTTTGAAATCACTCCCTTAAAGCAGTCAAGTCATGCACACATGAGATTGGAATTGAAGCATGCATAGATTGACCCATGTATCTAAAATTTATTTCAAAGTGAATGATATATATTTTTGGATAAATCTTGAAATATATTTTGATTCCTTATATTCCAATTGGATTGTACTAGGGTGATTAACCTCATTCATGTCTAGAAAATTAGGTGGGGCCATGATGGATTACTCTAGGGAAATTATCATACGATTTCCATGGTATAAATAAGATAATATCAAGTTGATCATGTTATTTAAGTAATAAACATTAGAGTGATGACTATGGAATGACTCAATTATATTTATCTCTCTCCTACCTTATCATTAGTGAAAGAATATATTTAGGTCTACACTGATGTTGGGTTGTAAAATTAACCCATAGGTTTAGACCATAAGCAAACTATTCCTTTGCCTTTATTTTAATAGATGATAGATGTCCCCAAATCCAAATATTTGAAGGTGAAAATAATTAATAAAATGTGAATTTGTATTTTGTCGAGGGTTAGATGCATTAGTCAAGATATGTCGATGCATATATGTATGCTCCATCCTATCATATTATGTATATTTTGCATCCTTGATAGCATATACCATATCTCTATCATTCATCCTTATCTCTATCTCAACTAATCCATACTTGAGCCCTTATCTATATATATGGCTCCCTATATCTATCTTGACCAGTGACATCCATAGTTGAACTTATATATTAATAAATCCAATATTTTGGTTACTTTCTAATCTTAAAATTCTAAGTACTAAGTATTGACAAGAATGGATTTTGAAAACTTATCTTCTAAATGGTAGCTCCTATGAATCTAGAGTCAATTTCAAAAGATGCAGAATGGCCTTAATTTTTTATATTTAGTAAAATAAATTAATAAATATATCAAACAAAAACTACATAATTTATTTTAATTTACTAAATATATAAGATACAAACAACATTTACTTTATTAAATATATAATCAATCATACACAAACAAAAAAAATCTAGTACAATAAATATTTTAAACTAAAGGGCATATACCCTTTGTACTAAAAAGGGTATACACCCTTTCCTTCAATGTTTTCAAAATTTTAACTTCCCTCCAAAATATGTGTTTCAAAGGGTGCACACCCTTTGTTAAAGGATGTACATCATTTGCTAAAAAAGGCGTACACCCTTTGTGAAAAGAGATGTCTGCCCTTTAGCTTTAGGACCAAGCCAATTCAAATTTGCTATAGTTTTCTCAAATAAAAGGGTGTACACCCTTTTGAAAAGGCCCTATGCCTTTTCAAAAATAATAGTTGTATTTTTTGTTTTGACATTTTTTTGGTTCCCCAGCTTTGTACATCAACCCACATTAAGTCCCACTTCATCAATGTATAATTATTTTATTTTGAAACCCAAATACAACTTTGGTAGACCCTATGATACCATTTTTATATGTATACATTTGTAGTAAACCCTAATGGAACCCTTTTTGTATATTTGCAACTGTGAAAAGTTCATTTTGTTAAAGATGAACTTGTTGAATGATGCCATTCCTATTGGAAAAGTCAGTTTGTCTAAGATGAACTTGTTGAGCCATGTGATTTCTATTCAAAGGCTCATTTTATCCAAGATGATCTTGCTGAACACATTGAACAATGCCATGACTATTGGAAAAGTCATTCTATCCAAGATAAACTTGTTGAACCATGTCATGGTTGTCCGAATAGTCATTTGATCTAAGATGAACTTATTGAATGATGTCATTCTTGTTGAAAAACTACTTTTATCTAAGATGAATTTGTTTAATTAGGCCATTTATGTTGGAAAATTAGTTTTATCCAATATGAACTTGCTATAATAATGTCACTAGAGATGAAAATTTGATCATGCACACTCTAAGTCCATGGACAAATTTAAGTGATTAGTTTTGTTCTCCATTGTCCTTTGCAACATTTTGATATCTTTATGATATTTTTTCCCCAACTCCCATACATAAAATGAATTCAATATATTATTCAAATCTTATTAATTATGTTACAACCATCTTGTAATCATAAGAAGTTATCAACAAAGATTTCATCCTCTTGTTTTTTATAGGAAGTAATAATAATTTACAAAAGGTCGATCACATATGAAACATACAAAGCATGATTGTTTACACTCAACAGTGAAAAAAATAGAAATGGTTTAATATAAAACAAGTAATAGATTAGTAAGTAGATAAAACTAACTTTCAATAATATAATTGATTTTTATATTATAATTTCCTCGTGATAAAGTTGGGATCGTCTCTGAAACGAATAAATACCCTTCAATCCTTAACACTAAGACAAACAAACGTTCTATGTACCTAATCCATAGGAAAATAGAGTTTCAATCCAAAAAAAACATTGGTCAAATCACATTTTCAGACAGGCACTAACCATCACATCGAATCCCATCCGAGCTTTGTTAATTGCACAATTCTCTTCAGAGGGGGTTCACCTTTCCAATTATAACGCCCTTGGCACATGCGTCTTTTCGAATAATTTAGATTTCAGCTCTTCAGTTGATAGATGTATATCTGTCATGGCTGTGCTGCATTATTTCTGTATTGATATCCATAAGATAAAGACACTGTATTCACTCAACAAAGCTTTGTCTCACCACAAAAGCCTCTGCTGCGAGCTTTCCATATTTGGGCAGACCCCAACATGATACGCCAGCGCCTACGTTGATCTACGTGGCGACATTAATCGCTCTTGTCAAACTCGCGTATACATTTCTTCCTTTACAGGAGAAGCATGCCCATGATTTCGTCAATTATGGTCGCTTGTGTTCCCCCTCGGCTCCATTGACGTGACGCTCAGAAATTCAATCCAAATAAGAGACCAGTACAGTGCTATTATGGAGTTCCGTGGAAGGCACTTTGACACGAGTTATGATGTTATCAGGTCGGTTAAGTTTGGTAGACATGAGGTCATTAATTTAGTTTAATTATATATATATATATATATATATAATTTATATAAGATAATTGTAGGGTTAACGGATTCATACTCCATCTCGAATATAAATGGGGAGTCTGATTCGAGTCTTCAATTTTCTATTATGTTAATTTATTAATGTATTTTTTATGTGATGATAAGCTTATTGTAGGTGGTTAAGATATTTAATCTTCACTTTTAAAAAATTGATTTAAGAGAAAGGATCTAATAGTTGAGTGGAGTTCAATAGTTCAAACGATATTTAAAGTCATAGAGTCCAACTTTTAAACATGTTTTTTAATTAAAAATAAATAATTTTTCATTAATTCTAAATATATTTGTATCCAATATTTGAACATTGGAATTTTTCATTCATTTATACGAAATCTTCAAACTCATACAACATGTTTTGGAACTCCAATGCAAATATTGATTTCAGTGATTTTAATTTTATATTATTTATCAAATATAGCAGTGTTTTCACTTATTATTACAAGTGATAATCCTAACGAATTTGATACAATTTGTACAAAAAATTTCAACATCTTGTACAACTATACATTTATTTTATCTTTATTTTTTATTTTAAAAGATACTATTTATGTAAACATTTCAAACAACTTATGCAACAATACATCCACTTTATCTTTATTTTTTTGTTTAAAAAATACAAACCATCACAGTTAAACATATTTTCCACTTTTTGTTCCAATGAATGTACTACCTACATAATTCAAAATAGACATAAGGCTCACCAAACTCTTTAATGCGCTATAAAAAAAATTGAAAAGAATTCAAAATCAATCCATCTTTACAAGCCATGAAACACTCAAAACATTCCCTAGAACATTAAAAACACTGGAATACTAAAAAACCCTTCTTGTGAAATCTCTACCTAGTTTCAACCACAAAATATCTGCATTTGCAAAGTCGGAGACGTGCACTTAATTCACTACTTCGGCAAATGTCAAAAGGATTAAACTCAAAATACTAGCAAAAAGTAACCAACAAAAAAATCCCACAAAACTAGATCGACACACAAGCCACAAAAGACTCAAAGCATCCCTTGTAAGCTCCAAAAATTGTGCATGTGGTAAGCGCATCGGCATCCTTACAGGGGAGCAAGGGACCTCTGCTCTTCCCCGCATTGCATCTCTTCCCTTCAACAACAACCAAGCATGAAGACTACAACGATTAAACGTGGGGATGGGCAAGTTGAATGCTAAGTGATGAGCAATAACAACATGGTGGTGAAGCATTAATGCGTTGTCACCTCAAACTAGGTGCATTCATTACACATGTTGCATGCTATTAACTGGAATTTAAATACAAAAATTTTGGCGCAACTTAATTTTTTTTGGAAATGTTGTGATCGTCGATAGATTAGACCTCCAAAACTGCACTATAACGACTCCTTACACAACAATCAAAACTATAAGTCCATACTACCACGTCGAATGTTAAAAATCTAAAATTAAAAAATAAATACATTAAATTATCCATCAACATCAATTTTATGTATTGACGTGACACGATTCAAGCACTACCTAAATACTAAGTTAAGACGCACGTTCTCTCAACGTTATTATTTATTTTAAAAAAAAAAAAAGTTTTTATAAAAAAATATTTAAGAGTTGAGACCACGAGCCTTTGACCAGAAACACGGTTGGCCAAAGTGGGTCCAAATGAGGACGGTGGGCTGTCGGAGAAAAAGACTAACCGAACGTGCTGCCGGTAAAATGCAGACAGGCGGCGGCTACAAACGTGATAATGTCCCTTACACGATTCTAACTTCCATCATGTCAAATGCTGTAGACATAACAATGTCCGTTATGTCCCGTTTTGTCTTTTTTCCCCAACTGACAACTCAATTCTTAATTACTTCTCCGTTACCATTTGAGAGGCGGCAATAGATATGAACCAATGCCGGGCCCGCCCAACTGGGAAAAAGAGAGAATAATCTTTTCTGGCGAATATTAAAATAAAGTCGTTACGTTGGTAGGATGCGGAAAATTTATGGAGAGACTCTTCGCGATGCCATCGTGCATATATATTTTTAAATGTGAAATCTTTTAATATAGATTTTGATAAAATAAAATGGAATTATGAATAATTTTGCTTCCTCAAATAAATCGGTTAGGATATTTATTTGTTCGATTGTCATTATATTTGATACAGATAATATTATTAATTATATATTTTATAATGAAGTGTTTTTATGTATCCATCACCTCTTTTTATTAAATAAGGATGTTCTCATATATATACTTTTAAAAATAATGTTATATTTTCATAATGTAATTTTTTCTATTGACAACATTTCTGTCATTGAATACCCCAACCAATCTTGAAAATTATTGGCCTCCCCTTTTTTTAAAAAAAATTGTAAATAACTGTAAATTAAAATTAAACCTTAAACATGTATAATAATAAAAATTAAAAAATGTGAATTTAACAAATACTATTTACTATAGCCCAACTCATATATGTTTCATATATATTTATAATAGCTAAGTCTTTTTATAAACACGAGTACATAGATAATTTAATTTTGTTTATCATTGTAAATATGTGTACCCTTCTGACAATATTTAAATAAAATATTACAAATGAAAACTCTCAAAATATTTAAATAATAAAATATATATTTGAAGTGTGAAAACATTCATTATTATACGTGAAAAACGATCGCTTATATAATTAATATTTTATAAATATATATATAAATTATAAAATTACATAAACAAACCTATCAAAACAATAAGCAAATTTTCAATTTTGAAGTTTCAAACCTGACCCCAACTCTATTTTTTATTTTCAGACCAAACTGAAACATGTGCTTTTATAGTATCTATCTAAAGTAAGTCAAATTTGGTTGTGAATGATAAATTATAGACATAAATTCAACTACCATACTTTTGATAAGCTATATTAAGCATAACATTGATAACCTAGGACTATTTTTAATTTAGAAATCATTTTTTAATCAAAACTTGAGGATAACATTGAATTTGAAAAAAAAAAAAACATACTTACTATTGAACAATATATATTTTAACAACTTATATTTCACTTAATGTCCACATTTTTAGTTAAAAGACCAGATTACCATAGTCAATCCAAAATAACTAGTTCCACCACTTTACCATTGCTGGGCAGAAAAATGCCTGCCTATGAAGCCTTTGAAAATGCCTTGAATTTGGTTTCGTGCATTTCTTGATCCTCCACCTTGAGAGCATCTCCAATCGACACTATCTCCTTCCCTGACTTTCCTCTTGTTGCCTTCTTTACGAGTGTGAAGACCAAACATTTCTAGGCTTTACCTATAACCTACAACATCTCATTTTTACCCTTCCACCAAGGAGGAAATTTGAATGTCCCCCTCATAATGCCTTTAAAAAACCACTTAATCACTTTTATTCTTTATGGTTGCCACCCGAGAGCCCACCACTCCTCCAAACACGGTATGGGTTTTAACATTTCTTGAACATCTAACATGCAAATACCCTTTTTCCCTATATACTCTGGATGAACTATGCAGACTTCATCCACTTCTTGTGCAAAATTCACTAGAGCTAAAAACCTAGATTCCAATTCCTGAATTAAAGGCAGTAGGATAAAACCCAAATTGTCCCTTCCAAAGAACGGAAGCGTAGGAGATGGCCCAAGAGGAATGGATTCTATTTATGATAGAAAGTCCCATCTTTACTCTAGCCACACAAAAATTTCAACCAGGGCCTAAACTTCCTCTATGATTAACATGACTAAACAAAGATTACTAGCAAAGAGAGAGGCCAAACCTGAATTCACTCTTATACTTCTACTGGGAACCAAAATTTCTATTCTTAGAATATATTTGATAGCTTCTGCCACCTCCACCATTATAATCCATAAAATATTTGATAGCTTCTGCCACCTCCACCATTATAATCCATAAAACATTAAACAAGCACATTCTTGACACTAAGCCAACAAACCCCATTTCTCTATTATTTGCATGACCAAAAATCAGTGGCCATCCTATAGAATCGACACTGAAGTTATCCATCCTACCAAAGCACCATGCAAAAATGCCTCGAGGCCAAACACCAAAACCAATAAGAAACCCATCATGTTATCATTACGCACACATAATAATATTCAACAATCAATGCGTGCACTTATAAGCTTGTAGAATCCATAATGGGAAGGCAAGGCATGTCCTTTTGCTATGAAGATGGGATTCTAATACTAACAAAGCCCTAAATAACATGCTCACCCATACGTTAGCCGAATCACCTAGATAACAAAAAACAAAAAGAGACTTTTTTTAAAATTATATATTATATATAAAAGAACCCTTCACTTTTAAAATATAAATGACATTTTTAGAAATAATTCTAAACAATGCCAAAAAAATTTAAAAAAAATTAGTTGAACGAAAATTAAATACAATTCAACTTCCTCCTTAAAACTCAATTTGATCAAAATCCCTACCATCTGCCCAACTTTCTCTAATATTATCCATTCTTTCTTCCATCCTTTGATCTATTACAACATTTGCTATAAAATCCACCACTTGATTGCTTTCTTGAAAGCAATGGGAGCAAGTCCAGTCTTCAAAGGCTTCCAATTTTGGCCAAATAATATATAAACTATTAGTAATCTTCTAAGAATGAGCCCTTAGATTAGACAAAGCTTGAATCACTACCTAAGAATCCCCTTCAATTTATAGATGAGAGATGTTGCATTTTATGGTCATTTTAATTCCAGCTATTAAAGCCTATGCTTTGGCTTTGTTGTTGGTTCCATCTAGAAGTTTAAGGGATGGGGATTTAATCAAATAACCACTACAATATTTTATAATACATCTAGCTCTAGAAGCCCCTGGATTGCCTCTACAAGCCCCATCAAAGTTAATTTGAACCAACCTGGTTTAGGAGGGTTTCATAGTGCTTCCTTTCTATTTTTATTCATTTTGTTATCTACCATTGATCCATTAACTACAAAAGTTTGGGTACAGACATTTTTATAACCAAAATACCCAAACCAACGGTTAATAGTATCCCTAGCCATGGATTGTGGAATGCCTCATTGCATTGAACATAGGTCTCAATCCACTTATCAACCCCTATCACATTGAACATCGAGTCAGTTAGCCCATTGCATGTGAACACTTTTCACAAAATTTTGAATACCTTACCCCTTGTAGATTAGAACCTGTGACCTCCCTTTTGGAAGCACATGTTCTTCACCATTATGTCAACTCAAGTGCACTCTTTGTTTCAATTATTATTTGCCTGAGAAAGTTGGTATTTTGAAGTTAATATATTACCAATATTTTATTGAACAAGGCATCTATTTATATAGTGGAAGAGTGTACATTATCATCTAATCGAGGTAGGATATGTGGCTTTAGAATAATTGGCTGGAAAATTTCAATATTTAGAAAGTGAAACATATTATCCACATTTTATATTCATAATTAGTCATTGAAATAAAGAGCCTAACATGCATGACATTTTTTTTAATATGTTAAAAAAGGTAATATTTTGTATATTAATATAATAAGTTGAAAATTTAAAGAATCATGTACAAAATATATACATGGTTTTCCACCTTCTATTAAGGTTCTATTATTTTTATAATAAAAATAAATAAATAATTATACATAATTAAAAAATAATAATATTATTAAAATTATAAATTATGATGGTGGAATCTTATTCCCTTTCTTTATCTTCAATACCCAGATTTATAAGAGTCTCAACCAACTAATAAACTATAAAGGTATAAGTATTTATTTCTAATTTAGAGCAAATAACATTCAAATTTTGTTCTTTGGAAATGTCATAAAAAACCATGGCTTTGATAAGAGTCCACACATTATCCAACCTACACATGACATTGAAACCTAACCTCTCAACATCTTTCTAAGTAGCATGTGTTTTTCCTAATCCAAATAAAACACTCTACACTTTGGCAAGTTGTGCCACTTTGAGTGTATTCCATGTGGGATTTGATTTTCAAGGATCATTAATAGCCTACAACATACAATCCACCAATGCACCTTCTCCCATTCAAGTAGCTAGTTGGGCCTTAATCAAATTTGTTTTTTCTACTTCAGTAACTTCTAATCCTTATTTCTTTGAAAAAGTATCACCTTATAGAAATCAAGTGGTTTATTTGCAGTGATATTTTTAGTTTTATCTTGTAATATATCCCTATTTCAAGAGTTTCCTTAGCTTCATATCATCCACAATCCCTAATGTTCCCTACATTGGACACCTTCACATTTTCTTGCATCTCATTCTTTATCTACAACGCTAAGGTAAGTAAAGGTATGTGTTTTTTAATTATGTCCTCTCATTTATCTTATTTTCCTCTTTATTGTACTTTATTCAACTTCAACATTGTGTGTTACTATGTTTTTTTTCCTAAGCACCATCCCATGCTGCATCTACGTGACACATGATGATCTTCAAGTGGAGTATATGTATAATGTATACACATAATATTTTCAAACTTTATTAATTAATAATGCTTTACATATTGAAAGAACCTGTTGAGTCCCAATATCTTTGAGTGCATTTCTTAAGGGGTGCACTAGGAAAGGGGTGGGCAGACCATTTATGCTTCGCAAGATTGTTGTCCCTTACTACCACTTGCTATCTACACACCCATCTATTAAAAACATTTTCTTAAGCTTTGACTCCTATTTTGTACCCTTATCTAGTCATGTTCCACCTTCATTATCCCTTCCCTAGCCTAAAATACTTTTTTATGATTTATGTTACACTGTCAGCCCCATCGACAACGTAATCTAATTGATACAACTTATTTAGGGTCTAGGTCGGCTCCTGACTAACCTAGACCAAGACCTAAGTTTTTTTGTAAATAATGAGAGAAGGTTGATTGGGTCGACTTTATTGTCCTTAACTTTTGGAAAGGACTAGGGTTAGATCCATCTATATAAACACATCTATTTCATAATTTCTAAGAGGAGAAGAATAAGAGATATATATTATGCATATGTTTATCCACCATTCTAATTGAGGATCATCGTTGTTGATGCCTTAAAATTGTGCTTAATTTTAATCAACAACAATGGGAAGTTTCAAGTTGTGGGATGATGCGGCTTGAAACAACCTCCAAATTTTAGAGAAGCTGATCTCTTCTTTTGTATCGGGTATTGGAGAAAAGGGATAGGAGACTAAACAGAAACGTAAAATGTAGGAATTTAAACCTAACTATGGTGATGCACCTGAGTGTAATCCTAATCCTAACTTGAGCACAGAGTGACTATTATAGGATTCTATTACATTTAAGAGTAGACAAGTGCATGATCAATGTAAAAGATTGGAATAATAAAAATAGAGGCTCAAAACTGGGGAGTCTTTTGTTGAGATACAAGAATTGTCAACAAAGGCATAGTGTTCAAATTTCTTAATAGAATCCTTTACTTGCATAAGAGGCGCAAAAGTCACACATATTTATGTAGAGCTTCAGATTCTAGAAAATGAGACAAAAGAAAATAACATTTCCAATCACAACACTAGAAAATCTATAGCATAGACTACTATGTAAATGACACAGATAACACCAACCAAGGCATGGAGCTTAAGATTACTTAATTCATCCAGCCACATAAAGGGCATAGAAACATGTACGATTATATCAACCTTATAACTTCAAGAAATCAAGACAAGAGCAAATGATATTACTGATCAAAATTATAGAAAATCTAAGACTACAAAATCCTCCCCCCCTTTCTTGATTTTACAACTCTCCCTTATACAGCCTCAGACCACTCCCTTCATCATCCCCCTTCCCGTGCAATTCCATTCCATCATTCACTCACAAGGGACAAAATAGATGGTGCATTCAATGCCTTGGATGCATTCTGGTCTTATCAGGAACCACCCTAACTATGGCATGGCAATTTGTGTCTAGTACCTCTCTTTGCACCTAAAATTCTTCATTCTATCCCTATTTTGGCCGCTCAACTATCTCTTCTGCTTCTGCTACTAGGGGACAAACAGACAGCACTTTTAATGCTTGAGAGCCCCAAAAATCTACCCAGTGTATTATTCTATCTACCAGGAATAACTTCTGCCTATTTTCCCTCCATCTCTATTGTAGCAGATAGACGGACACGAAGACAGTTAATTTATGAAATTTCTCTCCTCTTGATCTAGAAGGCACTGGAGGATGACACTTGGCCACTTCTGCTTTCTTTATATTTTGTTGAGGAATGCCCCGCCTTTGACACCTATTGCAGCCTGCTTCCTCGATACTTTGTAGCTTTATTGAAACAAAACTCAGTGCATTCTTTGCCTTGACAACCCTTAAGAAGGATGGGTGCACGTGGCAGTCTTCACTTGTTGACACTCGACACTTCATCAGTACTTTAAAATACCATCCAAGACCCACCACAATCTTCATTTGGTGATTAGGCTAGAAGGTGGTCTCTCAGAAGTTGATACGTGGCAACCTCTGCTACTCCTGGGAAGATATGTGGCATCTTTCACTTCTCCTGCTGGGGGTATGTGGTTCCCTTCGCTTTCTTTGGGGATGGAGTAGAGAGGGATCTGGAAGGTGACACTTGGTAGCCTCTACTACACTTTGATACTTAGCAAAATGAATGATGCCTTTATGCATTGAATGGAAAGCATTGGACCCAGGCATTGAAACAAAGGCTCTTAGTAGTTGACATGTGGTGGCTTCTGCTGCTTCTTCAAAAAGGTAATTCAAGGCCTCCACTACTGCCACCTGGTGCTTTCTGCTCTCTCTATTTCTTAGCTCGTTAGAAGTCTTTGTCAAAATAGGAAACATAGGTGCCTCTTATGATACGCGGATGCTGACACGTGGTGCGTTCCATGGTTCTCTAGAAAGCTACAATGAGGTCCTCAGAAGTCGCCAGCTATCCATCTTCATCTCTTGGAGGCTGACATGTGGCCACTTCCACTTGAATTCGATACTTGGGCAACATGAGACAAAGGAAACAAGAAGGGGAAAATGACTCGTGCTTGAAGGGTGACACTTGGTAGCTTTCACTGCACTTCGACACTTAGGTAAAAATAAACCTGTCCTCTACTCCAAAACTCTGCGGCTTCATCTGAGATGCGAAGGAACCAAAATTTTAGTGCTCGAACCAAAAAATAAATGTAGAGTAGGAAATTACTCTATAGTTATTGGTGACCATCAAGGCTTTTGATCCTGCTCAAAAAGAATCTGACTCCCGCTTGATCAAAATTTCAAAATTTACAGCTTCAAAAGAGCTGTCTAAAAGATAGACCACTCATGGTCGGATAATCCTTGCTTGCTCTACAACTCATCAAAAGTTGGGTCCAAGCTAATGAGATCCTTGTGCGAGAAGGTTTGTAGGATTTGGGTAGTGGCTTTCAGCTTGGATTCTAGCCAAAAAATGAGAATCAAAATAGTCTCGACCTCTGGTGCACTCCTTCTCTAAGGTTCTTTCCACTAGCTCTTTATAGAATCGGGTCCACAATTCCATTTGCATAGTCCCTAACTTTGGATGGGTCACTAGTTTGGACGACTCCTAAGGCTTTGGTTCTTGGGTAGCTTCTTGGTGGTTGTGCGAGAGCTACAACGTATGATCTACTCGCCAGCAATCTGTCTAGATATCTCAATGCCCCTAGTCCTTGTTGGGATGATGATGCTCTAGCCATTTTTATATCTCTTGTGCAATATCTGATATGAACTTTGCTCAAGGTAAAAACATGCTTGCTAAAACAATTTCACTAGGTGCTAACAATTGCAATGAGTAAGATATTTTTTGCAGGAATGCTTGAGAGTTGTAAACTTTAAAATCTACTATAGGGGTATTTATGGGCTGATCAAGTCCCAAATGGCATTAATTTTAGGTGACCATTAGCAAATCCTACTCAATATTTAAGAAACATCAAGGTAGACATGTTATGCGGCCCAAGGTACCTTGGAAATCTTGAAAGATTTGGGAAAGCATTTATTGCAGCAAAAATAAAGAATTAAAGAATTCCTAAGATGCCAACTCTACATTAAAAATGCTTATTTTAAAAGAAAGTAGGCAAAAAATAAAAACAAAGTGATGCGGGAATGGAAACTACCTAATTATATTTATGACAAATCCTTACTTCCCTCGAGGATCAAAAAAGAACTTTCCCACATCCTCTTTATGACAAGTCAACTTGTGTTGCCATATCGGTGATTGCAACGGATATGTCATTGATGGAATGTTCACTGCACCAGCCACACGGGTCTACCTGCACTTGGACGAGTCTGAGCAAAACGTGTATTTGACATCTACGAACTCTTCTTGTCCTTGAATGCTCATCGAATGTTGGTTCTTCATGCTATCAGGTATCATCAAGAAATCATTGGCTATTGATTATTCACTCTGTGCCTTTTGATATCCATTATCTCTTGGCTCATCTCCTTCGAATTCTAGCTTTATTTCATCATCATGCTCCGTGATGACTACATCCTCTTGAAAGGATGAATCTGAAAGTTGGCATGCTTACTGCATACTCAGATGAGTGTCACAGTCATATTCTCCATATCCTTCCTGAATGATAGTGTCACTTATCTCAATGGCTTGATCAAGGGAGTATCCATACTCCTCCATGTCTTCTTGCAAAGTGAGGAAGAAGTTAGAAATGATCTCTTCCTCATATGAAGTTAAGGAAAAAGCTTGCGGCTTATCCTCTTTCTCATCAAAGGGGGTGCCTATGGTGATTTCTTCCTCATCTATACTTATGGAATCTTCTTGACTAGCCATGAATTGAGAGTACTCTTCTGCATACTCAGCTACTTCCTTCAAAATATAATCTTCTTCGAAAAATGATGAAGAAGAAGGCTATGATGGAAAACAAGAAGCCTCTTAAGGAAGGGTAAAAGGGTCTTGAGGGGAAGGTGAGAGTTTGGGGACCTCTTCCCTTGCTGTTGTTATAGACTCTGCATTATTGGGAAAATGATCCTAACAAGTCTAACCTTGTTCATGAATAGGGGTGGCATCTGTTTGATATGGGATTTGCAGTGGTGGATATGAATTTTGGTAGACTTGGTAAGGCCGGTTCTCATGAACGCTTAGCCTCTCTTCTAGAAATGCAATCAATCCACACACCTCCAACATTTCATATGTAAGCTTTTACCAATTTTCCCTTTCAATGGGGTCCCACTCACTTTTGATTAGGTCAATTGCTTCCCTCACTTGATAGATGACATGACAAGGAACCTCTTTGCCATATCCCCTTCTACTATCAAGCTCTAATACATATTTCTTAAAACCCATCAATGATTTTTTAAAGGTGAAAATAAGGCTAGATTGGGCATGACATGTGCCATATTGGGGAGACTAATCATAAGATTGGTATAGCTCATAACCGTCTGCATCCTTGTTACTTGTCATGGTTCAAGTAGAAGCCTATTCTTGATTAAATATATAAGGAGAATAAGACTCATAGCTATGAGTAATAGAGTTATACATACCAAAAGGGATTTTTTGATGATACTGCTTGATCAGTTGATGACTCAGAGTCGTTGTTGGTGTTGATGAAAACCTCCAAAGGCTAATTGGCTGAAGAATACAACAAAATTTCTTCAACTCCTTGAAAGATCTATCCCACCAGGCATGCTAGAAATTGTTGATGCCTTAAAATTGTGCTTAATTTTAATCAACAAAAATGGGAAGTTTCAAGCTGTGGGATGACATAGCTTGAAACAACCTCCAGATTTTAGAGAAGTTGGTCTCTTCTTTTGTATCGGGTATTGGAGAAAAGGGATAGGAGACTAAATAGAAACATAAAATGTAGGAATTAAAACCTAACTATGGTGATGCGCTTGAGTGTAATCCTAATTCTAACTTGAGCATAGAGTGACTATTATAGAATTCTATTACATTTAAGAGCAGACAAGTGCATGATCAATGTAAAAGATTGGAATAACAGAAATAGAGGCTCAAAATTGGGGAGTTTTTTGCTGAGATACAGGAATTGTCAATAAAGGCATAGTGTTCAATTTTCTTAACAGAATCCTTTACTCACATAAGAGGCATAGAAGTCACACATAGTTATGTAGAGCTTCAGATTCCAGAAAATGAGACAAAAACAAATAACATTTCTAATCACAACACTAGAAAATCTATAGCATAGACTACTATGTAAATGACACAGATAACACCAACCAAGGCATGGAGCTTAAATTTCCTTAATTCATCTAGCCACATAAAGGGCACAAAAACATGCATGATTATATCAACCTTATAACTTCAGGAAATCAAGACAAGAGCAAATGATATTATTGATCAAAATTACAGAAAATCTAAGACTACAAAATTCCCCCCTTTCTTGATTTACAACTCTCCCTTATATAGCCTCAGACCACTCCCTTCATCATCCCCCTTCCCACGTAATTCCACTCTGTCATTCACTCACAAGGGATAAAATAGATGGTGCATTCAATGCCTTGGATGCATTATGGTCTTATCAAGAACCGCCCTGACTGTGGCATGGCGATCTGTGTCTAGTACCTCTCTTTGTACCTAAAATTCTTTGTTCTATCCCTATTTTGGCTGCTCAACTGTCTCTTCTGCTTCTGCTACTAAGGGACAAATAGATGGTGCTTTCAATGCTTGAGAGCCCCAAAAATCTACCTGGTGCACTGTTCTATCTACTAGGAATAACTTTCACCTATTTTCCCTCCATCTCTATTGTAGCAGATAGATAGACACGAAGACACTTAGTTGATTTATGAAATTTCTCTCCTCTTGATCTAGAAGGCATCAGAGGATGACACTTGGCCACTTCCGCTTTATTTATATTTTGTTGAGGAATGCCCTACCTTCAACACTTGTAGCCTGCTTCCTCGATACTTTGCAGCTTTATTGAAACAAAACTCAGTGTGTTCTTGGCCTTGACAACCCTTAAGAAGGATGGGTGCACGTGGCAGTCTTCACTTGTTGACACTCGGCACTTCATCAATACTTTAAAATACCATTCAGGACCCACCATAATATTCATTCAGTGATTAGGCTCAAAGGTGGTCTCTCAGAAGTTGATACGTGGCGACCTCCACTACTCCTGGGAAGATACGTGGCATCTTCCACTTCCCCTGCCAAGGGTATGTGGTGCCTTCTGCTTTCTTTGGGGATGGAGTAGAGAGGGATTTGAAAGGTGACACATGGCAGCCTCCGCTGCACTTTGATACTTAGCAAAATGAATGATGCCTTTATGTGTTGAATGGAAAGCATTGGACCCAAGCATTGAAACAAAGGCTCTTGGTAGTCGACACGTGGTGGCTTTTGCTGCTTCTTCAAAAAGGTAATTCAAGGCCTCCGCTACTGCCACCTGGTGCCTTCTACTCTCTCTATTGCTTAGCTCATTAGAAGTCTTTGTCAAAATAGGAAACACTGGTGCCTCTTATGATATGCAGATGCTAACACGTGGTGCGTTTCATGGTTCTCTGAAAAGCTACAATGAGGTCCTTGAAAGTCGCCAGTGGTCCACTTCATCTCCCAGAGGCTAACACGTGGCCGCTTCCACTTGAATTTGATACTTGGGAAAAATGAGACGAAGGAAACAAGAAGGGGAAAAAGACTCGTGCTCGAAGGGTGACACTTGGCAACTTCCACTGCACTTCGACACTTAGGTAAAAATGAATCCGTCCTCTACTCCAAAACTCTGCAGCTTCATTCGAGATGCGAGGGAACTAAAATTTCAGTGCTCAAACCAAAAAATAAATTAAATACGGTGTAGAGTAGGAAATTACTCTACAATAGCTTAGGGTTTCATACTTTCTTTGGAGATACAAATCTTGTCTTGTGGATAAGTATTTTGGATGTATTGATAGGTTGTGTAACCTAGAGATGATTTATCCTTGACATCCTTACATACCACAACAACCTCTTGTGAAGTAGTTTGGCCAAGGGAGAGATTGAGGCTTGATAGGTTCATCTTCAAAGGTAATTATTCTTAACTTTGTTCCTCATTTGTAAGAGTAGATAGATATGCATTTGTACTTCTCTCCCATGCATTAGGATTCTATATACATTTATATGAGTATATGTCTTCTATGCATGTTTATTTTTAATGTTTATTACCCCCACTTTGTAGCACAATATTTGGCAAGCACTAGATTAGACTTGACTTTACTTGTTATTAGTTTAGTGAATATATAGTGTGATTTGTGTTTTCTTTACTACATGGCCAAAATATCATTCTTAGAGTTTTGTTTTGTATGGTTTGGATGTATTTGAAAGAAGGGAGATTACATAGGAGGGCTTGGTTAGGTGAGAAGGCTTAGAGAGAATATTTTCATTTTATTTTTTGGACTTCTATCTATAAGTAATTTTATGATTTTTTTTCCTGAAGCAACATTTTTTGATGATTTTGGCATGTTATTAGGGTTTGTATGTTTATTCTTTGTGTATGTTAGGTGTTTTGGTAGGGGCATTATTTTTTGTGATTTTAGTATGTTGTTAGGGGTTATGGGTATATTTGATCTTGTATGTTGGAGGTTTGTTATTGCTTGAAGTGATTTGATAGGGTTTTTAAGAAAGTATATCATCAAGGTTTTGAACTATGGAGACTTCATTCACATCTAATTTATGGGGACTTTATTCACAACTAATTTTTTATCATTTTATTGGGCTGGTGTTTGTATTATGTTTTCTAAGATTTTGAGCATAACTGTGTTAGGGTTTTTGGAAATCTTGTAGTAATATTTTAAGGTGATTTAGTTTGGATATAGGGTTTATGGATATGCAGGTTATTGTATGCATGGGGTCTTTGTATTGTAGATGTTTTATGCTATACCATTCTCAAATTTTTTTGGATGCTTGTGAAAGAAGGGAGACTGCATAGGAGGTCTTGGCAAGGTAGGAAGGGTTATAGAGAAGCTTTTCATTTTTCTTTTTGGGCTTCTGCTTGTAAGTAGTTTTATGAATTTTTTATTGAAGCAACATTTTCTAGGCGATTTCAACATTTTATTATGGTTTTTACGTGTATCATCTATGTATGTCAAGTGTTTTAGTAGTGGCATTATTTTTTTGATTTCATTATGTCATTAGAGTTTCTGGGTATATTTGTTCTTGTATGCTAGAGGTTTCTTGTTTCTTGCAGTGATCTACTAGGGTTTCCATGAAAGTATAACATCAAGGTTTTGAACTGTTGGGACTTTTAGTATCAGGTTTTTCAAATTTTAGCATTACAAAAACCTATTACTCATTTTCATTTGAATTTTTTTTTCATATCATCCTATTTTTAAGATTTCATGCATACTATGTTGATTTGATTTTTTTTGAAAGGATTTTTCATAAACCATACAAGAATGGTTTTAGGTGATTATAAGGTGAGTTTAAGGATTGTGAGTGTTTATTCTTTTATATGTTGTATGCTTTTGTATTTTAAACATTTTGTAGTGATTTGTTAGGTTTTTGAAATCAAGTGTGACACCACATAAGATCAACATTTTTTAGATCTATTTACTCATTAACCTCTGATTTATTTATCATTTTATTGGGCTAGTGTTTGTATTGTGTTTTCTTAGATTTTGAGCATAACTATGTTAGGGTTTCTATAAATCTTAGAAGCAATATTTTAAGGTAATTTGATTGGATATGGGGTTTGTGGGTATGCAAGCCTTTTTATGCGTGGGGTTTTTATATTGTATATGCTTTGTGGCAATCTGAATTATTTTGAAGCTGTTACTATAAAGTTAGAACTAAATATTTTTTATAATTAATTTGCATATTCGTTAACAATTTTTATTAATAAAACATTTATCTATACTGTAATTGTTAGCAAGTTTTGACATGTTATTGCTCAGTCTAATAATGAAATATACTAACAGATAAAAATGTTAAACAAAACATTACATTTGTCTCGTCTTGTAGTTGCATTCACTTTCTTCTTTATAAGTGTGTAAATCTTAGTGAGTTATGAAAAGAAACATTATTTTGACTTGAATCCACTCATAGCCTTCTCTTAGCATAAAAAGGCTTAAGAGGCATCTAGTCAAATGTTCCACACTTTATCTTCTACATTATTATTTTTACGATCATTTGACACTAGAACCATTTTTTAAAAGTCTATTACCTGCAATAAACTTTGACATAGATCCTCATTTTACATATTCTATGACCAAGTATTTTTTCCTTGTAAGAAATGTGTCGTATAATTATTAAGAAGATATTTTTAAATAATAACATTAATAGTTTTAAAACATATTTTCTTAAAACAAAAAAAAAAAAAAAGATTGAAAAAATAAAACACTATTTTTTTTACATTCTATATTAAAAAAAGATAAATATAAATATACATAAAGTTTAAAATGTGTATAACATTATTAAAAAAATAAAAATAAAATAACGATTGACATAGAAAAATACTAAAAATATTTACATTCTATAATGAAAAAAAGGTAAATATAAAAATACATAGAGTTTCAAATATTTAGGACATTATAATTTTTAAAAGTCTCATTTTTTTTTTTAATCTTTTAAATTTTAACTATTTTCAATAATCAATTCAAATATGGAGATTTTCTACTTTATTTTCAAAAAAGATTTGAATTTTGGTAGTTTTCTATAGTTTTACTTTTTTTTATTACAAAAATTGGTGACTTTATCATTATTTTTTTCAAAAGTTTTAACTTTTTCCTAAATCTTAAAAAAAAATCATAATAATGGAAGTTTAGGAATTTTTTTCTTTTTCTTTGAATTTCGGATAATATTGTCAATTTTTCCATTAATTAGGTGTATTTACAACAAATTTGATGAATTTTCTTTAAATTTATTAGAATTAACCTATTTTTTTGTATTTGTTAAACTTTTTTCCATTTTCGAAAAAACATTGTAGTCTTTGGTAATTGGCTACAATTGTTTCTATTTTCTGTTCATTTGAAGTTGTCATATAAAGATTGATTTTTTTTTTATAAATGTTGCCTTTAGTTGATTAGATCGTTTTTTTTTTTTCTATGGTATTTAAGTTATACAAGATGATGCTATTGGGTAACTCTTTATATCTTTTTTTATTATTGTATTTTCTAAGCTACACAAGATATTATTATTGGGTGACTCTTCATGTATGTGCTATACTCTTAAAAAAAGAACTTGGCTTGGTTATGCTATAATCAAATTGTTATGGCTTCCTAGGCAAGTTGTGCTTTGATGCCAAACTTTATTAAATATTGTTTTAGAAAATACATAGAGTTTGGAATCAAAATGAAGATTGTATTACAATTGTAATGCTTTTTTTATAACATAACTAATCCAAGTACATTCAACATTACAGAAAATAGTCTCAGAGGGAGGGACTATATGATCTATTTTTATATAACTTTGAATTATTCTTAGATCTATTTGCTAATCAGATTTCATTAATTATTATGAAATGCAAATATTAAGTACTTTATAAAGTGAAATAACAAATATTTTAACTTGGTAGATAAAATAATAATATTTGGTTGAAGCTGATTGGCTAATTTTTTATGTTATGAGCTACCTCACTTAGATTGAGGCCGATCATATACTGCATGATAAATAGAAGACAAATTTATATAAGGGTCTATTCATTCTTGTATTCAACTAGGTGATACAAGCTACATAAATTGTGGATTTTGCATTTAATGTGAGGTTGGTTCATTAAGGAACATGGTGCATAGCCATAAAGATCTAGATTCATGTGGTAGCTCGCTACTATTTTCTATGTTTGGTGAAGGGAGGAGGATTGGTGTTTCTTGTTGTGAAAGTCATGTCACAGGTAAGGCTTTTTGTTTTGTATACCATGTGATTTGTGTTTTGTTTATTGTATGGTGAAAGTACCATTCTCAGAGTTCTTTTTTATGGTTTGGATGCTTGTGAAGGAAGGGAGACTACATACGAGGGCTTGGTGAGGTGAGAAGGGTTGGAGAGAATCTTTTCATTTTCCTTTTTAAGATTCTATTTGTAAGTAACTTGATGGATTATTTTCCTTAAACAACTTTTTAAGGTGATTTTGAAATGTTATTGGGGTTTGTGCGTGTATTCTCTATGTATGCCAAGTGTTTCAGTAGCAATGTTATTTTTTGTGATTTTAGTATGTTGTAAGGGTTTATGGATATATTTGATCTTATATGCTAGAGGTTTCTTTCTACTTGGAGTGATCTGATAAGTTTCCATGAAAGTATAAGATCAAGGTTTGAAACAATGTGGAATTTTACTATTAGAGTTTTCAAAGCTTAGCATTAGAAAATCCTATTACTCATTTTCATGAGGCACCTTTTTTTAATAGCCTCCTATTTTGAAGATTTTATGCATACTATATTGATTTGGTTTCTTTTTTAGGGCTAACCTACTTTTTTGTATTTCCTCTATTTATTAAAAAAAATTCCACTTTTGAAAAAACACTATAGTCTTTGGTAGCTAACTATAACTACTTCTATTTTATGGTCATTTTAAATTGCCATACAAATACTGAAAAGATGTTATAAATGCTTCATTTAGCTAGTTAGATCAATTATTTTTTCCTCTATTTTTTTTAATGGTTTTTAAGCCATGCAAGACAATGCTATTGTTCAACTCTTCATTATTTGTTTTTTTTTTTCTATTACTATAATTTTAAAGTTGTACAAGATGTTGTTATTGAGTGACTCTTCATGTATATGCTATAATATTTAAAAACTTGGCTTGGTTCTATTATATTGAAATTGTTTTGGCTTCATAGGTAGACTGTGCTTTGATGCTAGGTTTTGTTAAATATTATTCTAGAAAACACATGGAATTTGGCATGAAAATGAAGACTCTATTGTAATTTTAATGATTTTTCTATAACATAACTTAGCCAAGTACATTCAACATTATAGCAACACTAGATTTGGACATAATGAATTTAAAAAATAGAGGTGGAGACTTCCTTATTATATATGGTATGTAGACTATTTGACAAAATGTCAATATTTAAATTCTATTTTGTTGTCTTTGTTTTAGATTAAATATAGTCTCTTTGACATGATGCATATAAGGAGTAATACCATTAATTACGTTTCCATGTCCTCAACTACATGCCCCATGTTTGATGAAATCTCTATGAAAATAAATCAAATTCGTTGCTAGGTTTTTCATCAGATGCAAGTTGTTTGATGTACCATGATATTTATTAGTATTTTTTTTGGTCCATTGTGTGTAAGTTCATATTAAAGTGATGGATATGAAAATCATAATAAACTATATGTTATGAATTTCATCAAAATTATTTGACAAATTTTCAACATAAAAATTATTTTCTTTTCTCTCTTCTTAGATTGAATACAAAGATATTTGATAAAGTATACTTGAATCCATTTTAAACATTAATAGTGATTACAAATTTCAAATTTCCTTTACGAGATCCCTATAACTTGGGTTGGTGCTATTATAGTATAAATGTATTGACTTATTATACGGGTTGGTTGTAACTATATCTTTTTTATGATTGTTTAAGGTTGTCACATGAAGAATGATAGGAGGTTACAAATGTTGGTCTTTGTCATTTAGATCATGTATTTTCCTAATTTTGTTGTTGTTGTTGTTGTTTACAAGCTACACAAGATGATTGTGTTGAATAGGAATAGGGTTTATAGTAATTATGGTTTGTTGTTCAATGATTTTTTATACTTTTTACTCAAATTATGCCTAGATCGTACTGGAAGTTCAAAACTAATCAAAATCTATTATTTTTAAGCTTTCTTTTTTTTTTCTCTTTTTTTTGCACTTTTCTTAAATTTCATATTTTGTTAATGATATGTATTTTCAATAAATTTCTTAAATTTTTAGTATTCTTAGTAATTAATTAAAATTTGACATTTTATGCCTTTATATAAAACATTTTTCCTTAATTTTATGTTTTTTTCTACAATATTGTTGAATTTACCCTTTCATTTTTATAAATTTTTGACTTTTTCCTAGAATCACCCAAATTATTAATAATTATGGAAGTTTAGGATTATTTTCTTTTTTTAGAATTTCCCCTGATATTGTTAAGTTTTCAACTATTGAAAATTATTACATAATATCATGAGATCACTACCATGAAGAGTCACCTTGTTAGCAAGTGAGTCAACTAAGCCATTAACTTGTAAAATTAATCACTTTAAATTTACCAACAATACTTAATACATCATCCATAAAATGTGTAATATTTTTTATTTGATAGTATGAAAAATAGGGTTTGGAAAGGCCTAGAACCATAATTATAAAAGATATAACATTTAAGCTCATTTGAGATGCCACAACCAATAACCCATACAAAACCAAACAAACAATAAATAACTATAACATAGCCTACCAAAAAGAAGCACCCCTAACTAGATTAAAAATCCATCCAAAAAGAGAGAGTCTTATGCAAAACATCTATCTCCATAAAACACTATCACAACCTCTATAAAGCAAAGTCCTCCCTAGAGGCATGTGTGAACCAACCAACCAATAGGCTTCCTTAATCCAACAACTAGCTAGGATCAAACAATCTTCTGTGAAACTAAAACAAATAATAGAAGCCAAGCCACTTTAGAATAGGGGATTTTCCATGAAAACCTTACTTTCTGTAACCTTATCCATCATCTAGTAAGCTTCTATTCAAGGGCCCTCATGAGTGGAAGGACCTACTAAAGGAATTCTAGACCGTAACTCTTCTACCTTTCTACCTTTTATGCACTTTGATCCATTCTCCATTGTCTTCTATATATTCTACAAGTATAAGAATAAATATTTCAAGAGATTTAGATGACTAATATTTGTCTTCTATTGATGCATCATCCTTATATTCTTCCTTTAGGCTAGGTATTTTATTCTCTAGATCCTCTACCCTAGAGATAACATGATTTGATTTTGTAGATGAGTCTAAATCCTCCCTCTCAAGGTCTTATCCAGTTAGATCCTACCTAGAATTACTCCCCTCAAATTCACTTAAGATAAGTTATTTTTTGGGAGGGCATCCTTCTATTGAGAAGATCCTTTTTTATGCTTAGTAGAGTTACACGTCGAGGCCAAATACCCTATTTTAAAATATATTTGACAATAAAAGGAAAACTCTCATAGTCAAGGGCTTATTTCTAAACATGATCTTGAACCCTTAGTTTAATACTCTAAGGAAGATTTGTAGGAACCTTTGGATTAATCAACATATGGGTAAAATTAGGATGGTGATATCCTTAAGTAATTGAATCAACTAAAACATAATCAAATAAAGAGTTACCAATAACTTTGAAACAATCTTCTATCCCAAACTACATAGGTAAATGAGGGAGCCTTACCCAAACCAGTCAAACATCAAATGTCTCCTTGAGTGGGTCAAAGGTCAAAGATAATGGTTTGTATAGTATAAAGTCATGATCTTAAGACCACCTAGAATCCTAAAATACAACTTTCATATATTCTACCAGATCTAAAAAAACTAGAAAAAGCCTTTGGTATAGGGTAATATACGTAGGCTACCTTACATTAGAGGCATCCACTTTATCGCAATCCAATAGTGTAGATCTAGGAGTGAAGGCCAGGGATTAGAAATATGACATATCATAGTTGTATCTAAAAGCTCACATTTTCTTTCTAGGACTTCCATTAAAGGTTATCCTTTAAAAAACTTTATAAGTGAAGTCTTGGCTAGGACTAATGATTTCTTAATATATCTATTCTTGGAGGCAACACCAAGGAAGGAGGTTCATTGGACTAGTGATTCCAACTCCGGTTTGGGTTTTCAAAGTTCAGCATTACAAAAACCTATTACTGATTTTCATGTGGTAATTTTTTTCATATCCTCCTATTTTAAATATTTCATGCATACTATGTTGATTTGAATTTTTTAAGGATTTTTAATAAACCCTGTAAGACCAGTTTTATGTGATTTTAGGGTGAGTTTAAGGTTTTAAGTATTTGTTCTCTTATATGTTGGATGCTTTTATATTTTAAATATTTTATAGTGATATGCTAGGTTTTTGAAATCAAATGATATTTATAGTGATTGGAATTTTGTAGATCTATTTATTCATTCACATCTGATTTATTTATCATTTTATTGGTCCTATGTTTGTATTGCGTTTTCTTATATTTTGAGCATAACTATATTAGGGTTTATAAAAATATTGAAGCAATATTTTATGGTAATTTCATTTGGATATGGGGTTTGTGGGTATACGGTATTTTTTATGCATGGGGTCTTTATATTGTAGATGTTTTGTGATGATCTGAATTATTTTGAAGCTCTTTCTATAAGGCCATAACTAACTATTTTTGATAATTAATTTGCATATTTGTTAGTAATTTTTATTAAGAAAACATTTATTTATATTGTAACTGGTAGGAAGTTTTTACATGTTATGGCTTCGTCCAATAATGAGAACTACCAACTAATAAAAATGTTAAATAAAACATTACATTTGTCTCATCTTGTAGTTACATCCACTTTTTTATTTACAAGTGTCACGATTTCAGTGAGTTATGAAAAGAAACATTCTTTTGACTTCAACCCACACATAGTCTTCTCTTAGTGTAAAAAGGATCAAGAGGCATCTAGTCAAGTGTTCGACACTTTATCTTCTACATCATATTTTTACAATCATTTGACATCAAATCACAAAGCCCAGAACTAGAGAATTTACCCTCATTTTTCAAAAGTCTACTGCTTGAAATAAACTTTGACATAGATCCTCTTTTTACATATTCCATGACCAAGTATTTTTTTCCTATAAGAAATGTGTCGTATAATTGTTACAAATATATTTTTTAATAATAAAATAAATATTTTTAAAACAAATTAAAAAAATGATTGACAAAACAAAACACTAAAAATGTTTACATTTTATATTGAAAAAAGATGAATATAAATATACATAAAGTTTAAAATGTGTAAAACATTATTAAAAAAAAACACAATGATTGACATAGAAAAATACTAAAAATATTTACATTCTATACTGAAAAAAGCTAAACATAAAAATACACAGAGTTTCAAATATTTAAGACATTATAAATTTTAAAAATCTCCTTTTTTTGGTTTTTATTTTTGAATCTTTTGAATTTTAACTATTTTCAAGAATCAATTCAAAAATGGGGATTTTTCTTCTTTATTTTCAAAAAATATTTGAATTTCGATAGTTTTCCATAGTTTTACTTTTTTTAATTGCAAAAATTAGTGAATTTATCCTTAATTTTTTTTGAAAGTTTTAACTTTTTCCTAAAATCTTTAAAAACATTGTAATAATAGAAGTTGAGGATTTTTTTTTCATTTTCTTTGTATTTTCCCTAATATTGTTAAGTTTTCCATTAATTTGCTGAATTTACAATAAATTTGTTGAATCTTGTTTAAATTTATTTGAATTAACCTATTTTTTTGTATTTCTTCTATTTGTTAAATTTTTTTCCATTTTTGAAAAAACACCATAGTCTTTGGTAACTGGCTATAATTTTTCCTATTTTCTATTCATTTGAAGTTACCATACAAATATTGAAAAAATGTTATAAATGTTTCCTTTCTCTGATTAGATCAATTATTTTTTTAATTTGTTTCTATGGTTTTTAAGCTATGCAAGATGATGTTATTGGGTAACTCTTTGTATCTTTGTTTCTTAATATTGTAATTTTTAAGCTGCACAAGATGTTATTATTGGGTGACTCTTCTTGTATGTGCTATAATTTGGAACAAATCTTGGCTTGGTTCTCTTATAGTCAAATTGTTATGGATTCCTAGGTAGGTTGCACTTTGATGCCAAGCTTTATTAAATATTGTTCCATAAAATACATAGAGTTTGGAATCAAAATGAAGACTGCATTATAATTGTAATGTTTTTATTATAACATAGCTAATCTAAGTACATTCAACATTATAACAACATTGGATTTGGACATAGGGAATCAAAAAATAGTCATGGAGGGAGGGACTATATGATCTATTTTTCTCTAACTTAGAATTATTCTTGGATCTACTTGCTAATTAGATTTCATTGAATAATATGAAATAGAAATATTAAACACTTTAAAAAGTTAAACAACAAGTTTATTAATGAGGTTGATTAAATAATAATATTTGGCCAAACCTGATTGGCTAATTTTTTATCTTATGAGCTACTTCACTTGGATCAAGGCTGAGCATTTATCACACAACAAATGGAGGATAAATTTATACAAGGGTCTATTTATTCTTGCATTCATCTAGGTGATGTGGCCTACATCGATTGTAGATTTTGCATTTAATGTGTGGTTGCTTCATTAAGGAACACGGTGCACAACCATAAAGATCTAGATGCATATGATAACTTGCTATCATTTTATATATTTGGTAAAGGGAGGAGGCTTGGTGTTTCCTATTGCAAAAGTAGTGTAAAGGGTAAGGATTTTTTTTTGTATACTATGTGATTTGTGTTTTGTTTATTATATGGTGAAATTACCATTCTCAATTTTTTTTGTGGTTTGGATGCTTGTGAAGGAAGGGAGACTACATAGGAGGGCTTGGTGAGGTGAGAAGGGTTGGAGAGAACCTTTTAATTTTCCTTTTTAGGCTTCTATTTATAATTTGTTATATGTTTTTTTTCCTTAAACAAAATTTTAAGTTGATTTCGACATGTTATTAGGGTTTTTAGGCGTATTCTCTATGTATGGCAAGTGTTTCAGTAGAAGTGTTATTTTTGGTGATTTTAGTATGTTGTAAGGGTTTATGGATATAGTTGATATTATATGTTTCATGTTTCTTGTTGCTTGGAGTGATCTGATAGGGTTTCCATGAAAATATAGTATCAAGTTTTTAAACTATATGAATTTGTACTATTAGCGTTTTCAAAGTTTAGCATTAGAAAAACCTGTTATTCATTTTCATGTGGCACTTTTTTTTCATATCCTCTTATTTTGAAGATTTTATGCATATTGTGTTGATTTGGTTGTTTTTTTAGGGTTAACCTGCCTTTTTGTATTTCCTCTATATGTTAAACTTTTTTCCACTTTGAAAAATCATTGTAGTCTTTGGTAACTAACCATAACTATTTCTATTTTATAGTCATTTTAAATTGCTATACAAAGAATAAAAAGATGTGATAAATGTTGCCTTTAATTGGTTAGATCAATGGTTTTTTCTTATTATTTTTAATGGTTTTTAAGCTATGCAAGATAATACTATTGGGCAACTCTTCATATCTATATTTTTTTTATGTTATTGTAATTTTTAAGTTGTACCAGATTTTTCTATTGAGTGAATTTTCATGTATATGATATAATTTTAAAAAAAATTGGCTTGGTTTTGTTATAGTGGAATTGTTATGGCTTCCTAGGCAGACCACTTTGATGCTTGATTTTATTAAATATTGTTCTTAAAAAACATGGAATTTGGCATCAAAACAAAGATTTTATTATAATTGAAATGATTTTGTTAGAACAAAACTAAGCCAAGTACATTCAACATTATAGCAACATTAGATTTGGATTTAACAAATAAAAAAATTGTGGTAGAGACTTAATTATTATATATGGCATGTAGACCTTTGACAAAATGTCAACATTTAATTTCTAATTTATTGTCTTTATTTGGATTAAATATAGTCTATTTGACATGATGTCTATAAAGAGAAATATCACTAATTATGTTTTCATGTCCTTGATTATATGCACTATGGTTGATGAAATGTCTATGAGAATAAATCAAATGCGTTTCTAGGTTTTTGATTGGATGTAGGTTCTTTGATGTACCATGATATTTATTATTATTTTTTGGCCCATTCTGTGTGAGTTTATATTAAAGTGATGGATATGAAAATCATAAGCAACTAGATGTTGCAAATTTCAAGTAAATTATTTAACAAAATTTCAATAAGAGAATTATTTTCTTTCTGCTCTTCTTGGATTGAATACAAAGCTATTTGACAAAGTGTACTTGAATCCATTTTTAACATTAATAATGAATACAAAGTTCAAGCTTCCTTTATGGGCTCATTGTAACTTGGTTTGGTGTTGTTATAATAGAAATGTTATGACTTCCTGTATGGGTTGGATGTAATTGTATATTTTTTATGTTTGTTTAAGGTTGTCACATGAAGACTGATAGGAGGTTACAAATGTTGGTCTTTGTCAATTAGATCATGTATTTTCCATATTTTTTGGTTGTTGTGGTTCATAATCTACACAAGATGATTATGCTAAATAGGAATAGGGTTTATAGTAATTATGGTTTGTTGTTCAATGATTTTTTATACTTTCTACTTAAATTATGCTTAGCTTATACTGAAAGGTCAAAACTAATCAAATGCTATTATTTGTAAGCTTTTTATTTTTTTTTCCCTTTATTTTTTGCATTTTTCTTAAATTTCATAGTTTTTGTTAATGATATAGATTCTCAATAAATTTATTAAATTTTTACTATTTTTAGTAATCAATTCAAAGTTGAATCTTTTTTGCCTTTATTTAAAATTATTTTCCATAATTTTATGATTTTTTATACAATATTGTTGAATTGACGCTTTATTTTTTCTAAAGTTTTGACTTTTTCCTATAATCACCCAAATTATTCTTAATTATGGAAGTTTTGGATTTTTTCCTTTTTTTTGATTTGTCCCTGACATTGTTAAGTTTTCCATCAATTAACTGAGTTCTCAATAAAATTGTTGAATGTTCCTTTAATTTATTTAATTTAATCTATTTTTTTTGTATTTCCTTGCTTCGATAAACATTTTTTCTATTTTTTGGAAAAGCCCTATGGTATTTGGTGATTGGTTGTAAATGCTTCTATTTTCTAGTCATTTGAAGTTGTCATATGAAGGCTGATATGATGTTATAAATGTTTCCTTTAACTGATTAGATCTACCATTTTTGCCTTTTTTAATTTCTTGTTGTGGTTCTTAATATGTGTGAGATGATGTAATTGAGTAACTCTCTGTATCTATTTTATTTTTTTATTGTGCTTTTAAAGCTATACAATATGATGCTATTGGGTTGACACTTCATATATGCACTATAATATTTAAAAAATTGGGTTAGTTTTGTTATAGTAGAAGTTTTATGACTTTGTAAGCAAGCTAAGCTTTGATGCCAAGCTTTATTCAATATAATTCTAGAAAACACAAAGAGTTTGACATTGAAGTGAAGACTTAATTGAGATTATAATGATTTTATTGTAATAAGACTAAGCCAAGTACATTTAACATTATAGAAATATCAAATCTGGTCATAGCAAAAAAGAAAGTAGTGGTAGATACTTGCCTATTATATATGACATATAAAATATTTGAAAAAATTGTCAACATTTAGATTCTATTTTGTTGTCTTTGTTTTATATCATATACAGTTTGTTTGACATGATGTCTATAAGGATAAAAACATTAACTATGTTTTCATGTCCTAGATTGCATGGAACACGGTTAACGCAATGTCTATGAAAAGGAAACATGTTTAGTGTCATTTTTTTGGGTTGGGTATAGGCTATTTGATGTGTCATGATATTTACTAGTATTATTTTTGGCCCATTATGTGCAAGTTTGTATTAAAGTGATATGAAAATCATTTTTTTTTGTTATTTTCGGATTAAATGTAAAGTTTTTTAGAAAAATGTACTTGACTCTATATTTTAACATTAATAGTGAATACATATTTGAAACTTCTTTTCTTTAAGTCCTAAAAATGAACTTGGATTAGTTCTGTTATGCTAAAATTTTTATAACTTACAATATGGGTTGGATGTAACTTGTCTATTTTATGCTTATTTAAGGTTGTCATATGAATACTGACAAAAGGTTACAAATGTTTTTTACTTTATTTTTTTTATTATGTTTTTTAAGCTACGTGAAATGATGGCATTTGGGAACTCTTCATATCTTTTTTTCTTGTTATTGATATTTTTTAGATACAGAAGATAATGCTATTGGATGTTTCTTAATATATGTGTTATAATCTTATGAAAGAAAAAACTTGACTTGGTTCTATTATAGTAAATTTGCCATGAATTTCTAGGTAGGCTAATCTTTAATACTAGGGTTTATTAAATATTATTCTAGAAAATGTTTACATCAAGGAATAAAAGTTATGTGTTATAGAGTTTGACATTAAAGTGAAGATTGTATTACAATTGTAATGATTTTATTATAACACAACTAAGTCTAGAACATTAAACATTATATTGACACCAGATTTGGTCGTAGTGAAAAAGAAAAATTTAGTGGTTGGTGAGATAATGGTTATACGTTGGGACATAAAAAATTAATTTCAAGGAAATTCAACACACTTGACCTTGTTCAATAAATTTTGGTTTGAATAGATTTTAATGAATTTAGTGACCAGTTTTCTTCCATAGTAATATGAAATGGAAAAAGAGGGAAACTAGAAATCAAATATTTTTTGACATTAACAACAATGCATTGCATGTCGTAGTAGAACAATAACTAAAATAGTTTTCTATGTTCAATTATTACTGCTACATTGGAATACTTGATGCAAGGGCTTGAGTGAATTAATTTAAAAATGACAAGGAGCTTTTGCATGTTATTGGTCGACATAGTATGTGTATTCATTTTTTGTGAGAGAAGTAGACTTTATAGATATTTTTTGGACTTAAATTCTGAGGATATTATGGGTGATGTATTACATGGTTATGTATGGGATGGTGCTTTAAAGTGCCTTACTTTTTTATAATTTTTTGGGTTAAAATCATGTTCAAATTATTAGAACAATGTATTCTGAAATATTATTATTGATTCAATTAGCTTCGTAGGCAATGATGATTTTGTTGTAATCATAGGGGTTCCCTATAACATTTCTTAGTTTTTAAAAGTGATAGTGCTTTGTGTTATATGTTAAGTTGATGCAATATCTATTTTGTGCTTTTGTTCTAATGTTTTTTTAGACAAAAAATATAAACATTGCATTCAAATGCAAATAGACATGTACTTATTTGTCCAAAACTAATCCTTTTTTTTCCATTTCATGTCTTATGATATTTTATTTAAAAAAAGGGATTGTACCACCTTACAGGGGCTTACTGTAGTAAATTATTATGTACCACAATTTGGAAATGGGTTGATGAACATTGTTGAATATGGTTCAAGAATATACATAAAGAAAGAAAAAAAGGCAAATAAGTGTTGTAATAAGCAATTAATTCAATGGAAGAATATAAACTAGAGGTGTTGAATGATTTTGATAACATAGATTGTGATTTGGATAAAGTGAACCTATAAAGAACTTGCCTATTCAAAAGCGATGTGGGGGATTGCTTATTTGATGCATTTCAAGTCTTATTAAAATTTTGATACACATCAACAGAACATCATGTTGAAATTATAAAACATTTCAAAATTGCTTGGAAAAGAATGATAAATATACACTGATATTCTAACAACTGGAATTAGATCCAACAAAGCTATATAGACTACATCATGTACATGACATTGGAATGTACTTTGAACGAATGAAGATTTTAGCAACTGTGTGCATGCCAAATGATGAACATGGTTTATGGGGAGACAAATTTTGTATATAATGGCTTTCTAAATGGAATAATATTTCCATTTGTGTTTGATATTTAACAAATAGGAAAAAATACTTACACTTTAATGAGAATTTAAATTCACCTCCAGTATACTTTTTCATGATCAGAACCCTATCTATGGTCATTATGAACCATTGTATCATAAGAAATTAAGAAGTTATCAATGTTGTTAAAGACAAACACCTTTTTCAAAAATATGTATTATGATTCCTTCTTATTGGAAAGCAAACACTATGAATTTACAGCTATACAGAATGAAGAGATTGGTATAAGACACATCCTATTGTGGTGATAACATATTTAATGCTTTTTTTTTTATCATTTTAAAAAAATGCCTTTGATGTACAGTGTTTGCATCATTATAATACACATTCCTTTTGTAATTCCTTTCTTTCAAAAGATACAGAAGCATACGTCTACTTAGAATCAAATGTAATGGATAATGTAATCAGGGATATACTAGATATTGAAAATTGGCAAGGATAGATTGTGAAACTAACTTCACCCTATGATGATGATGGCATAGAAGGTAAAAACTTTGTTGTTTAATGGATTTGATACATGTTAAAATCAATAATGTGAATATGGTCATCAATAAGTCAACAAATTATCAAAATATATAATAATTTTTCTCAATCCAATTCTATATACAACATTATTTTCCTTGATACAAATACAAATTACATACACTACAAACCAATAACAATCTAACAAAAAAATGTAGAGTAGGTCCATGCTTTTAATGATTTTGTAGGCACATTACTAACCAATTTTTTTTGCTCCGAACATAAAAAATTGCATGTTAAGGGCCCATAGGCAACTTACTTGTCAATAATCCTATTGGAAAAGTAATAAAAACATTCAACAAAAGAATCATTAACAATGACCCACTAGACATGTAACAACAAAATGCAACACAAGTCCAAGAGTTTACTGATTCTAGAGCCATGTTGCCAATAAAAAATAAATTTTGCTTCAAACATTGAAAAATTCATGTAAAGGGCCTATAATCAATAAAGTCATCAAGAATTCTATTCAAAAATCAATAAAAAATTTCAACAAAAGAATCACTGACACCCGGATACATGTTTGTGTTATTTGCAAACAATTACATTTTAAGCATAACATGAAACCTTTCAATCAGGCTGAAAAGAACACATGCCAAAAATTAACAAGAAAAAGTAGAGCCATTTGTAAAAATAAAATATGTGAAAATTGTAACCATTTTTTGAAGAATGGAGTATTTTCTATATTTGTAACACGTACTAATATTCAATAAAAATGATTAAAAATCATGCTTATGCTATCAGATCTTGAAGAAAAACTTATTACATTGAGGATAATATTTGCATAGGTAATAGACCTTGGCTATAAAAAACCATATATTGGACTAAAAGGTCTAATTATCAATGTCCCATAGAATGTTGATAAATTTCAAAAAGCATTGACAAGATCTATAGACGAGAAAACAACAATTGATATAGTTCTACAAAATTGATTTGAATACAAAAATGCATATCGACAATGAGGTTTTCATGCAAGACTAATTATGAAATCATTAAAATAAATATGCATAAGAAAATTATACATTGTTCACAATGTCTATATTAAACCCAACTAGGAACCACTCATAGCTGATATTGTTATGGATAATGCAAATATAGATAATGTCTATAGTGAGACTAAACTTGATATAGATAATAAAATTAACATATCTTATGACAAATATGAAATCTATTCTAATGACATCTTAATGCATGGTTTTATAGATGTAACATGTATTATTTCATTACAAGATGAAGTGATTATAATTACTCCAATTGAGGACAATCATTTAATTGGCATTTTCAAAGACAAGGACTCTAAAGAGATGATTTTTTCAACACTTTTCTCTCAAAATCCTCATGATGAAGATATTTTATCAAGATTTACATTTCAAAAAATATCACAATGGGAACCATTACATGCTAATCATCAATTTTTGTATCATCTAACCAACTTTTTTTAAAAATCAACAAAAATAATCATAGATCAGGTTGGTAAGACTATGTGGGTTTAAATTAGAAAAAGGACAAATAAAGGGGATAAATCTTGTATCAAGGGATGTCAAATACAAACCAAATTTATAAAAAAATATTAAACAATAAATTAGATATGTATATTTCAAAAAAAATCACATCTCTCCTGATTACATGCAAGGCATAAAAAAAGTGTTTACCATGATACATCAATTGTGACCACAAACATTCTTCTTGAATTTTACAAGTGCAAAGCATTATGGGATGCCATTTATAGATGCATTGTAGAAATTATATCTAAATCATATAAAAAAATAATGAACTTTTTGAATTCAAAAAATATAATGATCATCCCTTAAAAAAATAGATCCAGTTATATGTACATCCTATTATAGACATCACATCAATGCATTAAGATAAATGTTATGCAGTGATGAATTTTTCTTGGGAAAAATCATTGATTATTTTTATGTTACTAAATTTCAACATAGAGGAAATGCTCATGACCATTGGTTTGTGTGGATAAAATGTGCACCAATATATGCAAAGGATATAAATTTAATGATTGTTGATTTTGTAGACATATACATAACTTGTGATACTAACATTCTAGAATATGATGTGGCAAAATTAAATATACACCATCATACAAGGAATTGTAAGATAAAAAAGGAAAAAAAAACTATAGATATTACTTCTAGTAATTTACAATGTGCAAAACTATAATACTTACACCATCTAAAAAGACAAGAGAACTTGTAATTTCGGCATCAAAATAAATTTACCTATTACTAAGTACAAAAGGATACACTGCTTTAGATGACTTTAACATTTTTTATAGGACTTGGGTATGAATAAGTCCCAATACTTGGAATCAATATAGGGCACAATTACACATCTTATTGTCTTCCTTGTCCATACACCATCACAATTATGGACCAATAGTTTTATAAAAAAACATGCCATATTTATAGAAAGCCAATACAAATACACAATTTATTTTAAATGCATATGATGTGGCAACTTAATATAACTCATATATGATGAAGTGAGATTCAAATACTAGATATGATTTCAGGAAAATACAAAAAAACATGTAACAACATGCATAGATGATATTTTGATGTTGTGTACTTTGGGAAGTGCAATGCTAAGATATTAATAAATTACTACATAACAATATGTTCACTTAGTATTATCATTGCCATTGAATCATTGTTCAAGAACATACACTTTTGTGAAGACATCTTGCCTTGATGAATGGACATTTATTTTAAAACCTTGAAACCTTCTTAAACATGATCGAAATGATTATGGAGATGTAATGTGTCAATTTCTTATAGACTATTGCTTGGTATTGCCTACTATTATTTACCATGTTTTCTTAACTGAGTTTGTCTATAGGTAACATAAAAATGGAAAGCCATAGAAAAGGAAAAAACCATTTCATATGCTTTTTTAATTAAAAAAAACATCTTGACATATGAAACTATTGTGATGAATGGATATTGTTGTATTTACCATTTCGAGATAGTGAAGATAATTCAAAACAAGGTCTCAAAATATGGAAAGAGGCATACAATTTGTAATAAAATATCATAAAGCTAAATGAGGTCAAATTAAACTATGACATAAATGCTTCTTGGGGAAACATAGAACAAGTTGCTTCTGAAATTAAATTTGATGTTATAAAAGCATTGGGCACTGGAATTTGTTTAGGTATAGAAAAGGTCATGCAAGAGGAATATGATTTGGACATGGGAATTCCATTTAAAAACTTTGTATCAAGTCATAATATTTGAAAATCATTTAATTTTCTCCCTCATCTATTTATTTCTAACAATTCTAAATACTAAGAACATAGATGAATGCTAAATAAAGAGCAATAGGCAATTGTAAAAGATAATGCTTATAAAAATTTAAAAACAAAAAAAATCATTGTAAATTATCCTATGAGGATGACTAGGAATGAGAAAAAAATTCACAACAAAATTTATCTATGAAATTCTAGTTCTCATTTACTCTTAGACTATTAATAGTGATCTATACAAGCAAAAGGGTCTTATTCTTACATACATAAGAAAATAAACATACAATGTAGGTGGATCCTTAAAATGATAGTTTGAGGCTAGTTGGATAAATTATAACTATTATATAAGATATAGAGGGTCTATAAATCTATTCCACTTGATTATCTAGGTCTCACTTGGCACATGTGAGCTCAAGAAGACAAGAAAACTCCAATTTTACACAATTGGTAGGTTCAAGATCATGGTCTCTTTATGTTTTGAGGTTTTTAAAAGAATGGAGTGTGAAGATTAAGATCACCCATAATATTTAAACTCCCTCCAATGATTTACAGGTGCATTAATGTCTCCATTCCACACTCCAACACTACTTTTTCCAAGTAACATGCAGTAGTCTTAGGCTTTGGATGGTGTATATGTCACAAATACAAAGTGAGTTAAAAAGGTATAAATGTGCATTATTAGTGATGTAACAAGTTAATAAACTCATGAAATATGTTAAGAGATAATAGATTAATCTTCTTAGGGTTAGGATGACCAATATATACATCATAAAAATCTTCATTCAATGAAAATATAGGCTTATAGGTATGCAAACCTATAGGTCTCCTTTTCATATGAAATGCATCAAATTTTTACTAGGAGCTAAGGTATAAGGGATAAATGAAAGGTATAAGTCATGTGAAAACACTAATGATATATATGCATAAAAGATATGTTTTTATCTCTAAAAAATACTAGACCCCTATAAACCTAATGAAAAGCTCCAAGTCTAGCTCAAAAACTTGGGAACTAGTGTGTTTGATTGAGTAATAATGGAGTTTATATACTATATAGGGATCATGAAAACTCTTATATAATATTTTAAAAGTGAATAAATATGCGATATAAGGATAAATCCAATCAAAACAAAATACCATCACGAATACATTCGAGAGACTCAACCTATCATTATGTAGGCCTGTGTGAGAACATGAAAGGGAAAATGCAATGTGTGCACTAGAATTGGGTTTAAAATTAATAAAAAAGGTGTATGGATTAAATATAAATCAAATAATATCATATATAGTGATGAAAATAGATATATATTGATGCCTATAGTCATGCAATCCTAAACACCTACAGGCCTAATGAAGATTTCAAGTTTGCCTTCAAATGTGAAAATATATATGAAAAATTGAATGTAATTAGAGTCCATAGGATTTTAAAAATGATATAATCATGAATAATATTTAATATATTAATGTTATATAATAAAAATGGATCTTTTGACCTTCATGAAGACCTATAGGCCTAATGGGAACTGTTCAGGCATGTTCATGAAAGTTAGGTGATTTGTACAAATGTTGAGTTGGATATGAGGATTTTTGGGTACTAAGGAACATAATAAGGTTTGTATATCATATAAAATGACTCAAATGATATTAAAACTCATGATAATGAGGAATAAATGACTCAAATAGGCTCCTAAGGTCAAATTGGTCTATTGGCTTACAAACCCTAGACATGGTTGAGATTGGGCTTCAAGATTATTAAGGGGGGAAATGTATTGGAGAAGAATTTATAGATATATTGAGAGGTTTTAAATACCTAAATAATCTAATTTTAAATTAAACCAAAATACAATACAAAATATTTAATCCTAAACTCTCTATTGAGCTCATTAAACACAACCTTCCTATCCCGAGAGGATGTTTCTTGTACTCATTTATATGTTGACCTTTTTCATGGGATAAAATTTAGTTAGGAGGTTTTATATGGGTAAATATAATTTAAATATGTGGAATTATTTCATCCTAATAAGGAATCACCTCTATGAACAACCCTTAATAGTATAAGACACTCACAAGCTACCAAAAAGCCCTGTAATGACCTAATGGGAGAAATGAGCATTCAAGTGCCTTACAATGAGAATTCCTAGTATTGAAATGAATTTAGTGACCTTAATAGGAATAATGGACACCTTAATGAGAAATTTTTTGGAATGAGTGAGGGTAACATTGTACAGAATTGGCCTAGAATCATGGCTATAGGCCTATTTGTTAATATACATGGTAAAAATCAACCTTCAAATCAGATACAAAGGCCTATAAATATAGGGAATAGGTTCCATAATAACATAGACACCTTTATGGGTTTATTAAAATGATATATAAGACATTCAAGTCACTAAGTTAGGTCAAAAAAGGTGATTGCATTATTTTGTTGTTCAAGAAGCCTATCTACAGACCTAAGAATACCATTGGAGATCTTCATCTCAAGGTATTGAGTTGTCCTATGATGTTTCAGGCCTCAAAAAACCATAATAAATCATTGGAATGTGAAAAATTATTATGAAACCAATTCAATCACCTCTAAACCTTGAATAATCACCTAAGTTAGGGTTTTGACCATTCTTTGGTTCACCTATTTGTATAAGGTTTCAAAAATCCAAATTTGTCATGGAGCATAATCAAGGGGTATGAAAAGTGAATCAAACATTTACTATTGGTTTCAACTATTTAAGATGTCAATGGATCCAAAACTCAATTTTCTAGGTATAAAGACCTAATTGAGGGCTAATTGGAGAGAGAAACAAGTGGAGTGAGTGTACTTACACTTAATTCTTGGTCATAAAATTTTGCACAAAGCTGTAAGAGTATATTGGGTACTCAAAACTATACTTATTTTTTCAATATCATCTGAATAATGTTCTACATAATTATCTTTGAATTTTTTGAGGGCTACAACCTATTGAAGGCAAGTATGGGCTTTAGGTACAAAATTAAGTCTTTGAGAGTGTTTAATGCATCTAAAAGGGTTGATATAAGTTTTTTAAGATTGAGAGAGACCTTTCATGCATATATATTTAATTCATGAATATAAAAGCAAGATTTGAGTATTTTGAGCAAAGAGAGGTGTAGTGAGACTAATGGGCTTCATGACACCTAAGAAGAAATGATCACTACTACAATGCCATTATAAAGATGCTCTCAAAATGATGAATGGTGTTAATAACAAGGGAAAAGAGTAGTTAAATATGAATTGATGATAAGGAAGGCCACTTGTCACTTTTAAGCAAGAATATAGGTAATTTTTAATAAGGTGTTTAGTTATTTAATGAGTTTAATAACCTTTCCTACACCAACTCTCTAGATTATCATGATTACACAAATCAATACATGTTGAAGGAATTTATTAGACATGTCTCTAATAATTTTTTGATTTTAAATTATTTTCTAATGATTTACACCTGTCAATGACTCTCTTCTATGCACTTCTCTCTCTTCTTCTCTCATTCTCTATAAATATGGCCTTGTTTAGATTTGTATGGATCCTTTTGATGAGAATGGAAAATCCCTACTCAACTAAATGCTTGTACTATGACTTTAACTAATGAATGAAAATGATTATTACTTCATAAAATGCTTAAAACTAGTGTACTTATGTGGTTATTGATGAATACTAGTAGTAGTGATTGTAATCTCTCTCATTTTTCCTCTAATGCCTCTTTACAAATTGATTGTCTTCGTTAAGGTCACATGGTGAGTTTGATGTGGTTATGCATGGTTGGAAAGTGTATTTCAATCATTAATGAATTAATTATACCTCTTAACCAAACCTTTCATTTCATTGTTATTCTACAACCTCTATGTCAAAACACTCATGCTTGAATGTCTTTATTTTAAGAAGTGTAATCAAATTTAGGCCTAATCTATGATTCTTAGTGCATGATAGTCAAGTGGAGGGTGTTAATTTGGTGTATCACCTCCCTTAGTTTATTTTCAAGTTATCCTTATCCCTTTTCCTTTGCAAGTTTAGTGTAGTGGGAAAAACTACTACATCAAAGGGAGTTAGACCCATAATCTAGAGGTTTAGTTTACCTAAAATTCACCCACAACCTAAGACTAATCCCATTGCATAGCTCAAGTTGAGAGGGATTGAAAAACACTATCAAGGGTAAAAATTTGAGCTATAATAATTTTTGCATGCTCAATGGGATAATATTATCATCCATTGGAGGAATTTTGTGTTATCCTTCAATACATCAACCTTTGGAGGTAACAACTAAAGCACCAATAGTGACTTCAAATGAATATCAACTGGTATAGGTAGTCAAAGTGAATCAAAAATATAAAATTGGTATGTATCATCAATAATATGATAAAAATTCTTTTTTTATACCTTAATATCTATCTTATCATGTTATTGGTGTTCATGGCTCCTCCTTAATTATCCCTTAAACCATTGCCTATCAAGTTTACCAATAGCCCACCTATCTCTCTAATCAGCCATCTCAAAGCTATGATACTCCTTTTTCATTTTTTCTCTACTTTAAACAAGCCATAATAGACCTTGTAAAAATGATGATAAGGATTGATAGAGAATTAAAACATGGTTTAGCTTATCCTATCTATCCCATTCAAGAGGTTAAATAGATCTTACAAGGCTTTTGGAGAGTATGTGTAGGTGTTGAGAATGAAGATTATCCAATCAATGAAAATATAGAGGTTAAGAAGCTAATGCACTTAGTGGAAGATAGGATGATGAGTTGAGAGAATATGAAATCCCAATTCAATCAATTCTATATGTCTCCTCCTATCCCAAGTCAACCTTCCTTTGCTCCAAATCTCCTCCAAGCTTCAATACAAGATCAAAAGAAGCTCATTAGACCTTTTAATGAGTCCAATCTTTCTAATATTACAAGTTGGAAGACTTGTACTCCCCAAGAGAGACCTATGTCTATTCTAACTCCATTCACCCTTCTTAAAGATCCCAAGACCATGGAGGTCTTCTTTGACCATGACTCCTAATTATGTCATGTCTATCCTAGATAATGAATACTCTCCTATACCTTCTAAAGTCAATAGAGAGAAGAGGTTGTAAAGGTCACATGAATAGGTATTAAAATTTGGAAAGAGGTTCCTCATATTAAAGCTCAAAATAAAGATGGAGGAAGAATGTTGGAGGTTAAGTCAAGAAATTCTACAAGCCCTTCAAGTACTTGATCTACTTTTCAAGTTAAAACTATCCAATAACCATCTAATCAACCAAGTTTTCCTAAAATACTAATTTGGAATGAAAATATAATAGTTTTCAATTAAGTTAATGAACTCTTTTTCCCTCCTACCATCTCCTTTTGTGAAGGATAATCAAGTGCATTGAGGGAAGAAGATGGAGAATCAATTGAGGAGAACTTGTCAAGAAAGAATGATGATTTGGATGTCTCTGAAGAGAAAGATGTTATGGCTATAAGTGAATCTCAATAAATTTTTGTAGAGAGTGATTCTAATGATATGAAGAAGAGATAATCATTTGCACTCCCCTTGGTAGAGAATAAAATAAATCAGCTTTCAAGGATGACCAGGAGTCTTAACCTTTTAGCTAATAATTGGAAAAATCTATAGATGTCATAAATGATCAAGTGAATCAACTTGATTGGTATGGATTTGAGATTGATGAAGAAAAATAGAAATTAGGTTTGATAAAATAATAAAAATATGAGGTGATAGATCTTAAGTAGGCAGAATAACTTTCATTCTTCATGGAGGTAGATGATTAGTCTAGCCTTGATGAAGAGAAAGATGATTATGTATTTGAACATGAGGTAATTATTATTGAAGATACATTAGATTTTGATCTTACTAAACCTCATGGGTAGAAAATAAAACCCAAATAAGACATCTTAAATCCTTATCATGAAACTATTCAAACATGTGAAATATCTAGTCAACATGTTGTCCTTCAAGAGAATGGTAAGGTTAGTATCGAACTTGACATGCTTTCAAGTAAACAAAAATAAGCTACATGGTAAAACTATAGACTATAATGAGAATGCTAATTTTTTCTATAGTCTAGATGGTAAACCTATAGCCCATAAGGAGAATGATAATGATGTTGTCATGGCTAAGGAGCATGATCAAAAGATGCATGATAAAGCTTTTAAATAGAACATCATGTTTGATGATATTGTTGAGTCTCATGAGAAAATTCAATGTCTTGAAGACAAGTGGAAATATTACTTAAACATGTTCAAAGATTTTTTAAGACTTGATAAGTTAGTACCTCAAGAAGAACAAGAAGAAGTGGTTGATGAGAGGTTTAAAGCTCTTAACAAACCAACAAGTTTTATCAACCATCACAAAGAGGATCAAGTTAATGTTAGTAATCTATCATGAGTATGACACTTCCCAAGGTGAGCAAGGGGAAAGTATGCAAGTTGTATAAGAATAAAGTGATATTTAATATTTTATTGATGATATCTAAAGTAGTCTCTTTCAAAATGACATGTCTCTAAATGAATATCTTCAAAAAATCAAGAAGGTAGAAATTGATAGGCATGAAGAAGTCATCATTTTCTAGGATCAACCTATTGATGAGATAAGAATGGGTTTGTTTAGATTAATAAACCAAGATTGGGATGAGTATGAATTTGTTATTGAATCACATAGTCAGCTCATGGACATATGAATGAAGGAAGAAGGTTTGAATGCTGGACATGGAGATCATGAGCATGCCAATATCTCAAAATGTGGTTGAAAGATCTCACTCCATGAGAAGTACCTAATTAGACTTCACTCAACATATGAAAACCTAATTTCATGGTGTTTTGGTGATCTAAAGACCTTCTCATTTGATCTTAGAGGATGAATATATGGAGTTTAGTTTTACATAATAGTTTCTTACATTGTTTTCCCTAAGTGCTTGTACCATAAGTGTGTGTCTTATTTTGTTTAATTTATTTTTATTTATGTGTTGTTCTTGTCTTGTGTGTTTGGAGGTCAAATAATCTATATTGTCTTGGTCAAGATCAAGATTAGGTTTGTAGTAGAGTGAAGTGACTCAATTAACCAATGAAAGGATAAATCTACTAGTCTAATGTGCATAGACTACACATACATCCCCAAGAGGCCACCAAAAATGTTAGCCAAATTTTGGCTAACATAAGATAAGGTCATAAAATTATTCCTTTTGCAATACATGTTAGCATAATATAAGGTAAATTTGATAAGTTTAAGGTAATGTTCATTTCAATTCTATGCTTGTCTAGTCACCTCATGTCATGCTTCAAGATAGTTCAAGTGATGTTAAGGGTTTTATAGTCATATAAAATGTGAAAATTGATAAATTGAGTGTGGCTTGTGACACCCAACCCTTAGATCCCTCTTTCTTGCTCTTATAACCTTCATAGACATCTTTTCACTAATTCTTAGACATTTGTAGCCTTCTAAACTTGATCCAAACTGAGTTAGACCCCTTTTCTCATGGCTAATCTATCCCCCCAAGTCCCATCAGCTTAGGACAATAGTGCCACACTTGGACTATAGTGCTAGTGCCACTGTTGTGTACTTTTGATGCTCCTGTCCAAGTGCAGTTTTGGCCCCGATGGTCAGTTCCTTTTGGTTCCCCATCCTTCTCCTTGTCAACTTAATGTGAGTAAATTCAACCCTTAACCAATGGATCCTTATAAAATCCCATTCAAATATAATTTTGAAAGCATTAGAAAATAACACTAAGCAAGCAAGAATACAAGCAAGACTACTGAAGCAATCTTCCCTATTGACTGTATATAGTTAGCCAATATAATTACAAGCTTATTATAATATTTACACCAGTCCCTAGCCATGTCAAGTGAATCTAATTTATAATTTTTCATATTTATACACTCAATTTTACAAAACACATCAAGTAGGAGAACTACATATGGATTTATCACTCCTTAGAGTATTGGTATGCAAGTAGCGTACACACATAAGGGGTGTTGATACACATTCAATGAACCTTACATAGACTAACCCCCATTATTTCTTGAATTTGGTCAAAGAAAAAAAAAGTATAGGGTTTGAAGAGAGAATATTCTCTACAGGGAGCTCTATATACTTCCAACTACTAAAACCTCATGGACAGGGTCACATAGACCTAGTGAATAAAACCCAAAAAGCTCATATCTTTAAGATAATAGTGATAGAGGTAGACTATAGTGCCAGTGCTACTCCTGTCCAATCATAAAATGAAGGCCAAATATTAGTTTATGATAGTGTCCTAGTCCTGCATATTGAATCTCAAACCTTGTCTCAGCTGTATCCACTAATTTCTAGCTAAGTCTTATTTTCTCCATCTTATTACTATTTTTAGAAAGGTTAAAATTACAATTTAATTTACACAAATTATTAGCTTAATTGTTGCATATTTATTTACTGATTTTACTACTCAAACCCTTTAACTAAATTAGGAATAAAACCCCAATATTCCCAAAAAAGTTAAACCATTTGGCGAACCCGACTTACTTCATTTTCATATAAAAACCCTAGAAAACCTAAGGTAAATTTCCTACTTATTTTTCCTATTTTTTTCAATTTTTTACCTGCATAATAAAATCATAAATTAACATAAAATTTTAAAATTTCATAGTAATTTAAAAATAATTTTCTTTTAAACCCTAGTGTCTATATTAGGTCCCAATATTTTCCCAGTAATTTTCAAATAATTTTTTTATGTTTTACTAGCATATTAAAATCAAAATTCACTTCAAATTTCAAAATTTAATATTAGTTTTCAAAAATGATTATTTTTCAAAACCCTAGTTACATCTACTAGGTCCCGTTCAATCACAAATTTCTCCTAGAATTTTTAAATTTTTACTTGCATATTTAAATTAGAAATCAATTTTTATTTTCAAAATTTCATATTATTTTTCAAAAATATCATCTTTAAAACCCTAGTTACATACACTAGGTCCTATTGCTTTTGAGCTATCACCCTACATTCTTAAATCAGATTTCAAAAATGGATCTCACTTATCTACAAATGTTTCTTATATTTCTTGTAAAAAAATAATGAGACCATCATTAGTCCTATCATGTACATGAATGATGAAGTATACCATATGTTAGTGTAAAGCTTCATTTTTTGCATTTCATTCTTAATTTTTATAATAAGGGATGATATTACAAGATTTATTTGCTAAAAATGGACAAAGTTTCAATATTCCTTTTGCATACTCTCTCTCACTCATATGGAAATTTTTTCAAGTTTATCATTCTAAACATCTTAGAAAGGTTATGATTCATGTCAAAATTTTATAAATATTCATGCACAATTTCATGTTCTCTATCCCATGCTTGATATCTCTCATGTAAAATAATTTCCAACTCTATTTTGCTAAACATGTTAGAAATGTTATGTTACAAGTCAAAGTTTTTTATACATTAGTGCAAAGTTCCATCCTTTGTTTGCTATCTCTCATGTGGAACATTATTTATAATCATATTACTATGAAAATTATAAATCCACTAACATGAATTTCATCCCATATACATGGTTTCTACCTAAATGCATCTAACTCCTTGGCTACATGATGTTTACATAAGATAACCACTACCTATCAAGTTTCAATGTCATATCTTATGCACAAGAAAGAAATTCCTTCTCCTCCTCTCCCCTAAGAGGGTGATAGCTACTTTCCCTCTAACCAAGTCCATGCTTTCACCCCTCCAAAAGGTGAGGTAGCCTTTACTATTATTCTTAATGTATACATTCAGCCTATAACTTCTTCTAACCCTCTTCACCATATGTGCTTATATGTTCAATTGAAAGCAACTAGGGTTTGCACTTGTGAAATTCTAAGGGATCAAATCACCAGTATGAGCAAGTTAACTTCATATTTACAAACATAGAATTAACTATTACGTGAAAAGATCACAACATTAAAAAATTAGATTATAATACAAAAGGGTCAACAATACCCTAACTTCAATCATATATATGCACCTTCACCTAGTCAATTTTTGCAAGTAATTTTACATATCAAAACAAGAAATCACAAAAATTAACTCTATAACTATTGATTCAAAAAGAATTCAATGATCAAATAAGAGTTCAAGTGAGGTACTAAGGGAAATGATTAAATCTAAGTTGATCAAACTACCTCCTTTGCATCTAGTGAGAAGATCCTAATATTATTGTGCATATCATAGAAAGCATGGGCTTCACACATATTCATGTTTGGAATTACAAAAATGTATACAACATATAATTGATAATGAGGATCCTAGACAAGGTAAATCAATCAAGAAATCCATAGTGACACAAGAACACATTTACAAAGGGTTAGATTCAGAAACAATACAAAAGTGGTTACCAAAGCATAAATTATAAAATAAAAAGGATCAAAAAGCAAAATTAGAGCAAGAAATAGTACCAAAAGCATAGGTAAAGCATGAAAAAGATGCAAATCTACATCTCCAAAATGAGGCTCAACTTTCAAAGCAACATGGGTTTAGTCAATAATATCTACAATAGATTGATTATCAAGGTTAAGGGTTGGGCAAGAATGCTCAAGGCATTACTACTCCTATTCTAGCAGTTGATAATGTTCAATAATGTTTGATTACAGAACATCCTAAGGTAAATCATTCACAAACACAATTTATCAAAGGAAAAGATCTATATATAACAAAAGTCAACACTAGTATTTCATTGGGTCAAAATCAAGATGATAATAATGAGTGAAATAATATAGGTATTATGATTTATAAGATACCAATAATGAATCCAAATATTTAGAGTCATATTCGCATCCATTACCTCATGATTCATAATTGTGCATGATTCCTTTGTTTGATACATGACACCATGATAGGGAGTCTCCCATGAAACTCATCGATTAGTATCATCTCTTCTTAGTCTTAGTTGGACATTGTCTCCTAATAATTTATTGCACATAGCTCATTTTTAATTTATTATACATAGTCTTCTTATGATTGATTGTACATAGCTTATATACCAAAAACATTCAAATATCAAAATACTAAAAAAAATACAAAATATAAAAAATACCAAAAAAATTTAATATATTCAAAAACATAAAAACACTTCAATTGTATGCATTATCCATGCTTTACATTTCTACTATATGCTAGACTTACGTTTGTTGTTATATGCTATTTTTTGTTGATTTATCTACATTACCATGCTTCACTTGATTTTCTTTGAGTATGTTCAGTGACATCCAAATCCTTGATTTCTTCACTCTACCCGTTTAGGGGGCACCCTACTTCGACATTAAAGACACACATGAATATACATACCCATTTGGGGAATCTTCTACATGACTACACCATCCAAGTTATGTCATTCCTACACCACACACTCTAGTTGTCATGTTGATGTACATTAATTACTAGCTTACATAGATTAATTTATCGACACTCACTAGTATATAACACTCTTGTATTTTCTTAACAAATACCTAGTCTTGTACTACATGTATTTCATACTTTTAATTTTTTTATTTAATTAGTTAGATGTGATTGTATTTCTAGTTTTCACATGTTTTCCTTCCCTGCTTTGCTTAGCTAGATGGGATTACATTTCTTAGTACCTATTTGTCTCCTATATGTGACTTAGGACATTTTTCAATGTCCTTTGCTTTTATGACTTGCATGTGCCTTAGGACATTTTTGAATGTTTTTTGATTTTATTCATATGTGCACCTTAGGACATTTTCTAATGTCTTTTGCTTGTACTCTTCTATGTGATTGTGGATTTCATTCCAACCTTGTTTGTTTTATTATATGTGTATGTGGAATTTAAACATGCCTTTTATGCTTGATTTCCAATTTGAGTGACATGTGCCCATGTCCATTGTTTTCTTATCCCCTTGGCCATTATTGTATGCTTCTTGATTCTTTCCTTGGAAGCTTGTTTTATTAATTTCTTCTTAATTATTTTCAATGCCATGATCCACATCATGCATTATATTGCTTTATTGGATGTCATGATGGACATCATGCTCCATCCCTCCTTGTCCACTAAAAAATAATAAATGAACAAACTTTTTATTCCAATTTAGTATATTGAACATGATATTACATTGTTACATCTATCTAGGCATACCCTTGTTGACCTAACAATCTCTCATTATAAACCATGTTATATATCAAGGTATCTTGTCAATTATCATTACTATATCATGTATCTTTGCAATATAACACATTTACAGGCTCTTTATTTTGAGGGAAGTCATTGGAGGGTCTTCATTCCTACCCTCAAATGAGGGGGCAACAAATAAGGGTTTTGTCATAGAGATCAGAACTCCTAACAGTTGAAAAAGTAGCATTCTAAATACTCAGAATAGTAACCAAGCATCAAAATAGTCAAAATAGACTACGAAAATAGTGAAAATGTCAGAATAGTTACCAAATTTGGTTGAGGAAAATAGTGATGATATTGGAAAATAATGTTAGTGCCACTACTATCCATTTTTGGTACTCTTTTCTAAATATCAAAAAGTAGGTTTAGCTATAATTTTGCATAGTCACACCAATTTAGAATCAGTAATTTTCAATATAATTTTACTTAGAGAATTTAGATATAGGGGGCATTATGTGAAGCATAATTTTTCTCACTTCTAATTTCAAATACAATAGTTGGTATAAGTTCTAGATCAAAATCCATGTTTTAAACACCAGTGATTGGGAGAAATGTGCACAACACATTTGTTTTATTTTCTTTTTGATTTCAACATTTCCCAAGCATTCTCAGTAGTTACATGCCTTATTCCATATGTAGGTGGTTGACATCATTTTTGAGTGGCTTTTATACAAGCTTAATCTCCATCTTTTAGAGTGGATTTCATATAATCTTAGTGTACCAATTTTAGAGTGGCTTTCATATAAGCCTAATATCTATCTTTTAGAGTGGCCAAGAGTGGCCTAATTTCTAGCATACATTCGACTATCCATGCTAATATTTTCATATTATAGATCATTCATGGGCTTCAAGAGCCATCTCATTTGATAGAAATTTTATTCCATGATCAATTTATAGTTTCACTTCATGGGGTAATGATGGAGCCAAGGGACTAGCTAGCCTTTATATTTTTAAGCCAACTATTCAGAGGGCTTGGCCACATAGTCCAATAATCAATTAACACACACATGATCACATATCATCACTTAGAGTGTGATGGTGGAGCCAAAGGGATAGCCTTTGCATTCTTGAGCCACTCTTAGAGAATTAAGCACTTAGCTACGTTCATGATATTACTCTTGGTATAACATCATCCAACATTACTCAACATTACTTAACATCACTCATCATCACAACAAGATTTGTATTGGCATGCATACCTAGTGAAGTATATTTTTTCCTTTCTCTTCCTCTCTCTCTTACCCATCTTTTGTATGTTCTTATTTTATATATAGTATATCTAGTAAGAAATAATATACTCTTTATTTTCTTTTATAGATTTGTACTTTACAATGTGCTCTCTCTATACACACCCAACATCACAAAACTTCATGAACTTCACCCTTATAGGTAAGTTCAGGTACACTTTCTATTTTTACTTTATACTAGTATTTCACTTTTTTGCATCACTAGAATAAATGGGGGAAAATGTAGTCATATAAAATGTGAAAATTTGTAACATGATTGTGGCTTGTGACACTTAACCCTTAGGTCCCTCTTGCTTGCTCTCATGAACCTCATAGGCATCTTTTTACTCATTACCAAACATCTGTAACCTTCTAGACTTGATCCCAATTAATCTATACCCCTTTTTACATGACTAATCCATCTCCCTAAGTTCTATCAACTTAGGAAAATAATGCCACACTTAGGCTTTAACATCAGTTACACTCATGTCTACTTTCAGCACTCCTATGCAAGTACATTTTAGACCCAATGGTCAGTCCCTTCTGGTTCCCCATCCTTCTCCTTGTTAGCCTAATGTGAGTACATTCAGCCCATGACCAATAGATCCCTATAAAATATCATTCAAATATCGTTTGGAAATGGTTGGAAAATATCACTAAGCAAGTAAAAATACAAGCAAGACTACTCAAGAAATCTTTCCTATTCTTTACATATAGCTAGCCATTATACTTACAAGATTATTCAAATCCTTACACCAATCCCTATCTAAATCAAGTGAATATATTTTATAATTTTGAATATTCATACACTTAATTTCACAAAGCACATCAAGTGGGAGAACAACATATGGCTTGATCTCTCTTCAAAGTATTGGTATGTATGTTGTGTGCCCACATAAGGGGTGTGGATACATGTTCAGTGAATCTTACACACACTAACCCCCCCTCTTTCTCAAAAGTGGTCAAATAATAATGGAGTATAGGGTTTGAATATAAAATATTCTTTATAGGGATCTCTATAGAATTTTAACTACCAAAACTTCATGGACAGGGTCACACAAACTTGGTCAACAAAACCCAAAAAGCTCACATCTTTAGGAAAAAAGTGGAAAAGGTGGACTACAATGATGGTTCCACTCCTATCCACTTTTGGTTCTCCTATTCAATCATAAAATTAAGGTTAAATCTCAATTTGTGATAGTTTCCTAGTCTTGCACAGTGAATCTCAGTCCTTGTTTCAGCTGTATTAGCTAGTTTTTAGCTAAGTCTTTTTTTCTCCATCTTATTAATATTTTTAGAAAGGTCAAAATTTAAATATAATTTATACAAATCAATATCTTAATTATTACATATTTATCTACTTATTTTACTACTCAGACCCTTTAACTAAATTAGGAATAAAACCCCAATATTCCCAAAAAGGTTATATCATGTTTAGGGTGCCTTGTTAATTCATATTTCATGTGTCAAGGTCATGTCATAATCCCTATATTATGTACAAGTTCCCAAATATTTTTATTGTTATGTTCAAGGTCAATATGTCATTTTTCAAACTATTATATAGGTCTCTAACTTGTATAAAATTGGTAAAAACCCATTTTAAGACCCCAAAAAGGGTGAAGACCACATGGAGAGGTGATTTAAAATGAATTATGAATAATGTTATAATGTGAAGTTGGTAGACATTTAATGATAATCTAGTTTCAAAAGATGAAAATTTGTTACAAGTGATTTTTAATGATTATAAAAAGCTTGTTATTTAATTGTATGAATCATGAAGGATTATTTGTAGGTGAAAATGATTTAAGGAATTCCAATTAATCTTACCCAAGTCAAATTTAGGTTTGGAATAGGTATAGGTCCTAATAAGGTAGAAGATATTTCCTTTCTTCCATTGGCTCCTTGGCAATCTCACAAAGGCCATATTCACATACTTGGTCCATACATCACAAAGAGAGATGGGAAAATTTTACCATAGGATGGGGTCATAATTGAATTAAAATCCATGTCCATAGTTTTCATATTGGTGGCCCTCCTTTATGAACAGTCCTTAAGAAGACAAGGTGAACCTAAACCTTATATCAACCCCATAGGCTTAGTTTTTATCCTTGAAAGGATAGTTTAAGGCTAGGTTTTTGACATGATAAAAATTGGAGATGATATACAATGTCTTTATATCCATTCCAATTGACTCTTCAGGTCTCACTTGGCACATGTGAGCATAAGAGGGCAAGAAAACTTCATTTTTATATAGTTGGTAGGTTTAAGATCATGGTCTCTTTATGTTTTAAGGTTTTCAATATGATAAAGTGTGAATATGAATATATCCAATCATATTTACACTCTATAAAATGATATATAGTCCCATTAATGTATTCATTTCCTACTTGAACACTACCTTTCCCAAGTAACATGTAGTGGTCTTAGGCTTTAGACTATATATATGTCGCCAAGAACAAAGTGGGTTGAAAATGTCTAACAATGCAATATCATTGATGTACAAAAAACATAACCTCATAAAATATTCTACGAGATAAAGGAGGATTATTATAATGGTTATTATCACCAAGATATAGATCATAAAAGGCTTCATGCAATGAAAATTTATACCTATAGATCTATAAACTTGTAGGTCTCCTTTTCATATGAAATGCATGAAATTTGTACTAGGATCTGAGGTATGATGAATAAATTAAAGGTATAATTAATTTTAATAAAATTTGGATATATGTGAAATGATATGGAGGACACACTATGAGTTAAAGATATGTTTTAAGCTCTAACAAATCCTAGACCCTTGCAGACCTAATGAAAAGCTCCAAGTCTACCTCAAAGAGTTGGGAACTAGTGTGTTTTATTAAGTAAGAATGGAGTTTACATAGTGAAGAGAGATCATGAAATATATTATATATGATTTAAAAATTGAATAAATAGGTGATATAAGGATAAATCCATTCAAAACCAAAGATTATCAGGAATACATTCAAGAGACTCAACCTATCATTATACATGACTGTGAATGTGAAAATGTAATATGTGAATTAGAACTGGGTTTTAAATGAATAATAAAGGTTTATTGAGTCACTATAGATCAATTAATATTATATAGAGTGATGAAAATAGATACATCTTGATGCGTATAGTCATGCAATCCTAAGCACTTACAAGTCTTATGAAGATTTAAAGTTTGCCTTCAAATGTCAAAGTCTATATGCAAACTTTCATGGAAATTGGAGTATATAGGATTGGAAATAATGAGATAAAATTTAATAATCTTGAATAGATGAATCCTATAAAATAGAAAGGGATATTTTGAACTCCATGAAGACCTATAGGCCTAATGGGGAGTGTTCAAGAGTATTCATGAAAATTGGGTGATTTATACAAATGTTTAGTTGGTGATGAGGATTTTTGGGTATGAAGGAACCTATTAAGGTTTATATAACATATAAAATGATTATAATAATGTTAAAACTTATAATAATTATGAGGAAATAACTCAAATAAGCTCATAGGGTCAAATTGGTCCATTAGCTTATAAACCCTAGACATGGTTAAGACCCAACTTCAAGAATCTTAAGAAGAAAAATTCATTGGATAATCATTTATAGATAGAGTTGGATGTGTTAAATACCTAAATAAACCATTTTAAAATTAAACCAAACATTAATACAACACCTTTAAGCATAAAATATCTCTTGAGATAACTAAACATAACCTTCCAAGCCTAAGAGGATCTTTCTTGTACATGTTTGTACATTAAAATTTTACATGGGAGAAAATGAAATTAAGAGGTGTTATAGGGGTCCCTATAATTTAAATTTTTGGAATTATTTCATTATAACAATCCCTCATCTCTATGATCAACCTTTAAGACTGTAAGACACTCACATGATGCCAAGAAACCCTCTAATGACCCGATGGGATAAATGAGAATTTAAGTGAAGTATAATCAGCATTCCTAGTCTTTAAATGAATTTAGTGACCTTGACATGCATAATAGACACCTGAATGGTCACACTTATGGCAAGAGTGGGGGCATCATTATATGAAATTGGCCTAGAAGCATGGTTTTGGGCTTATTTATGAGTATCTAAGGTAAGAATTGGATTTCAAACAAGATACAGAGGCCTAAAAAGCTATTGAAAAAGTTACATAATCATATAAACACCTTTACAAGTCTCTTAAGGTGATATATAATCCATTCAAGTTACCAAGTTACATCAAAAAAATTGGTTGCACTATTTTATTATTTAAGAAGCCTATTTGTAGACTTAAGAGTACCCTTGGAGATATTACTCTTAAGGTATTGAGTTTTTTGATGATTTTTTAGTCCTAAAAAACAATAATAAATAATTGTAAATTATTCTTGTGAAACCACTACAACCACCTCTCAAGCCTAAATAAGCATCTAAGCTAGGGTTTTGACCATTCCTTGGTTCACCCACCTGTACAAGCTTTCAAAACCCCAATTTTTTCATGGATCATGGTCAAGGGGTATGAAAAGTTAATAAAACATTTACTAGAGGTTTTAGACATGTGAGTGGTCAATGGATCCAAATATCAATTTTCTAGGCTTAGAGACCTAATTGTGGGCTAATTAGAGAGAAAAACAAGTGGAGTAAGTGTACTTGCACTAAATGTTAGGTCATGAAATTTTACAAAGAGATGAAAGATCATAATAGATAATCAAAACTATGATTATTTTTCCAAGATCATCTTTAGAATTTTATACACAAGGAACTTTATACGTTTTAAGGGCTACACAGAATTGAAGATAAGTATGGGCTTTAGGTGAAAAATAAATTCTTTGAGAGTGTTTGATGCATATAAATGGGTTTATACAAGTTTTTTAAGACTAAGAAATACCTTTCATGGATATATATTTCATTCATGAGGATAGAAACAAGATTTGAGGATTTTGAGAAATGAAAGGCATCATGAGACTAATGGGCTTCAAGACACCTAAGAATAAATGATCACTTCAATAATGTCAGTATAAAGGGGTTATAAAATTGATCCAAGGTGTCATGAAAAAGTGTGGAGATCATTTTAATATAACTTAATGATGAAGAATTCCACTTTTCACTTTCAAGCAAGAAGAATGAAAATTTATAAGAAGGTGTTGAGTCATTTAATGAGTTGAAGAACCTTTCCTATGACAAATATATAGAAGATCATTATCACAAAAATCAACACATATTGAAGGAATTTATATGACTAATATCTAATATTTTATTTATTTCAACTTATTTTCTCATGCTTGACACTTGTCAATGACTCTCTTTTATGAACTTCTCTCTCTTCTCTCATTCTCTATAAATACAACCTTGTTTGGATTTATATGGATCCTTTTTTTGAGTATGGAAAAAATCTTATAAATTAAACACTTGTAATATGCCTTTAAATAATTAATGAATCTAATTATTACCTAATTACATGATTTCAACTAGTGTACTTGTGTGATTGTTGATGAATCCTAGTAGTAGTGATTGTACTCTCTCTCATTTGTCCTCTCCTACCTATTTGTAAATGTATTGTATTCTTTGAGGTAAAATGGTGTGTTTGATGTGATTATGCATGGTTTGAAAGTGGATTTTAGTCATTAGTGTGTTACTTAGACATATTGACCAACCCTCTCATTTAATGCATTGTCTATAGCCTATATGTTAAAGCACTCATGCTTGAAGGTCTTGTTTCAATAAGTGTAATAAAATTTAGGCCTAATCCATGAATCTTATTGTATGATAATCAAGATAAGGGTGTTAATTTGGTGTATCATCTCCCTTAGTTATTTTATTTGCATGTTATTCTTCTCCTTTTTCCTTTGCAAGTGTAGTTTAGAGAGCAAAACTGATACATCAAGGGGAGCTAGCCCTATAATCTAAAGATTTAGTATACCAAAAGGTCACCCATATCATAAGACTAATCTCACTACATAGATCAATTTGAGCATTTTTGAAACACCCTCTTAAGGGTTAAAGTTTGAGCTATAATAAGTCATAATAGAAATCTTCTAGGAAGTTTCATGTCACTTTCTAGCATGCATTTCCCGTATGAAATCTCATGACTATCCCAAAATAATGAGATCAATATGAGAGAAATCTTAACTCTATGTATTTTTAAAAATATTTATAGCTATAATCACCATATTAATGAATGCATATGATGGAGTGATATCATGTGTCTAGTTAGTGCACATCACAATGAAACTGATGGTAAATGAAATCATGTAGAGAAGAATATTGCAAAGGAATGAGAGCAAATAATGAAATAATTTATATCATATTTAATTAATCAAAAAAAGGGAAAGATGTGCATATATAGGTTGGAGAGATAAAGATTCCACATACCCTAGTGAATATGGGACTAATCTACGTATGTAACCCAAATTACCTCTAGATCCCTAAACAAGCTAATACAATCATATAGGCAAAAACCAGTGGGAAAAAGGACTACACCAATACCTCCCCATAAACACAACATAGGTGGGTGATGATACAAAAAATGGGTCTCAAAAATAAGGCTTGATAAGGTACCCATGTACATAGTGATGATCCCAGTATCCTATAAAATATGAAGGATGTGTGCCTTCATAAAGAAGAGAGAGAATATATGCATAAAATGTCACATGATGAATAATGTTGTATTAGGTCCCTCTACAACTAATAATGTCTCTTCCTTTTGGGAGGTATAAACCATGAACTATCAAACTACTAAATTCCCACTCAAGTGAAATGCATGTAGGAATCAAGATGTATATCTTTGAAAAATACTCAAATATCTCGCTGATAATGCTTGAATATGCCAAAGTTTGATCAAGTATCATAGGAATAACTGTAGAAGATGGAAATTAAGAAGCATACAATGAAGGATAGAGAATAACTAGAGAAGCAGATAGACATGTAACATTCACTAAATGAATGTCCATGGGAAAAGGAGATCAAATCTCAACAACCATCAAAACTAAAGGCTGGTCTATAATTGAATTACTCATATGTAAAAGATGAACATACATAGGAACATATGAGTCATTGATACTCTCAATATGTATACTCTCATTGAAATCAGTAAAGTCCTTCGAAATGCAAGTCTGTAAAGGCTCTAAAAGAGCAATAATCTACATAGGAAAGGATGTAGAATCTATAATGAGATAACTAACATCTAGTAAAATCTTGTCTTGTAATGGGGGATTGATATAAGGAAGAGAAATATCCATCATATATGTATCATCATAGGACATAAAAGCATGAGGATAGAGTACAATAGTCTCAAAAGAGATAATAAGCACTGGAGGTGTGATGTAAGTCTCAACATGACCTATAAAAAGAGACTATAGGATGATATAAAAAATGCATGGACACTCTATATGTTCCACATGGAAATGAAGATCCATGAAAACATATAGTAATAGAGTGGTAAAAATATTGTCACAAGTATTGTCCCACTTATTGAACTGAATAGGACTAGTGGGTGTAAAAATCTATCCATACAAGAATGGAATAAAATTATTGTGTGTGAGCAAGTGTTCCATATAAGCATGCCAAGAAAAATAATTATCCTTCCTAAGAAGGATCATTGGATATGAAACAAATCTCATCAGGTAGTAATAGTGCACTCTCTAGAGATGGACTTCAAACTATGTCAAAAATGAATCCAATCAAGTGAGAAATTGATGCACAAGTGACAATACATGATCAAATGGACATCAAGTTTTTTTTCCAATGAATCCAAGAATATAAGATAAATCTATGCAAGTATTCACTAAATGGGCATAGGTAATAATTAATAAAAACTGAATTTGTGTAAGAGAGAATATAGGGCCTACAACAAACCCCGTTGAAACTATGTTAGGTAGCTGCCCACCCCCGCCCCCCCCCCCCCCCCCCCCCCCCCCCCCCCCACAAATTTTGGCACATTATAAATTAGTGTGTTTTACTATAAAAATTGGTTTAATTCACGGGAAATAAAAAAAATAAACACTTTTTAAAAATATGGTACTCAATTTTGAGTTACCATTTGTAAGATATTACAAATACAATTTCTCGTAAATAGGCCTATTGACTAAAAACTACACTTAGAAGTTAAATTATTGGTAGGTTTTAAAAAATAACATGATGTGTAACCAAAAATTAAAATTTGTACAAAATAATATAACTCCTCATGCTAAAAAATGTCAAAAAATATCTATCCAATCACCTTTACATGTAATTTTGTGAAAAAGCCACTTTAAAAAGTGTTTTAGTTAATTTAAAAAAAAAAAAAAACTATTTAAATAAAATTGAAAACATGCTTTTATTTTTAATTATTTTAGGGGAACTTTAGATTTTGTACTTTAATGTGACTTATCTTTGTAAATAATAAACTTAGCATCATAGAGGAAAACGCCAACTCCACCACTTCTGCAAAGAGAAAAAGAAATGAACACTATCATATACATACACACACAGGGCTTTATTAGTGGGGTGGATAGTTTAGTAGTTAGATAAGGAAAAAATAAATCATAAATGAATCCAAACCTTCAACATGGAAGAGAAGGATGCCAAGAATGTAGAAAATGATGCCAAACCTTCAAAATGCTATGTTTTATTTTAACGTAATAGTCAGGGATTTGATCTCTACAATATATCTAACACCTTTTCTTAGATCTTAATACAATAGAGTGTCTAAAAGATCTATCCAATGAGTAACAACAAGCCAACACTAAAATTCCAAGTTTGTATCTCTTGAATAATTATAGATCAACGTTTCACCTCCATGTAGATCTCATAGTAGCAAATCCTCCTTCAACGTAGAACTCCAATGCTTGGTTGATATAGAGTGGTCTGATCTTTAGATTTGATCTCCTTTCTCCTCCTAATGTAGGTTTGCAAATTAAATCCAATGCAATAGAGCTTATGATTATTTGTGCATAGATGCAGGCTATAGAGGAAGGTAGGATGATGTAATTTGGAGGAGTCTAATAATAACCATAAGCTTCATAACATTTCACTTGATTTTCATGGTTTCACCATCATGAAAACCATATAAGAGTTGTCGATGCAGTCTTAGATAACCATCAACCAACATAAAATTATGGGAGGTTATGTGATAGCTTAATGTACTATCAATAGTCTTCACCTTCATGCCCAATCCAAATGATGATAGTATAAGTCACTCTTTCAAAATATTTAACATAGATTTGGGAGTTATCAAACCATAAAGGGATGGAATTTAATAGATATATAAAACCTTATGTGTCTAATACAAAACATATACAAGTCTGTTCTATTTGACATGGGCCAGACAAAACACACATATGAATGGATATGTCATATGGTAATTAGTAGAATGATCTACATCCACAAAATCAAGGCATGAAAAACCATGTGAATGTTGTTTTAATTGTTAGAAGAAAATAAACCACATATATGCATACCATGAAAAAACCTCTACAACCATGGGTTTATAAGTAAAATTAGGTTGCTCAAACATTCAAACCCATGTATCCAACTCATGTATCAAAATATTTCTCTAAAAAATTCCTATGATAATATAATATCACATATCAGTATTTCATAAAAGATAATAAAAAAACTAACCAACCAAATAATCATGAACAAGAATTAGCACTCTGATACCATAAAAAAGTTATAGCCAGGATCATCAGATCAATGAATACATATGATGGAGTGATCTCATGATTTAAGTAAGTGCACATCATAATGAAGCTGCTAGTAAATGAAATCATGCATAGAAGAATATTGCAAAGGAATGAGATCAAATAATGAAATACTTTATATCATCTTAAATTAATCAATACAAAGGGAGAGAGGTACATATATAGGTTGGAGAGAGAAAGATACCACACATTCTAGTGAATGTGGGAATAATCTTCCTAAGTAAACCAAAGGACTTCTATATCCCTAAGCAAGATAATACAACCATGCAGGAAAAACCTAGTGGGAAAAAGTCCTACACCAACATTCCCTACATGCGGACTTATATAATTAATTCACTTCTCAACATTTTTGCATTTTGAGGATGCAAACACATCATTTTCCCTAACAAATAAATTCAATTTTGAGTTTAAAATTAGTAAAACATATGTATTTTATCTTATATATAAAAATATGTCGTACACACACATGTACACCCCCTCCCCCCACCCCCACACACACACACATTATATACCCTATTTAAACATTAATTAGGTATTTGGATCATAAATAAGTTATAATGCATCTATCCATTACATTTTTATAAACCAACATTTTATTGCATGGAACACTATGGTTTTATCATTTGGTGAACACATGTTACTCTACTTCCATTTTAGGGGTATATCTTACACCATCTTAGGGTAAAAGATTTTTTTTTGATTTTTATACATATTATTCCATTTAATGCTATTATATTTAATATCATTGTCTTTCTTGTGAGAACATGTTATTTTATATTTTTTAGGGTTATATCTAAAATCATCTTAGGATAAAATAATTTATTTTACTTTTATAAGTATTATTCAATTTGAATGCTCTTTTATTTAATGTGATTATATTGCAAATGAAATCATGTTATTTTACACCCATTTTAGGTTTATATCTTACATCATCTTAGGGAAAAATAATTTATTTGATTTTTATAAGTTTTACTCCATTGTATTATCTTATGTTTAATATTGGTAGCTTGTTTGTGTTTTTATTTCAAACAAGAAAATAATGGTTTTGGGAAAACTTAAAACCTATGACACTTTCTTCTTAATCCATGAAAATTCATTAGATGTAAGTGCCAAAATAGGAAGAGTGTTATGATTAATGTAAAAATTATTTATTCTATTGAAACTCATTTGGTTAGTTTTAAATCAAGTTTTAAAAAGAAAATGGAAAATGAAAATATAAATAGTGTTGTTTGATAGATATGATTCATGATGAAAATGATAGAAATTATATTCCTTTTAATCATGTTTTATCAATAGATCTCAAATTGACAATTCCTGTGAAATATATCATTATCAATATAAATGTTCTAATGAATATTAATGGGTAAAAAATATTGTAAATTCTATAAAACACAATGAAAAACCCAAATGAAACAACTAAAGTAAACAAGTTATTTAAAAATTTACAATTCAAAACATATATTCATATCAAAGAGATAAAAGTGAGTTTATAATTGAAAAAGTACATTATAATGTATATAATGGATACACGAGTGCTCATAATGATGATTATACTTCGATGTTTATAGACTTTTTTTCATAGCATATTAACTAGTTAATATTCTAATTAATCTCATTCAAGTGTCGAAACTTATGCCTTCTCATGTAGTCATTTCTCAAATTTATTGTAAACCTATAATTTCTCATGGTCCTATTACTTATAATGCTACTTATATTATTCACCATTATTCTCTTTCTTCTAAAAACCCCATTTTTCTTAGCATGTCATTTTTTATTTTAAAATTCCTATAAATCATAAAATAGTTTCTAGTATTTCTCTTGTTTTTCAACTAGTTCTTACTTATAATATTTACCAAGTTATTACACATGTTATGATACAAATGTAAAAATGATTACTATGAGGCATATATTGCATGAATGTTGAAATAAAATTAAAACTCTTTCTAAAAGTTTTCAAAATCTAAATAGTAGGGTGAATTCTAATAATGTTCTTATAAACCCATTGTCTTATGAAGCTATTGCATACCCATTTAATAGATTTTTTAAAATCTAAAATTATAGTTGTTTAATGGAAATAGAAATCCATCCCATCACTTTAATCCTTTTATGGTTCTTTTCTAGACATTTATTGAGATGATAAATTATTGACAAATTTATTCCCAATTATCTTGAAAGATTATGCACTTGATTGGTTGCATGATTTATCATGTAGCCATGTACACACATTATAACAATATTTTATGATGTTTTCCCCATTTTTTAATCAATATTCAATTAAAAATCACATTTAAAAGATTAACTCAAATAAAACAAGAATGAAATGAATCTATTAGTATATCCTTTGATTTAATAGTATGGTTACCAAGATGACTTATCAACCACCACTAGTATATTTTTACTAAATCATGTTAGGAAGACTACCAAATTATTTAGTTTTGAATGTGATTGTTAATGAAAAATAACATAAACATGTTTACTAAACTCAACTTGATTACTGTTTGAATCAATCCATAAAAGAGGGGAAAATACCCTAAAGCTATATGGGCACTTGTAGCTAATATAATTTAGCATCATTATTTACTTTATCAATCTTAAATTCATGAGCTTTTAATTTATTATCATTCAATAACTCAAAAACTAATTTAGGTGGTGATGTAATTTCATCGACGTATGCATCATAATGTCTCATGGTGCTCTCAAAGTAACAAATTTGATTAATTACTTTTTAAGATAATAATAAAATGTAGAAAAATTCAAATGGTCAAAAATATTTTTTATAAAACAAAAATGCTATTTCTTTCATATTGATTTTTATATGTAGTCAATAAGGTGTATGAAATCATAAATCACATGTATTTTTTATATTAATATTTAATAAGAATAGTAAAATTTTATATTTTTTATTTCAATTAAAAGAGATGGGTTTGAATGGTCCCACATCCTTATACAAAAAAGAATAAAATTACAGAAATAAAATCAACAATGAAGCACCTCTACTAGTGATAAACTAAGAACATGCTATGAACATAAAATAAACTTGCTAACCTTCATAATCACATCATTAAAATGACAATATTTATCCCATACCATCATATTTTTAGGAGCGAAGGGAAATATTGTTTGGTTTGTGTGTGTGTGTGTGTGTGTGTGTGTGTGTGTCTATATATATAATTATTTCACATTATTGTCAAATCCTAATAATCTTCTAACACCCATATATTGGTGTATAAAATGATATAAACTTTAATTGAATGGATTAGATGGGAGATAATATTTGAAATAAGATCAGTTATACCTTTAGTTATATCAACCCTTGAATTTTCCATAGATGCTTATGTCTCATGCTTCATTACCTAATTAATGTACATCAACTTGGATTTAAACTCACATGTTTCAAGTACATTTTGATTATAAACTAGAGATTATGAATCAAATTATGGTACTTCACCCTCAGATGTTTCTTTGTAATTAACTCCTTTCATAGTAAGATGTTTAGGAAGGGCATGCTTCTAGAAATAAGTATCCATCTTATGTTTGTAACTATGATATACCATGGCCAAATGGATTATTTTAAATCATCTACAACATTTGAAGGTAAAAATATCATAATCAAGACGTTGTGTCCAATGTCTATCCTCAACACTCAAAGCAGTTTTAATAGGAAGTTCTATTGAAATATCTATGCTAAATATGATTTTAAAAAATGGTGTTCCCCTATCTCTTAGTAGAAGAGTATATCAAATGGTATGCATCCAAGGAACTACCTACAGCTTTGAATAATTATTTTTACTATAAATGGAGTGGAAGATATATAACTTGTACCAGATAGTCTCAGTGTTGAATTATTCCTTAAAGTAACTAAATAAAAAATACATGGCTTCAACAGAAGAATATGATGATCCCAAGTCCTTACCTAGACTTGGAAAACCAAATTCCTATCTTCTTTAAGATTAATAAAAATGGAAAATCCCTCAACATAATGATAAATTTCCAATTTACCTTCCATTAGGGTTTGCCATTGGTCTCAAATATATATATGAAGATCAGGTAGACTACATAGAAAGTGATGAAAATAATAATAAAACTATGTCCAACATGTTATATTGATGAAAATAATAAACATTTATATACATATTAAAGTATATTAAATTGAAATTTTGGACCATGGATTTGAGTATCCAATATTTTAATGGTTTTAACAAATTCACTATCATTACCTTGTTTCGTTTAAATATGACAAATGACTTTAACAATCAGAATAATCTTTCTATTCATTTTTTATGTTGCCATAGTAAATATTGTTAATGGATATTGATAGTTACTAAGTGCTAAATATAACCTCTTTTTCAAATAAAAATGTATATAATTGTTAAATGTATTATATGGATGAATCATGGAAGTGGATATAGGTGGGATAGGTGAGTGATGATATAAATAATATGGGGAATGATCTTAGTAATAGGTAATGTTGTGTATTGACCATATAAAATTTAGTTTTTGGCATGAATTTATGAGGTATGTTAAAAAATACAATACATCCATTGTCATATCTGATTAAATATATGTGAAAATGATGTAACTTGAGTCCATGTGTATGTCATTATTGAAATTGTTGAAAATAGTGACACTATTTTAAGTGGGTTACATCTAATTCATCCCAATGACACATTACACCATAATAAAATCAAAATTATATGTAAATAGAAACTTATAAAATCACGTGGTTTGGATTGGTGGAATAGATAGTATAAAATTATAAAGGTTAATCCTACTCATTTCCCTCTTACATGTTGACAAATTATTTTATTAAATAATGGTATAACATGATTCATTTTTAAGAGAATGAAAATTATATAAAATTGGGCATGGAAAATAAATAACTTCATGCTCAAATAAAATAAAATATAGTGGATGCACATGAATTTAATGACATTATGTATGATACCCTAAAACTATATGACAAATTTATATTATTTTAGGTGAGATCATGTAGATTATCTTTATTTCATGATAATTTTATACTACTATACTTGAAATCAAAGTATAGATGGATTGAGATAAGTGTTACCACATTGTTGAGGTAAAATTATAACAATTTATTTAGTATTTAGTTAACTATTTAAAAAGTTATATAGCTATATATGATCACATCCATATAACAATTTGACATAATTCCATGTATCTTTAAAAGAATTACAAACTAAAAATGTAAATGAAATTTGAGATAGTATTAATAAATGAATTAGTTCTGTAAGGAAATGTGATTAAAGATTCATATAGAGATGCACAGTAAAATTTATCCTTTCTAGGTATTGTCTAAAATAATAATAATTTTTTTGTTAAAATTTTTATTATGTATGTGGGAGACTATGCATATGTAAATGTGTATCATTTTTTTCATTAGTGGCATTCTCAAGAAATTGTGAATGGGACCACAATTCCACAAAATATAATGTGGTATTTTATTTAATAAATGCATTAAAACATATATTATTTCAAATATTTGTAAAAATTAATGATTTTTAATGATGATAAAAGTATCAAATAAAAAGGTGTAATTTGTTTACCAAATGACTATAAATCAATGAAAACTATTTAAAGAATGTGGCCTAGAAAATTTAATAGAAACCATATAGTGTTAAGCTTGGAAGAGCTATGTATGGAGTGAATATTATTGATAATTTATTCATAATATTCTCATTGTGGCCTATCATTCAAATGAATTATAATATTCCTTCATGGTTGACAATGTGAAAAGACTACCTTGTACTCTAGTTTATTACTGTAGAGAATAATCAAGTACAAAGCATGGATGTATATATTGTGTTGGAAACATAATAATTAAGAGGTTAGGGGGAGGGGTGAATAAATGTATTTAAACATTCAATTCCACTTAATCATACATGAACCATTCAGACAAACATGAACATTTAGTAGATCACATGCAACCATACAAGATCATGAACCACATTACATATGTGGAAAACCCTCAAGGGGAATAAAAAAAATTGATATATTAAAATGGAATATATTATTATAAGGTATAACATAAAATTTAGTGAAGCACAAACTCCACGTATAGCACCAACCCCAACTAATCAAACACCCACTCAACTAGGCTTTAACAAGCACAAACTTGCAAGGAGGCACCAACCCCATAGATGACTCATCACCAAATTAACCAACTAAAAATTTTGGTCACCTTAATTTTTTTTTATAACACAATATATGATGATCACTTTCTTTAGCTCTTATCACTCTTCTATCCCTCTCAAACTGCCTTCTGGGCTTCTTTGCTCAACTAGAACTTTTAAAGATAAATTAGGCCATATAAATTTGATATTCAACTAAAATACCCATATTAAATCTTAATGAAAATTTATATAAACCCATATAATGGTATAATATACCTCTTTTATCTCTTTAATAAGCTACATCCTTCTCTTGCACTCTCAATGTCTCTAACTAGCCAATTAGGCCTATTAGGTCTTGTTCTTATAAAATCCTCTAGCTCACACACTTATTGATTTGAAATACATAATTTCACACTTGTATTACCCATTAAATTTTCATTATAACATGTTTCATAAATGAATAAATCACAACAATAGGTCTTACACAACTTTAAAATGCCAAAACCTCTTTTAGGCCTTAAGGAGACCTAATTAAATAAGGCCTTCGTTAGTACACATTACCTTTTGATATCCTTGGAATACTTAAAAAATACATAATAAATGGAAAAACTCATATACAAGTAAAATTTACTCCTAATAATCTCATATTAGGTCTATGAAACTTTCTAGCTCCAACCAGCACTTGAAACACACCATTAGTATTGTTCACATTAGGCCTTCACACACATAGAAATGTCTATCTTGAGTAACTGAAGATATCATATTATTTAGACACACAACCATGATAATGAATCATATAAAAATAACCTAAAATACCTCAAAAACTTCACCAAGTGCATTATACTTCATCACATAGGGCACAATGCCTCAAAAACACCTCTGTAACTCACTCACTTAGAACCACCAATTTTCCTCAAAGACCCATCATGATGACTCAAAAGTCCAACAACTATGTTGACATCTTAAATTAATTATGATGCATGTATATTATCTTATGAGATAATTAGACCATTCTTGGATAGAAATATAATATATTGAAATGGAAAATATTGGTCTTATAGACCAATCTCATGACCTTATATCTCAGTGTCTCATCTGAACCAAATAGGTCGACTTGTGAGAATTTTTTTCACTATATTCACTAATATCCAAAACTTATACCAAACGTGAATAGGATATAAAGGTATGAGAAAACATTTCCATATACTTGGTTTTATCATTATATCATGGTAACATATTCCTAATCATCTTCTCACTATTGCCTAGGTTTTTCACTATCTTCACCATTAGGCCTGTTAGTGACTAGCCAACTTAGAACACCAAATTAAAAAAACTAAAGCCTGAAACCTATCTATAAACCTTCATGGATTTAAAATACATGTGTCAATATTCATCCTCCATTAATTTTCATACTTTTACTTGGTTACTCTAACTACTACAACAAACATTTGAGAAATTAGTACTTTCCTATAGGGTCTACTCACACACTTGACATCTCAATCACAACTGGAGGTGCCTAAGAGAGTTTAATATAGCCTCGTATCACTTATATATCCATACCAATCCATTATGTGTACCTTTTATCAATATCTTTAACATTAGGTCCTTATTATGGTTCTATGAGGGTTTAAGCCTATTTTTATTCTTAGCAATCATTCATAAAGCATCACCTGTTAATCCAAAGACTAATGCATGCATTTTTGATCTAAGACCCTTACCCATATACCATGAATATATTATGTTCCCATGAATACGTTTGCAATAGAATCCTTCTCAAGTTGAGAACCTTACATTTTATGCACTCGAGAGACCTAAAATTGACTTTTCATGCATTTTATTACAAAAATTGACCTCAAACTACAAGAAAAAATTTAAAAAACATGCATAAAATTTAAAAATTATTATATGTGCTCAAACACCTTTAAATTTGATCATGACCCCTCATTAGGCCACTCTCTCTCTCTTTTCTCTCTAGACCTTAACATAGAAACCACATTAGGCCAAAAAACTGACCTTCATGTCTCTTTCCATGTTCTCTCCACATCACTCAAATACTTTAACAACATTTTTTATACTTAAAAAGTGCCATACACCCTTCATATGCCTTGACAATAAATCATGATGCCTCATTAGGCTAGGCAAGGTCTAGACTTGGTCTAGATGTAGACTTGGTCTGAAGGTCCTACCCCTACAAGATCACCTTGAGACTCTCATGAGTTATCCCATTACTTACATACATTTTCAATAAAACTCATAGAACCACTCATGCCTTTGTGCACTCCTATCACCAATCCACCATGCTCATACCTTCTTACAAGGTATTTTCATGTCATGAATAGGCTTAAACTACCCAAAGATATGTACCTTAATGTAACAATAATGAATTATTTGCCTTCAAAATCTCTCTCATGATAACATCCTTTAGTGAAAACACACCATCAATTCCCTTTATGACATCAACATACTACCAACTAGGCACACTCTCTCAATGACATCAACCTCATGTAAGATGTACCAGTGACATCAATGACAATGCTCAACAATCTCCCCTTTTGTAATTTATGGTAACCACTCTTAAATAATTTTCTCAATAATGAAATTCTACCTTATTCCAAAAATTTTCCCCCTTTGACATAAATGACAAAGTTATGTCTTTAACTCCTTGGGTCACACTCCTTTTAACCAAAATAATCAACACATAGGACTATGAGTTTATGAGTCATAATACAAATGTGCACCCTCTATATCCATGAATACCTTCTTGGAATAACTCAGCTTATCTTGGAGCTAATGAACAACTCAATTAGCTCTCATTAAGTACTTGGATTCTTTAATTATTGTTATGGAAAGGAATTAAACCCAATTCCTATCTTAGGTGTTCAAATGTTACCCTTGGAAATGGTTTGGTCAAAATATCTACAATATGATCCTACATATAAATATATTCAAGTTTGACACTTTGTTCACTTACCTACTCTCTTAGAAAATTATACCTTATCAGAATGTACAATTCCTTGGGTGTATGATAGGGTTCCTTTAGATGATCATATCACTTGTATTATCACAATAGATAGGGATACGACCATCATACTCCACCTTTTAGTCTTTTAAGGTCTATCTCATCCATAAGACCTAAGTGCAACATGAAACTACTACAATGTACTCAACCTTACAAGTGTATAATGTTATTGATGGTTGGATCTTGCCTATCCATGAAACTAGGTAACCACCTAAGAATAAAGCTCCTTCACTGGTGTAGAGAGGATTAAAAAAGCAAGTTAGTCAAGCATTAGTCCATAAATAATGAAACATGCATAAAGAACTAACTAACTAACTAATCCTATCTATTCCTATGGGAATTACAAAGGATAATAAGAAATAAATGAAAGAAAACAACACCATATTACCTTCCCAAATGGATTCACCATACCCATGTGGCTCAAAAACATGTTTTTCCTTGATCAAGCTTCCTTGTCTTTATCAACAATGGTAGTAAGATCTTGTAATGCCTTAAGAACACTCCATAAACATAGGCTCATGATTCTAAATCACTAAATTAGCCTATCAATGAAGCTTGCAAGAAAAATCTATGATCAAATGCAAAACCTTGTGGAAATAATTTAACATTATAACTTTGAAATATTCAATCTTCTTGAAGATATTTAAGCATAATAACTTTGCACCAAAATAGCTTAAAATTAATATCCATAGCTTCTCTATTTATAGATTTTTAAGATTGGTCAGGTTCAACCATGACTGTCCATCTCAAGATTGAGATGTGTAGCTGTAGATAATCTTAATATTTATAATTAAATCCATAATTATCTTCATTATGACCTTAGAATAAGGGGCATTGAAGAGGCATGCGAGGCATTAAATAGGCATGGGTGACCCATAATCTTGATATTTTTGGCATTTATGGCCTGAGGATGTCTTCCCAAGAAATGATGTCACCTGATGATGTAGTTAATAAGAATCAATTTTCAAAAATAAATATTCAACAACTCTCATGGAAAATCCACTTAAGCTTTTGATTTGGATTAATTAGTTGTAAACAAGGTTAATCAACATTTGTGCAATTGTTTGAAAATTGGTCCTTAATTAATCAAAATGGTCAAAAAGTCATATTACTACATCATAATTTGACTGGAGAGGAACTAGAAGGTGATATTAGATGCATTGGATCTATATTCCCATTTAGCATGTTGCCAACACCAAATAACAAAGGTACATGATGTGTACCAATGAATTAGAAGAAAAGAGTGATCTAGAGCATTAAATGGCAAAATATTCATTTTGACTCAAAATGATCTGATCAAAGTTAGTTGACCCATAAAATACATTACCTTATTTAGGGATACTTTGACCTAAACTAACCCTTATAAGTGACAAGTTTGAACCATTTAGGATGTTTTATAGATTTTGACCTAAAATATGCATTTGAGTGCAATTTGAGTAAGATTGATAATTTCAAAACAAATGGTGTTAGGAATTGGATGTCTACAATTTACCCCTATTTTAGAAGGCATAGCAAGACATTCAGGTGAAGAAACATCTTTTCAAAGAAAAAAGTTGTCAAGAAGAATTTAGAACAGACCCATGATGCCCCCTTGAGAGGACATACTAGGATGAAATAGGAGGATGGACTCTCCAAAAGAGAGAGAAAGTGAGAGATTAACCCATGGAATAGATCACATCTAGCTGAGATAATGCTTTCACACATGATTACCATCAATGATCAAAATATAATGGGAGGTATAATAGGACCCAAAGATAGGGGAATGGGAAAGATATAATCCATAAATGTAAGGAACACACTATAAATATACCCAATTTGAGAGTACAAGCTGCATGCTTACATAATAAATCAATATTGAGACAAGTTGCATACTAAGATATTACCATCATGGGCTTTAATGTGGAGATCCTGAAATTAGATGAAAAGAGAGAACATTCTACTTCAAGAAGGGAAGCACCACTAGAATGGGGTCTCCAAAGAGAATATAATAAGAAGTACTCTAGTAGAGCAGGTTTGATCATGATAAAATAGTTTTGCACTAGTAGAGTGAATCTTGATCATTGATAAATAATAAATAATGATTTTACCCTTGTAGAGTTGATTTGATTTGAATGTGGTTCAGATATTGTGCCCCTATGGGCAATTGGCAAGCAAAATAGCTAAAGGATATAACTCAAAAGATAGGTTAAAGTGAGTGGGCACAAACGTACATGCAATGGGGTAATGGCTTAGAAAGACATATAAAGCCAAGCATATGAGAATGCACAAAGTGATGAGAGAGATGAAAAGAATAATGGAGATAGTTGAGCTGACCTCAATAGAAATTGAGTGTTGCCTACATAGTTCCATGGACTCATCTTTCAACATGAACTTTAGGCCAATGTAGTTCACCCAAGTTTGGGGTAGAATGGAATGAAGAATGATGAAAAATGACCAAGAATTGATTAGACTCAGAATGTATGTGAAGAGATGCAAATCTAAGTATAGACAAATAAGCATAAAATGCATGCTACCTAGAAGCCTAATTCCATATCATGAGCCTAGGTTTTACAAAGTGTTCTTAAGAATCATTTATTAGAGCTGATGTTGACATTTAAGACTTTGAGACCTGAGCATAAAGTGCTTGTTATAGTAAAATAAATTAGGCATCATAAGTATGAATAACTTAGAATGACATATTATTCAAATTGCACTAAGCCAATTTAAATGTGAATACCTTTAACTAAGGATAATGGAAAAATAATGACCAAAACCAGAGTTACAATGATTTACATTTAAACAAAAAATTAAAGACAAAAAAAAACATAAATGAGCCTCTCTTGAAATCAAGAAATGATCTTAAGTAGGAACAAAATGTTTAAAAATAAAAGGAAAAAATGTCTTAATGACATGAGACCAAGATATGAATAATCAAGATCCATATGGACCATCAAGGCATTCTTGAGCATAAAAGAGAAAAGCAAAATCAAAGAAAAAAACAAGGCACCAACAACAATCAAATAAAAAAATGGCTCAAGAACAATGTAGTAACATATGATCAAGATATAAACAATCAAGATCCATGTGAATCATCAAGATGTTTTGAAACACAAAAGAGACAAGGAAAAATAATCAATAAAACACAAGATCAAGATGATACAAGAAGTAATAAAAAGAGAAAAGGAGAAGTAATAAAAGGAGAGGTGTGAAAGCACAACAAAACACCAAGAAAAATCAAATATGCACACACAAACAAAATCCAAGTTAGTATGATTTAAAGACAAATGTTCATGTATGTGTAGTAGAGGCATTACTTTCCACCACATCATAGCAAATAATAATGACACGATAATTGTTCCCTAATTAAAGAGGAACAATGATAAAAGAAATGGAGGAAGAGAAGAAAAGGAAGGGGTTGATCAAGCTGACTCTTGATGTATAAGACAAGTGGGTGATGCCTACATAGTTCTATGGATGCATGTTCTAACATGAACTTCAGGCCAAATGTAATTCTCCTAGGAAATGAGATAGTGCAAAAATGATGATCAAACCAGCTTGATTAATGTTATAGAAGAAATAGAAGATACGACAAACAAATGAGAATGGTCTGGGAAACAAGAAGCTGATGAGATGAGAAAGAATGATCTTGTAAAATGGTAAGTGTGTGGGATATGATGAAATAAATTGGTGTTTTTGTGATTGTAAAATGGGAATAACATTCAAACATAATAGTTTCTCACAAAATGGTGAGAGCGAGGGGTGGTGGAATGGGAATGTATAAATGTATAAAAGCATGAGACAATGTTTTTATTTTATTAGGGATCATGTTTAGATTTTTTTGGTGTTTTCAATTTATTTTTGATGTTTTTGAAATAAAATAAGCACAAGGTGGGACCATATAGTCAAGAAGATGCACATTTTAAGAGTAGAGGTTCCAATAAGATAGCTACATTGGCTGAAATGGCCCATGCTCACAAATCTATGAGATCAAGGTTCTTGTTAAAATAAGAAAGAACAACAAATACTTGAACTAAGAAGATGTGGTTGTTCACTTGTTTAAAACTGCACAAGACTATCCTAGTTGAATTGCTTTATATAACTACTACTAAAGATATTCATAATGTTCATGAGACATAATCAAGATCATAATTAGTTAAGCAAAAAAAAGTGTTCAAGATTATAACATATCCTAGAAAAAATAAAGAATATGCTTCTCAAAGAGATAAATCCATAATGGGATGAAGAATGTGTTCAGAATTCCAAAGGTTTAAAGCCTTTACTATTGAGATTCATGAAAAGTGGACCAGGGTAATATAAAATGTGTTCAAGGTGGGTGGGATAAAATTATGACAACTCAAGTTTCCCCCAAGTCAAGGGTCTTATAGATAATGAGTCAAATATATTCATGTGTATAATCTCTTAATGTGTATGATGTTCATGGGCTCTAAAATTTCTTCACCATTAGGTTTAGCCAATCGATATGCTCCTGATACATAGTTTGTTATGATAATATATGGTCCTAACCAATTAAGTTGAAACTTGCCTTTATTTTTGGGTTAAACATTCATGTTCTTCTAATTCTCTTTCAAAACTAAGTTACCAATGTCAAATTATCGAGGGAGAATTCATTTTTTGTAGCTTCTTTGAAATCTTTTTTGATAGGCCTACAAGTTTTCTATGCTAGCCAAATGCTTACCATCAAGAAGTTGTAGTTCTTGCAACCATGAGGCTCTATAGTCTTCATCATCTTCAATGTGATCTAGTGATATTCTTAATGATGGGATCTCAATCTTGTCTGAGATGATAGATTTAGTGCCCAAAATAAGGGAGTATGGAGTAGCCCTAGTTGGGGTGTGATGATTGGTTCTATAAGCCTAAAGGGTAAGAAAAAGTTATAAATGCTAATTATGGCCAACATCATTGACAATCTTTTTAAAGATGGCTAGAATGGTTTTATTTGATGCCTCAGATTGTCTATTGCCTTGTGAGTTATATGGAGTGGGTTTCTTGTGCTTAATCTTGAACTTTTCACAAAGATATTTCACATCTTAGTTCACAAAGGATCTGCCATTATCAGATATAATATAGGCTAGGATGTCATATTGATAGATGATATGGTAATGAATGAATTTGGTTATTTATTTCCTAGTAATATAAGTGAGAGGAATGGCCTTAATCCACTTGGTAAAGTACTCAATTTTAGTCAAAATGTACTTATAGCCATCTAAAGATTTTAGGTTAATTTTCCCAATGAGATTGAGACCCCATGTTGAGAATGGCCATGGTGTTGTAATTAGATGCAATGATAATGAAGGTGCATGTATCAATTTTCCATGCAACTAACAAGGAACACACTTCTTTACATAATTATAAGCATCTATCTCCATTTTAGTCTAATAATAGCCTATTCTAAGAAGTTTCTTTACTAGGAATACACCATTGGTATGAGCCCCACACATTCCTTCATGAACCTCCTTTAGTGCCAGCTTGGATTCTCCCAAAGATAAACAATGAAGAAGCATTCCATCATAGCCTTTTTGATAAAGCATATTTCCAAGGAGGATATAACGTATTAAGTAATGAAGGAAAAGTTTTTGTTGGTTATTGGAAAGGTTGGTGGGAAATACATGACTATGGAAATAGTTATAAAAATATTGGTACCATGGTAGCTCAGGTGAGAGATTAAGATTAGAAATGGTCCATATCCTCTCTAAATCCAATAAAATATATGTTGGCTAAAAAATATTTTCAATTAGGAACTGATTCTCTTTAGCACTATCAAGTATTTGAATCATGAAACCAATTGTTGCCATGGCATCGGTAGATCTATTGTTAACTCACAAAACTTGCTCAAACTATAGAGATTAAAAATGTGTTTTGAGGTCATCAACAATTTGCTTGTAAGGAATAAGCTTATAATATTTTTTTTGATGTTGTTTAGTTGTCTAATTTATGATTACGTACAAATCTCCATATACCTTTAAGCTTTGAATGTCCCATTGTATGGAAAGATAGAGACCTACAACCAATTCCTCATATTTGGCCATATTATTTATACACTAAAATTGTATATGAAATGATTTGGGGATCAAATCCCCCTATGGCATGATCAATAATATGCTAGCTTTAGATCCTCAAGATGTGAAGGATCTATCAAAATAGAGCATCCAACATTTAAGTTCTTGTGATGCTTGTTCTATCATCATGATATAATCATATGGAAGGTCAAAGTTGAGAGGTTGAGTGGCCGTAATAAGAGCTTCTCCAAGTTGGTCTAAAAGAACCTATCCTTTGATTGTCTTTTGATTTTGGTACTCAATATCAAACTCACTGAGGAGCATAATCCATTTAGCCATACGTCCTTGAAGAGCTAATTTAGATAAAAGGAACTTGAGAGGATCTACCTTAGTGATAATAATAGTTTTATTATTTAGCATATAATGTCACAATTTCTGAATGGTGAACACCATAGCTAAACATGCCTTCTCAATAGGCATATAATTATGTTCATAGGCTACCAATGTGTAGCATAAATAATAAACCATGTGTTCCTTACCATGATCATCATGATGAGTCGAAAGTGCCCCTAGTGCATGTTTTTTGGTTGATATATAAAGAAGCAGTGGCTTTCTTTGTGTTGGAGGTCATAAGACTAGTGGATTGGCCAAGTATATTTTAAGTTTTGAAAATGCTAACTAATAATCTTCATCCCACTAAAATGTTATCCCTTTCTTTAAGAGATGGGTAAATGGGTGGCACTTATTTTATAATTTAGAAATGAACCTACATATATACTATACCTTTCCTTATAGACCTCATAATTATTCAAAATTATTTGGTGGAGGCATTTCCCTAATAGTGTTCACCTTTTCAGGGTCAACTTTGATCCCTCATTGTGATACAATGAACCCTAGAAATTTTCCTGATGTGACTCCAAAGACACATTTCTTAGGATTTAAGTAGACTTTATATGCATGAAACCTCTAAAATATTCTTTATAGAATGTCAGGTTGTCCATCTCTTGTTTTTGATTTTGCTAGTATATCATCAACATAGTCCTCGACAATGTCATGCATCATGTCCTAGAAGATGATAGTCATTACATGCTGATATGTGGCTCCAACATTATTCAAACTAAATAATATGAATTGGTAATAAAATGTCCCTTATGAAGTGGTGAACATAGTCTTATGCCAATCCTCAAGGGCTATCTTGATCTGATTGTAACCAAAAAATCCATCCATTAAGGATAACATCTCATACCCAAAATTTAAGTCAACAATCATGTCAATGTTAGGTAGAGGAAAATCATCTTTAGGCCATGCTTTGTTGATATCACAAAAATTAGTGCAAACACCTAGGCCTAGGCTCTTTTTACTTATTGGAACTATGATATAAATCCACTCAAAGTAGTCTAGCGGTCTGATAAAATTGGCTCCTAACAACTTTTCTAACTCGACCTTAACCAAAAGGGTGATTCATGGATGCATCTTTCTCAACTTTTGCTTGGCTGATTTAACATCAGGGTGAACAACAAGATGATGAAAAACTAAATCAAGGTCCAAGCCTATCATGTAAGAGTATGCCCATGCAAAGATGTCTATATAATCCTTAAGAATGGATATATGTTCACATTCCACTTTAGTAAGGGAAGATCCAAGATAAATAATTTTAGGATCCTCATGGGTTCCCAAATTCACTTCTATTTTACTCTCCATAAGGATTGTGGATCCATCTACTAGAATTGTATGAAATGTATGATCATTTTCCTCTACTATATCCTCTTGTTGTTCCTCTTAAAGATCTAGATAATATGAAGAATCAAAATCTGCGTTCTCCAGTAAAGGCCAATTTGCAAAAACCTCTAGAAACTTAAGAGCAAGATGATCAAATATTTGATGTTATTTTAAAGAGATACTTGTACTAGATATGGAACTTGGGCTAAATGGACTTTCTACATCCTAAGGGGATGAACAAAATTTCCCACCTGGGAGAGCTTGAAATAGGTTTTCACTCAAAGGCTTGTTTTTTTCTTTAGTTTTTTCCTGATCAAAGAGTGCCTCAAAGAGGTTTTCACCTAAAGATCTCGATGTTTGTTCTTTATTATGAGCAAGAAAGTTTGCCTTCTCTCCAAAGTAGGTAGAATAATTTAATGAAAAATAAAAAACATGCTTATGATCACCAATAGGGAATGCATCTTCTAGGCCCATGTATTCTATAATTGATTCTTGATTTTGAAACTCATCGAGGCATATGATCAAATTTTACTGATCCCAATCTATGAGTTTAGGATGGTAAGGGCATAGGTTACAGTGAGGGTTTGCTTCAGGATGGGAAGCACTAATGGTAAAGATATAATGTCCTACTTTAGGAAAGAAAGCACTACTAGAATATGTTTTTTATTAAGGACATGAAGCTCCAATAGGTTTTATGGTCAATATGCCATTTGAATTAAACAAATATAAATTAGCAAGCTCATAAAAAAAGCTATAATGGGATGTTGTGTCACTGTTAAGAGTCTCATTAATAGTCATTTTGGAAGAGCCACTACCAAATGTTATGAGGTCATCCTCTGGTAGTTTAAATCTAAAATTATGATTCCAATTGATAACTCTAGCTGATAAGGGTTATAAAATTCCTTGCACCTGTGGGCCAAGGCCTTTCATTGTATAGTCAAGATGATCCATTATCCTATTAGGGATAGGATACTTTGGATTATAAAAATAATTAGAGAAGCCTTTAGAATATAACCAGTCTCCCTCTGTAAAAGCCTCTCAGTCTTTCTTTTGTGCAATTGTAGGTACAAAAACCACATGAAGTTTTGGTTGCTTCTTCTTTGTTTGCCAAATATAATAAAATTTGTTAGAAGTCTAGGATTTTGTAGGCTTACCAAATGTTTTAGGGGATTTTGGTAATTTTACACTATGGAGGACATCTTTTAGATGGTATGTAGAAATGCCTACATCTTTAATAATAACCTATTTGGATAGAGCTACAGGAAATAGATCAATCAAAGTGGAGGCTAAATCACCAAGGTCTATATAATGAGATGGAGATGGATGAGAAATGGTGGCTTTGTTCTTATTTACAATGAATTTATAACTTGGGAAATATTTATAATTATGAAACTTTACTTCAAGATGTTTATAGTAGTGGTATGGCTACTGATCAATAGGAATAGTAACCTTGATCCCATCATGGGGAAACTTAAGGCATTGGTGAAGAGTAGATGGGACTATGTTTACTTCATGGATCCAATGATGACCAAGAAGTATGTTATAAGAAAGCTCAATATCCATAATATGGAATAATGTGAGATGAGAAATAGACCCAACCATAACTAGTAACCAAATTATACTAGATGACTCCCTCTCGGTGTTATTATAAGCCTTGATTGTAATAGTTTTTGGCTAAATGTCTTTATCCATGTAACCCAATCATTGTACCAATTTAAGAGATATGATTTTTAGCCTTGAACCATTATCTATAATAACCCACTTGATTTTGTGATCCACAATGATTATCTCAATGTATAGTGGGTTATTGTGGTTCAAACCAAGGGTGGACATGTCCTTTTGATCAAATATGATTTGTTAAAATGAAGATAAATGCCCAACTAGGTTTTAGAATTGATCAAGGCTTATATCATTAGGCACAATAGACTCTTATAAAATTTTGTTGAAAATGTTTCTATGAACATCAGATGTCTGAAAGAGTTATAATATGGAAATTTATGCATGGGTTTTATCTAATTAATTTATTAGACTATAAGGCCTTTGAATTATGGATTGAACTAGTTTAGTCTTTGTTGGGATAGTATTCAGCTTTAGAACCATTGGCATAATGTTCTCATTGGGTTTATGAAAAGAAGTGGGTGAATTCCCCTAAATGGTAACTTGTAGGCATCTAGTTATGACTGCACAACCTAGAGGTGGTAAGGAGTTATTATAATTGGAAGAGGGAGGAAAAGGGACCTAGATGGTGACTTATGGGTGATTAACAGTATTATGATAATTTTGGGTCAATGAGGAGCTCTTATAGGTAAGGCACTATTGTTCAATATTAGTAACACATGCAAATGAAGTAACAACATGATGATGCAAACCTAACATGGTATTAATAGGGGGAGAGGGTTCTAACCCTATAATGATGGGTTTTATGTTATGAGGAATACGAGATTAGCCTTGTGGATTCATAGTAATAGTGGTAATGTGGGTTGTAAAAATGCATCTCATAGTGTTATTATAGTCATAAGGTACATTGTTATAAGCCATATTATTAGTGTGGTTATTGTGATCTCAATTATGCTCATTATGATTCTAACTTTGTTGTTGGTTTTGATTGTACCTCTATCCTTGATTATGACCATTTTGATTGTTTCTTGGTGGTGGTATATCATGTCAAGGAAAGGGGTCTTTGTAGATTCCCATATCTTGATTTGTGTCTTGATTAGGGGCCAACTTAATTTATAGTTCACCACTTTCAATAAAGTCCTCAATAATATGTCATAATTAAATGCAATTATATGCACCATGACCAACAACATGATGAAAGTTACACTATTTGTTCTCTTTGTACTAGTCTAGTTTTGGTTGTTCTTGAGGAAATGGCCTTGATACTGGCCATATAATTAAATTACCTATAATGAGATTTTGTAACACTATTTAAACCAATTATCCTAACTTACTAAAGACTCTAAATTTTTTATGAAATGTGCTTTGTGGAGGTTGTCTCTACAAATTAGGTAGTGGATTTGACGGAGTTAATTATACATTTAGAGGAGGCATAGCCTGTACCATTTGTATATGTCTTATTTTTATCACCCCATTTCCAACCATGTTTTTATTTTTTCTAAAGCCCTTACGTTTATCCTGTATAGCTATAGGAGTTGATGATTTAGTCCTATTAGATTCTTGACCTTATGTAAAAATATTAACAAGGCCTTTAGCAATAAGAGCTATCTCAATCTGCACTCATTTTTTAATAATTTCTTCAAATAAGTTAGCACAAGCTAACCATAGATTATAAACAACTTCAGGATACAAATTCCATGCAAAGGTATCAAAAAAATATTTTTCTAGTAAATTATGTTGAAAGTAGCCTACCAATGCTCTCCACCTTTGTAGATATGTAGTGAAGCTTTTAACATCATGCTGCTTGGATTTGCATAAGTGAAAAATGGTCAATTCATGTTCTATGTTATATGAGAAATGGTTAACAAACTTTTTTGATAAGTCATTCCAATTTACAACTGATCCCTTGGGTAGTTTAAGTATCCAATCAAGAGATTTCCATACTAAACTTCATATAAATAGTCATAGTAAGTACTCGCTACTATAATTAACCTCTTGACATAGGATGAATAATACCTTTATGTGCTCATATGGATCTCCTTTTCCTTTGTATTTTTCAAATTTGGGTGCCTCAAAATGAGGTGGAGATGGGTTTTGTAAAATAGATAAGTCAAATGGATATGGGCATATCTCATCAAATTTGTACTTTTTGACCCTATTATTCATCTCCAATCTTTGAACAATTTCCTTCACAGAATTCCATTCTTGAATGTTTGGTGCATTTGTGGATTGGGTAAGATGCTGTTGTGGTGAAATGTGCCCTTGGTTTTATTTATATTAGGGTGGAATGTTCTCCTAGTTTTGTTGTTGTTGGGGTGGAATGTGCCCCTTGTTTTGTTGATGTTGGGGTAGAAATTTGCCCTAGTTTCATTGCTATGGGGTGGAATGTGCCTCTGGTTTTGTGTGGATCTATAGGGAGTGTATACCTTTTGATCCATGATTTGGTTTTGATTTTCTTCTTGAGTTGATAACATATGCCATTGATTCTTAGATCACAAACATTCCCTAAATTTAATTCTTTTACACTTTGTTGATTTTGGAAATTTCTATGTTTATTTACCAATCTTTGGGTTGGTTGAAAAGAACTAGCCAAATTGTCTTGAGGGATTTACTCAATGCAAACTAAATGTTTGGGTTTCTAAGTTTTTAAAATAACAATAGGTTCTTGATGATTGAAGAATGTATGTTCTGTATCAAACAAAACACTTTGTAAGGTCTCTTGTGACCTTAACACTCATTTAGATTGCCTTGATCCACTATGGTAATGTCCTCATCCAATATTTGTTACATAATTTCAACCATATTTCCTTGTTCTTTCTAATAATTATTGTGAATTGAAGTTTCAACTAGGGAGTTAGTTAAGTCTATGACAAGTTGATATGCATATCATTGACTTATTATCTTGATCTGAGATAGAAGATCTAGATTTGTGGGTTTTGACTCTATTTGTATTCCTTTTCCTTTATTAGAGGAAGAAGGTATGTCCATTTTTGCAAAATCTTGCTCTTGTTGTTGTTGTTCTCCTTCTCTAACTAAGGTATGTAATTGTTCCATATAAAAATTAGATGGTAGTCTATCACCTAATTCTATCAATCTAAGAAGGGCTTCATCTTGATCTTCTTGGGGTTGATATCCATTGTAATCATCTTCATATCCTACTATTGTGGGGATATCATCAAAATCAGTAGGGTTATCTTGACCATCGTAGAATTTCTCATCTTCATAAACAATACCATAAGAGGCCCCACTATGAGTGAACCTTTGAGTCATGTCTATAAAGAGGTATTCTATGTGTTTGAATAAATTTAGACCAATGCTTGGCAACCAAATAAAGTATGTTTTGCCTCTCTTTTTAAAAAAACAACCAAGGTACCAATGAGACTATAAGGGAGGGTGGTCTGAAACCATGCACAATTTAGAAGATTTGGTTCATGAGTTTACTCAACCTTTGGTAAACTTAAAATCATATACATCGGAAGAGAGTAAGGTAATTCAAAGACCCAAGGTGAAAAATAGTACACTAAATCCTAGATATTTGTGATACACCCACATCATAAAAGCTAGCTTCAACTTTGACAAATTGACCCTAGAAGTTTAGAGGAAAGCTCTCTAGATTACAAATAAGACAAAATGAACTAATTCAAGATGTAAAAACATACATGAATCACTAAGAATAAAGCTAGGACCAAATAGGTGGCACAACATCACCACATGATTCTAGTAGGATAAAATATTTTCTAAGACTCAAAGCGTGAGTGATATGCAAGATGACTTGAGTCCACCAAGATGATATGTGATTTTGAGTCTTAATAAATGACTTTCAATCCAAATGGAAAATTGAACCCAAGTTAAAATAATTCTAGTGTGCAAATGGTGAACCCACTTTGACACACCAACCCTTAGAACACAAAAATGTTCAATTTTGAATGTGGATTATAAATGAAGGATTTAAACTAATTGGGTAAAATATCTAGATTAAATTAGGCAACATGATTATGCCAAAGTAAATGACATGACACAAAACTTTTGATAAGAATTTGAATAAGGAAAAGATGAATTTTCCATTTGGACAATGTAATGCCTCCCTTGCTCAAGGAGATTGAGGACAATGTTTTTTGGTTAAATTCATTGAGTTCACAAGAATTTTTAGACATAAATCAAGACTAAATAAGCTAATGGCAAAAAACAAATGTCTTAAGTCTAAACTAACAAGGTATGGAAAAGAGGGGTCTACTAAATTAACAAGGTTTTAATTGTTCTAGGGGAATCAATTGCATAATGACTTTCATGTCAAATGATGCAAAAGACAAGCACAAAAATTAGGTGACCTATCATTGGCTAGTTGTAAAAAGGTTTAGTCTTTTTTACAACCACTACATCCTACTATTTACTTAGTGTAGTGTGATGTCTAAATGTAGATATGTCCCATGTTTAAATCCAAAGGAGTCAAATGAAGTCAATATGAAGAGGTGAAACCCTAGGTCAAAGCTTCCCTAAATAACTCATGGAAGGTAATGACATCCCCCTTGCAAGCCAAGTTTACATGAAAATAAAGAAAGCATAAAATAGAAAGACTTTAGGGTCATTTTCAAGATCACCGAAACTTTGGTGAGTTTTTGGGGAGTGCTTTAGGTGACATTCTTTCTAATCCTTATACTAAGCTATTTGAAATAGGAATGGTGCTTTTTATTCCAAGGGTTCCCTAAAGGGGACAAATGGACGAGCATACATGCAACATTCCTCTTTTTGTCAAACAAAACCTAGGTAAACAACTTATTGCAAATAAGAATTGACAAGTGTATTCAATCTTAAGCCCAAATGAAATATTTGGTGGTGTTCATTTGACCCCTTGGTCTTACTTTCAAACTTTGAAAACATTCACCAAAACATCTAAATTCTTTGTTAAACACTAAAAGAAAGTTCCTAATTGATTTTTAAGCATGCAAAAAGTGATTTAAACATATTTTTATCAAATTTCAAGCTTGGTTCTACAAAAAAAATGTTAGCATGTCCTTTAGCTTTGAATCTATTTTTAGGTTGAAATAATGAACTTTGGAAAAATAGCTCTCAGGTCTGTGTTTTAAGAAAAACACAATGACTAATATTAGTTATTACAATCAATGATGATTACTTTGGCTAAATAAGATTTAATCGATGCCAATTTTACTAATCAACATCAATTAAGCCAGGTAACTGAGGTCTATATTACTTTTTGACATCGATTACTATGTAAAACTATGGCAAATAAAAATGTCAAAATAAAGTTAGAAAATCAATTTGCATGAGTTTTAAGGGTCCAAATGGATATTTTAGAGTTGCAAAGTGATCTTATTTAGGTGTGAGATGCATCTTGTCCCACCAGGCATGCCAATATGTAGAGAGAATTACAAATAAATTTAGTCAAGCATTAGTCCATAAATAATGAAACATGCATAAAGAACTAACTAACCAAGCCTATCTATTCCTATAGGAAATGCAAAGTATAGAAAGAAACAAATAAAAGAAATCAACACCATATTACCTTCTCAAAGGGATTCACCATACCCATGTGGCTATAAACATGTTCTCCCTTGATCAATCATCCTTGTCTTTGTCAACAATGGTGGTAAGCTCCTTAAATGCCTCAAAAACACTCCATAAAACCTAGGCTCATGATTCCAAATCACTAAACTAGCCTATCAATGAAGCTTGCCAGCAAAATCTATGATAAAATTAAAAACCTTGTGGAAATAATCTAATATGATAAATTTTAAATATTCAAGTTTCTTGAATATATTTAATTATAATAGCTTTACACCAAAATAGCTTAAAATTCATATCCATGGCCTCTATATTTATAGATTTTTGAGATTGGTCAGGATCAACCATGACCTTCCATCTCAAGATTGAGATGTGTGGCCATGGATAATCCTAATATTTAGAATTAAATCCATAATTACCTTCATCATGACCTTGGAAGAAGGGGCATTGAAGAGGCATGAGAGGCATTAACTAGGCATGGATGACCCATAATCTTGATATTTGTGGCATTTATGGCCTAAGGATGTCTTCCAAATAAATGATGTCACCTGATGATGTAATTAATGGGAATAAACTTTAAAAAATAAATATTTAACAACTATCATAGAAAATCCACTTAAGCTCTTGGTTTGTATTAATTAGCCTTAAACAAGGTTAATCAATATTTGTGCAATTATTTAAAAATTGGCCTTCAATTAATCAAATTTTTTATAAAGTCATGTTATTGCATCATAATTTGATTAGAGATGAACTAGAAGGTGATGTTAGATTAATTAAAGTTGTATTCCCATTTAGGATGTTGCCAACAACAAATAAAAAAGGTACATGATGTGTACCAATGAATTATAAGAAAAGAGTGATCCAGAGCACTAAATGACAAAATGTTCATTTTGACTCAAAATGATCTGATCAAAGTTAACTAGACCATAAAATTCTTTGCTCTATTTAGGGATACTTTGACCTAAACTATCACTTGTAAGTGAGAATTTCAAACCATTTAGGATATTTGATAGATTTTGACTTAAAATGTGCATTTGAGTGCAATCCAAGTAAGATTGACAATTTCAACACAAATGGTGTTAGGAATTAGATGTCTACAATTGGTACTCTTCCTATAATCTAGACTTCCTACCTTGTATGCATCTATACAGGCTATCAAATTGAATTTTTTACTCCTTAAATACCATAACCCACACTCCATTGTCCCTTTGAGATACTTGAATATCCTTTTGACTACTTGCAAATGATTTTCCTCTAGATCTGCTTGTAACCTTCCCATAAGACTTGCTTCTTACATGATTTTATGTCTATAGGTAGTGGTGTATAAAAAAATTCCAATAATTGACCTATATGACATCTGATTTACCTTTGAATAGTCATCTTGCTTGCTGAACTTACACCCTATGATCATAGGTGTACTAACTACCTTGAAATCTTCCATCTCAAACTTCTTTAGCCTCTATATTATGTACTTGGCTTATGAAATGAATATACATTTTTTATATTGAGTTATTTTCAACCCAAAAAATAATGATAGTTCTCCTAACATGGACATCTTAAACTCTTTCTTCATCACTTCTACAAATCCCTTGGTCATGTTCTCATTGTTTCCACCAAAGATGATGTCATATACATAGAAAAATAATATCAAATGATGGTTATATTTGAAATTATGTATATATTAATATATGTAACTCTTATTTTGAATCCTTGATCTAATAGATACCTATCCAACTTGGCATGCTAAGCTCTAAGAGCTTGTTTTATACCATACAGAGACTTTTTCAATCTACAAACATAGTCCTTGTCACTAGATAGTGATAAACCCTCAAGTTTCTCTATGTATACATCCTCTTCCAAATTATCATTTAAAAATGTACATTTTACATCCATCTAGTATAGCTTGAACCCTTTGAATCTTACATATGCTAGAAATAATCTGATGGCCTTTAATATTGCTACTGGTTCAAAGGTCTCCTCAAAGTCTATCCCTTCAAATTGTGTATATCCATTGAATCCCAATATATCCTTGTTCCTAATGATGTATCCATATTAATTTAACTTGTTTCTAAACACCCATTTTGTCCTAATGACATTCTAGTCTTTAGGCCTAAGAACTAGTTCCCCAGTCTCATTCTTATCTATTTGGTTTAACTCCTCTTTCATAACACCTATCAAAAATTTGTATTTGATTTCTTATTTAAGATTATTAGGTTCAATATTATATAATATAACAACATTAACTTGATTTAGATTACTTACTAGTCTCCTTCTTATTTGCATACCTACATTCATTTTGGTAAGAATTTGAGATTCAAGATGATCTCTTTGAATTTATCTTGAGGGGCCTTTTGAGTCATATCTCTCCTAAAATTATTCGTCTTCCTCATCAACCTATATATTTTCCTCTTCATTATTGAATTCCAAATTCTCTAAAGTATCTTTTGACTATGAGTATGATTTCTTTATCTCATCAATCTTAACATTGGTACTTTCCACTATCTTTTACAACCTCTTATTATAAAATCTATAGGCTGAGTTCATTGATGAGTATCCTAAGAATATACCTTCATAATATCTAGAATCAAACTTTCTTAAGTCTTCATCATCCATTTTGATGAAACATTTGTTCCCAAACACTCTAAAGTGTTTCACATTAGCAAGTCTACCTTTTCACAATTCATAAGGAGTCTGGTTGCAACTGGTCTTTATCTATCCTCTATTAAAAATGTATAGTGCAGTGCTTACTACCTCTCTCCAATATCCATTAGATAATATAGACTCATTTATCATAGTTATATTAATCTCTTGAACCATCTTATTTTTTATTTCACTACCCCTTTCTGTTGAGGTGTCCTAGCTACTAGGAACTGTCTCCTTATTCTATGAACCTCACATAAATCATCAAACTCATTGGACAAAAAGTCTCCTCTATATCATGTCTTAGAAAATTTATCTTTCCATTATTATCATTCTCAAAAAGAGCCTTGAATTCCTTGAAATTATCAAGAGCTTATAACTTTTCTTTCAATACTGCTACCCAAGTCATTCTTGTGTAGTCATCTATGAACAACATGAAGTAGCTATCTCCTTAAATGTTTTGAATTATTGTAGGCCCATAGATATTAGTGTGTATTAAATCCAAGGGTCTTGTATTATATTAGTCCTTGGATGTGAACCTTATTCTAGTTTGATTATAATGTTTACATGCTTTGGAAATTATGTTTTTAAGTTTGGTGATCTTAGGGATGTTTTTCACAAGCTTCTTAGTGCTTATCTTAACTAGATTGTAAAATTTTAGGTGACCTAACCTTATGTTCCATATCCAAATTTCATCCATATTGATCATAAATCATCTCTCCTTATTTATATCATTCAAGACATATAGATTGTTCTCAATCCTATTAGCATTGGCAATTAGCCTTCCTAATTTGGCTCTCTTTATGTCACATCTATCATGAAAGGTTATTGTGTGTCCTTGATTGAAAATTTTAATTACATTAATTAGGTTATGTTTCAAATCTTTCACATATAACATATTTTTTGTCTTGGTCTTCCCATTATCCAAACTCAAGATACCCTTGCCAGCTATATTGGTAGTTATGTTGTCTCTAAACCTCACCATCCTTGCAACATTTTTATTTAATGACATGAAACGTTAATTTTATCTCCTATCACATGTATTTAATAAAAAATATATATCTACCATTTAATTACTTAATATTTAATGTGAAATTAAGTTTGAGCTAGTATCGAATCCACTTTAGTCTTATAGAGTCCATTTTGACTCTTGATCTCAATATGATCAATCTTAACTTGATTTGGCTTCAATACCAATATTTGAACATTATCATGCACTATGGGAGATTAATATATCTTTTTTAATCTTGAGGTTCTTATAATTATATTATAACATAATATTTTAATGTGTCCCATATCATGACAATTGTAGGAAACAACATTCCTATACCTACCTCTTGACTGATCACTCTTTTTCCCATCATGATAACTTATCCATTATTACATTGTGATGTTTGATTGGTATTTTCATGATATTGGTATCATATTTTTATTACTTATCATGCTCTTTCTTAAGCTTTCTCATCTTGTCTATGAGATGCTCATGCTCAACCTTCAAAGAATCTAGCTCTATCTTCAACTGGTCATACTTAACTTCCTTAGACCTAAACCTTATGTTGACACCTTATAAATAATTCTTGAGGTCCTTGATGGAATTCCTTGATGCTTAAAATCACCAAGGTCACTTATTATCTCATATTTAATGTATAATTTAGCTTCTCCTTATTCACTATCATAGTAGACTTCATCATATATGTTATCTTGTTGTTTTTGGTCACTAGACATCTTATGCTTCTTAGGATCACATTATAGCTATTAGAATTTATTTAAAGGACTAAGATATGATAATTTTTTTTGTAAAAATAATAAATTATAGAGTTGGGGTGAGTTAGTGTCTTTAAAATAATCATTCAAATCCACTTAAGCATACATGAACCATTCAGACAAACATGAACATCCAACAAAGCATATGTAACCATACAAGATCATGTAACACATTACATATGTGGGAAATACTTAAGGGAAATAAAAAATAAATATATAAATAGAATATATTAATATAATTAAAAAACTAAACTCTATTGAAGCACCAAATCCACATGGAGCACTAATCCCAACTAGTCAAGCACCCACTCAAATAGGCTTTAGCAAACACCAACTTACAAGGAGGCACCAACCCCTTGGATGGATCAACATAAAATCAACCACATAAATTTTTTTATCACCTTTATAAAAAACTATTTATCACACAATATATTATGATCACCTTCTTTATCTCTTCTCACTCTTCTATCCCTCTCAAACTGCCTTCTAGGCTTCTTTGCTCAACTAGGTCTCTTCAAGATAAATTAGGCCATATGACCTTGATATTCAGATAAAACACACCTATTATATCTTCATGATAGTTGATATACACCTATATGATGGTATAATATACCTTCAACTCTTCAATATTCTATATCCTTTACTTTTATTCTCAATATTTCTAACTAGCCACTTAGTCATATTAGGCATTATTCTTATACAATCCTCTAGCTCACACACCTCTTGGTTGGCCATACACACTTTAAAATTTATATTAAAATTTAAATAGGTATTATATCATGTTTCATACATGAATGAATCATAATAATATCTCATCAACAACTTTAAAAGGACAAAACCTCTTTTAGGCTTTAAGGAGACCTAATTCAATTAGGCCTTCATTAGTACACATTACCCTTTAATATCCTTAGAAAACATAAAAAATACACAAATGGTAGGAAAAATTCAGAAACAACTCAAATATTATTATAATAATATCATCTTATGTCCATGACACATTATATATCCAACCACTGCTTGAAGTACACCATTAGTATTGTTCACATCAGGCCTTCACACACAGAAAAGTCTATCTTGAATAACTAAAGATACCATATTATTTAGCCAAAAAACCATGATAATAAATCACATAAAAATAACCTAAAATGTCTTAAAAAATTCACAAAGTTAATTATAATTTTTCACATGGGCAATAGTGCCTAAAAAATTCCTCTGTAACTCACTCACTCAGAACTACTAGTTTTCATCAAAGACTAGTCATGGTGACTCAGACCTCCTACACCTATATAGACTTATTAAATGACTTATGAAGCATGTAAATTATCATATGAGATAATTATACCATTATTATATAGAAATATAATATATTCAAATGGAAAATATTGGTCTTACAGATCAATCTCATGACCTTATATCTCACTATCTCATTTGAACCAAACAAGTTAACTTGAGAGCAATGTTTTCACAATATTCAATGGTATCCAAAAATTATACCAAAAATGAATAATAAATACCAATTTAAAAAAATATATACATGTACCTGGTTTCATCATTATATCATTTCAACACATTCCTAATCATCTTCTCATTATTGCCTAGGTTTTTCACTTTCTTCACCATTAGACCCGTTAGCGATTGACTAACTTGAAACATCAAATTTGCACACCTAAAGACTAAAAACTATCCAAAAACCTTTATTTACATAAAATAAATGTCTAAATAATAATATTCCATCTTTATGCAATCATAAATGCATCATGTCTATAAATCAATCCTGGATTAGAGAAGATAGAGCATACATATACTTTTGATTGGGAATACATTTGTTAAGTGAGAGGATGAACAATATGGGGATCTATTAGACCTGGTTAGGGTACCACTTATCAAAATACACCATGTGAGGTAGGGTTCCAAAGCCTACAGTCTAACATAATCTTGTAATAACCTTAAAAGAGTCCTAAGGTTTGATATTTCACCTATGCTAATAAATAAGAAAGTAAATCTAATCTAGTGTACACCAAAGCTTGTGGCATAAAGTGAGGTTAGAAATTTAAAAAAAAAACTAATTTTTTTATAGAAGGCATATACTCAAATCAATGTATATAAAATCCTAATGCATGGGATAAGAAGTATAACTGCATTATCTATCTACTCTTACAAAGGAGAATTAAAGTTAGGACTACTTATCTTGAATACAAACCCACCTAGCCTTAATATCTCTCTTGGCTAAGGTTATTCACAAGAGATTATCATGGTATGTAAGGAAAATAAAAACAAATCAACTCTCAGCTACATGACCTATCTATGCATCCAAAATACTTCTCCACAAGATAAGATCTATATCTCCAAAGAAAGTATGTAACCCTAATCTCTAGTCCTCAATTATAATGGTTAATATGTAGATTTCCATTCACACTTATTCTTCTTCACTTATCCTGTCTGTAAATGGTTGGAAATGAACTTGTATATATAGGCAAATCTTGCTCTAAATCCTCCCAATTTTTTTGGTTGTATAGGTTCAACTATGGTCGACCCTATGTGTTTTCAAGTATAATTTAATAAGTCTTAGCTAGGTTAGCCAAAAGGCTAACAAACCCAAAAAGTGAAAAATACACCTAAACTATATAAGGTTAGCCATGGTTGACCTAGTAAAATTGATAGTCCAAAAGAGAATGAATGTGAGAAAATGAGTTTAGAAAGAGTAAAATGATTAGAATGGGTAGAATTGAGAATAATAATCTTAGGGTTAATGTTTTTAGGAGATGAGTGTGTAGATGGAAATTGGCAAAAGGGATAATAATATTATGAAGCATAGATGGTTTACCCACCCCTTTCCTGGTGCACACCTTAAGGCATGCACTCAAAGATATTGAGGCTCGATAGGTTCCCATAAGATAAAAAGTGTTTTTAATCAATAAAAGTTTGAAAATATTATGTGTATACATATGCCCCACTAGAATCTCATCATGTGTCATGTAAGTGCAACACGGGATGGTGCTTCAGGATATAACATGATAACACACAATGTTGATGATAAGTAAAGTGTAGTAAGAATAAAATAAGATAAAGGAAAGGATAGAACTGAAAAACACATAACTTTACTTACCTTAGTGTTGTAGATAAAAAATTAGATTACAAGAGATGTGAAGGCATCCAATGTGAAGAACACTAGGTAAACTTGTAGAAGTTAGTGCAAAAAATATCCAAAAATATTTTTTTTGTAAAAGAGGCATATGATAGTGTAAAATAATCTCTATATCATCATGAATCCAATGAATTTTATGGTTTTGAAAATGGATGAGTAAAAACAAATATATAGAGAAAAAAAGAATCTGCAAGACAATAACTAGGTAGAAACAACTAGGTCAACCTAGTTAACCTAGTAGGCTAAAATTTTGCTAAAATCCATGATACCAACCTAGTAGGTATGTGCCAACCTAGTTTGTTTTTTAGATGGCTAATTGAGTACATGACTATTGACTTAGTAGAAAAATACACTCTGTTGACTTAGTACTAAGAGGGGAAAAAGTAAAGGGTTAACTTAGTTTATTAAGTCAAGATTAAAATATTTAAGGAAAATGAATGACAAATGATGGCAAATGAATGATGGATGATAGGAAATAAATGAAAAATGATATGAAATAACTGACAAATGATTGGAAAACATAGTAAATCATGTTGAAAAGTATGTAGAACATAAATGAAAAAAGTAATGTAGAACATACTAAATCACATTGGGAAGCATGTAAAACATGAAAGATAAATGAAATATAAATGTAAGAAAAATTGAACAAAGATATTTAATAAAGTGAAAAGTAAACTCATGTAAGATAGGCAAAAGGAAAAACATGAAAGACTAAAAATGAAAATGTAATTGAAGATGTGAGACAAACATGAAGAAGGCATACATAAAGAGAAACATGTAATAATGGCAAATTTCAAATGTAAGATAAGTGAAGTTCACAAAAAAAACAAAATAGAATATGATGAAGAAATGAAAATCAAAAGATCTAAAGGTAAGAGAACACAACCACCTAATGACATGACTAGTATGCCAATGAGATGGTGTGGTAAATGGTGTAAGAGTATAATCCATAGTTTCTCAGACATCTTGTTTTTCTCTAAGGATGGATACAACTGAAACAATGTAATTCTAGGATGTTTTTAAGATGTGAAGAAAAAGGAATATAGAAGAAGGGAAAATAAATTTAGAATCATAATTTGCCTGTCAAGGGTGGAAATGAAATAGGTGGAGGGGAGAAAGAAGGAAAAACCAAGGTAGAGAAACTCTTTATCAAAGTTAAGACACTTAAATTTAGTTTGTCAAAATAAGAGGACTATCAAATTTAAGGAATCTGAAGAACTTCTCTTAGCCACACAAGTCTTAGGTTAATGAATGGAGTATATAAATCATGCTATGAAGGCTATATGCATGAAAAGTAAAAATGGACCTACCTTCCCACAATGTGTTTCCCTCTCCTTAAGACCCCCTACAAATCCATCAGTCTATTATGAATATTGGGTAATTTCATGAGAAAGTAGGTGTCACCATAGATTTTGTTAAATTCTCCTATTCCAATCTACTAGCTTACCACACCCAAATAGACCTTGGCTCTATATGAGGCCAACTATGGAGATTGAGATTCAATTAGAGATATGATATGTGCTTGTAATCACATCCTTTGATGTGAATTTGACTTTTAATATTTGTATGTTACCTTTTAGATATCATTTCCTTTTGATTCAAATTATTTTTATTTTAAATTTATTGATGGATTTTTATATTCCTCCTCTATATAGATTTGGAAAACCAAACATTGGTGCTAAATATGACTTTTATTTGAATACTTGGGGCAAGATTTCTAAGAGAGAGAAACTTTAAAGAGCACGGGGTCTAAGAATCTCATAAATCTTGGTAAAATACGATTTCTATCTTGACATTGAAATTACTTCAAATTAAAAAAATGTGACAAAGGGAAAAAAGGGATACAATGATAGTAAATCATGATTCCTTATTATAAGAATGAGGGAAATGAAGGAAAACATGCTAACATAGTTTGTGTAAATTCCATTTACAAAAAGAAGTAAAAATAAAGTTGAAAACAACAATTAAAATCATTTTCTATAACAAGAATGACAAGATGGTAATTTTATGAGGAGGAATAGGTACTATCCATGGTAATATACTATAACTCATGAAAGATAAACCCATGAGGGTGAATGTTAAATAAGAGGAAACATAATCATAAATTTACTAAGGCAAAAAATAACATAAGAATATAAAATAAATATATGAGGACAAATGAAAATAAATGCCAAATTTAATGTGTAAGAAAACCAAAGAATCTAAAGGAAACAATGATTCTTAGTAAAGTGAAACTAAAAGAAATAAATATGCATAAACACAAATAAACATGAGACAAAAAAGAATAATTAGGATCTATGCTAATGTCTGTATCAAAGATAAGCATGTGAAATAAAAGTATATAAGTCTTGAAAAGATTCTCAAAGTTGAATTTGGTTGGTATTATGTATTTTAGAATAAGAGTGGGCATCATAAGATGATGCAAAGGGTAAATGGCTATAGGGATGGGCATCACAATATGCCCCAAAGTTTGAAGGGACATGGGGATGGGCATCTCAAGATGCCCTAACATGTCAATTGGAGTGAGATAATAATGAGCCATTAAAATGATTTGTATTGGGTTGGTAGGTACACTTGGAGATAGGCAAATGTGTTGGTTTGTTACATTTTAAGGAATTTGAATACGACATATGATGTGTAGGGGAGATAGGGAGAGATAAATGAGGTATAGTAGTACCATGTATGATATTTTTTGGAGTAATCATTTGAAAAAGGTACTCTTTTGGTACAAGTTTCCTAAGAGATTGAGGTTAAATGGATGCCACATTATGTTTAAATTTGTTCATGTTAGCTATCCTTTAGTTATTGGTGTAGGAAGAAGGATCAACTATGTTCTAAATTAAATTAGTGGATGAGTTATAGGTATGGGATGATTTTTGTTGATCATTAGGTAGTTGATTTTGATTTTATTGTGGTTCTTGAGATTGAATTTGATAATCTTGAACATAGTCTTGATAATGTTCTTTTGTTAGAGTATCAAGATTAAAATGTGATCCAGGTGGATCCATGTACCGTTCTATTTTTCAAAGTCTTCAAATTTAGTTCAAATAATTTGCACATTGTAGTATTCATTGAGAGTTTTCTAGCACTTTTCACGGTTTAAAAAATGGATTTTGAATGCTCAAGATATAACCAATTGAAGAAATCATGCGATAGGGATGTCAAAAGTGACATGGCACAGTTGAGGAATGCCAAGTGGACCAATATCCATTTGACACATGGCAAATAATTAGGGAGAATTTTTTTTTTATGTGTTTTATTTGATGCACATGATATTTAACATTTTCAAATCAAAATAGGTGCCAAACCTCCACGCCACAAACACTAAGTGCATCCCTCATTCCTAGGCATTTGAATAGGCTAGGTGGCAGCCAGAGTTGGAACCCAAATCTTTGTTGTTTGAAAACTTCAACCAAATTCCTATTTAAAGAATTAAAACAACAACTCCTAGTAAATGTGGGACTAATTTCTTGGTCAAAGAGCACTTTTGGAGGAAGGATGCCCTTGCCCACTTCCCTAGGCACCTAGAATGGAGGAAGAGAGTTTGGAACTTGAGACCTGGTGCCTAAAAGGCTAAGGTCTTGACCACTTTAGCCATAGTGGTTGAAGTGTTAGAAAAGGGAGTAATTTTTACTTGTATTGACATGGAAATCTGACTATGTAAAGAGAATTAAGAGGATTAGAGCCTTTTTTTTGCTTTGTATGGCCTTGGGCTTTTGTTTTCAGGTCTAAGAGAAATATTTGCAGGCAAATAGAGATCAAAGAAGGTGAATTGAAGACTTGTAAAGGTTTTGGAAGCCATTTTTTGCACAAAATTTATGAGAATAGTCCTCACTTTGAATGGACCCAAAGACGTAGGCTATTGAAGCCAAACTCTGTTATCAATTTGTTGGTGATATCTTTGATTTTCTCTGATTATTATTGCATTTTGATCTTCATTTTAATTATGATTTTAATTTTTTTATGCAAAATTAAACACAAGAAAGTGAGAATTTGAAGGATCTCTTAAACATGAACAAGTGATTTTTGAATGTACTACACTTGTATTTTTAGTTTACAGATCAATTTTTTGGTATCAAAGTGGTTATTATTTAACAGTGATTGCTAGTGTATGTTGATAAGGTCTAAATCTCAAAAGGGTGAAGGAAAACTCATTGAGTATAATCTAGATATTGGTTCAAGGCGTGATTCAAGGATGTTTGAAGAAGAGATGGTATCCGAACAATCTTTCTACTAAGCTTTCATGGACATGAGAAGCATGATTGAGGAACTATACTGTGACAAACAAAGAAAATCTAAGAATGAAAAGAAGGTGATTCACGAGAATAAAAAGGTAAAGAAATCAAAAAACCTTCTCCATCAGATGATGGTAAATTTTTTTTGGAATCTCTCCCTTCATTAAAATTGGATATTAAGTTTGAATTACCAATGTTTAATGATGAAGTTAATGCCAAAAAGTTGGATAATTGGGTCAAGCAGATTGAATTTTATTGTAGGGTCCAAAATATTGTAGGGGATGAGTCAAAAATTCATTTGGCTACTCTTCGTATGGGAGGTACAACTCTCATCTGGTGGGAGAGTAAATTGAAGGAAGCTGAGCTTCAAAAAGGTAACTCAATTTCTATTTGGAATGAATTTATTGAAGAACTCAGAAAGCAATTCTATCCTTTAGGATATATGCAACAAGCCATGAAGGATTGGCAAAGTTTTAGACAAGAAAAAGGCCAAAGTGTTCAAGATTATAGACAAGATTTTAGGAAAAAAATCTTTACTTTTGAATGTTCCTCTATACACACAAGAAACACTGCTAAAATATATAGGTGGGTTGCATAGTTACTTAAGACATATGATTCTTATGTTCAATCCCACTAATTTAGATGTAGTATGTGTTCAAGCCACTCATTTAGAGGCTAGATGAAAACAATCAAAAGAATATTTTCCTAAAGTAAAAAGTAAGCAATCTAATGTTAAGCATTCCAAAGGGGAAAGTTCATCAAGGAAGGGTAAACAAAATCCACTTATACTATTAAAAAAGAAGAAGGAAAACCATTTTGTAATCATTACAAGAAAAATCATGATGAGTCTAAGTGTTGGAAATTACATCCTGAGTTAAGGCCTAAGAGGTATCAAAAGAAAGAAGAGAAGGCTAATACTATGGTTCAAGACTTAGGATTAGATTCAGGTGATGAAACTAAGATCACAGCTATGGGGTTACATAATGATTTTTCTCTTTCAATTTCTAGCACTAAGTCATCAAATGATGCATCTTCTTCTAGATAGAATTCTATGCATGTTGATAAAAAAAGAAATGAATTGTTCCACATTAGATTTGTTTCAAAGCATACTAAGATTGACACTCTATTTGATAGTGGTTCACAAGAAAATTTAATTTTTGAAGAGGTTGTTAAGAAGCTAGGCTTACAAACCAATCCCCATCCGAAGCCTTATCCACTAGGTTGGATGTGTGACAATGTAAAGCTACAAGTCTCACAAACTTGTAGGCTAAGGTTTGCCATCACATCCAAGTTCATAGATAAGGTTCAGTTGGATATTTTTCCATTGGACATATGTGGGATTATTTTGGGAAGCCCATATCTTTATGATAGAAAAACAATCTTTTATAGAGAGGAGAATAAGTACTTGCTTGTTAAGGATGGAATTGAATATATAGTTAGAGCACATCGCATTAAAATAAGTCTTTCCTTGGTTACAATAGGGCAAATGAAAATACTAGTTAATTCAAGCAAGACTTTTTGTCTCATGTTGATTAAGTCTAAGGAAAAAGAATATTCTCAAGCTTTGGAAAAGTGTGATCCTAGACACAAGAATGAATTGGTTGAAATCATTTCTACTTATGATGATGTATTTCAGGATCCTAAGGGCTTACCTCCTAAAAGGGGAGTTCAACATGAAATTCAACTATTGTAGGATTCTCCTCTCCCTAACATTGGCATGTACAGGTTATCAATGGTCGAAAATGAAGAAATCAAAAAATAGGTAATGGATCTATTAGATAGAGGTGTTATTCATCCAAGTTCATCTCCTGTTGGTTCGCCAATTATTTTGGTGCCAAAGAAAGATGGCACTTGGCAAATGTGTGTTGATTTTCATGCTTTAAACAAAATTACTATTAAGAATCATTACCCTCTTCTTCATATAGATGATTTGTTGGATCAATTAAAACATGCTATTTATTTCACTAAGTTGGATTTGAGAAGTGGATATCATCAAGTAAGAATTAATGAAGGTGATGTATGGACAACTACCTTTAAGACAAAATAAGGATTGTTTGAATGGCTTGTTATGCCTTTTGGGTTGTGTAATGCCCCGACTACATTCATGAGCTTAATGAATGATGTTTTTAGATAGTTCCTTGATGATTTTGTTATAGTTTACTTAGATGATATATTGATTTTCAACAAGTCATGGGAAGAACATGTGATCCACATTAATAAAGTCATAGATGCATTACGAAGGGAAAAACTTTATCTGAAAATGTCAAAATGTGAATTTGGCAAGACCTCTTTGATATACTTGGGTTACATTGTAGGACATGGTGAATTGAAAATTGATCCTACAAAAGTGGAAATCATTTTTAATTGGCCTACACCCACTAACACAACTGAGGTTAGGATTTTTCTTGGTGTAGTACAATTTTGGAGGAAGTTTATTGCTCAATTTTCATATATTGCATCACCTTTGCATTCTTTGACAAGTGTGAAATAGGTCTTTCAGTGGGGAGGCAAACATTAAAAAGCCTTCGATACTTTGAAAGAAAAGATAAGTACTGCTCTAGTCTTGGCACTTCTTGATATACAACAAACATTTGAGATCGAGACAGATGCAAGTGAGTATGCTATGGGAGCTATTTTAATGCAAGGTAGGAAACCAGTTTGTTATCATTCTGAAACCTTTACAAGTGTAGTAAGAAAATATCCAACTTATGATAAGGAATTGTATGCATTGGTTCAAAGTGTTAAAAAATGGAAACATTACATAATGGGCAAAGAAACAATAATACATACAGATCATCAGCCCTTACAGTATCTCCAATCACAAACTAAGCTACAACAGTCTAGACATTTTCATTGGATGGGTTTCTTACAACAATTTCATCTTGTGATCAAGTATAAAAAAGAAATTCAGAATAAGGTTGCAGATATGCTATCTAGGCCTCCTATGGTTGTTGCATCTATTCTTTTACAACATGGTTCTTTGTCTCATAAAAGTTATAAAGAAAAATATGTGAATGATCTTGATTTTTGGGATGTTTATAAAGACTTGATGAGTAGTAGACAAGTAGAATAATTGGACTATCATGTACACAATGATATTTTGTATCATTTGGGTAAACTATGTATTCCTCAAAATGAGAGGGTGCACATGATTAGAGAAGCACATACTTTTCTTATTTTTGGTCATTTTGGAGTTGCTAAAATGGTTTCACATTTGAAAATGTATTGTTATTGGCCTTGTATGCAGGAAAATGTTACTAAATATATAAGGGGATGTACTCTTTATGCCACAAGTAAACCTAGTAACAGGAAACTGGGACTTTACACTCCTCTACCTCTTCCTACTTGCCCCTGGGAAAGTGTCTCTATGGATTTTGTGGGGGGATTGCCTATGACACAAAAAAAACATGACTATTTATATGTGGTTGTGGATAGATTTAGCAAAATGTGTGTTTTGATTCCTTACACTAAGTAGATTACTAGCGAAAGCACTACATATTTGTTCTTTAAACATGTATGGGTTCATTTTGGTTTGCCTACTTCAATTATTTCTGATCGAGATTCTTTATTTATTAGGGATTTTTGGTCAACTTTGTGGGGACTAATGGACACTAAATTAAAAAAGAGCACTGCATTTCATCCACAAACTGATGGACAAACAAAGGTTGTGAACCACACTGTGGTACATTTGCTTAGGGGTTATAACAATAAAAATCAAAAGTTATGGGATGAACAATTGTGTTACATAAAACATGCATATAATCGGGCACTTCATTCTTCTACTATGAAATCTCCATTTGAAGTTTGTTATGGATACTTGCCTAAATCTCATCTAGATGTTTGCTATGGACAGGATACAGCTGTTGGTGAACCAAAAGAAGTCATTCGAGCCAAGATGTTCATTGAACAAATACAGCTCATTCATCGGACTGTTCTTACTCAATTAGAGAAAAGTCAAGCCAAGTACAAAGCCAAGCATGATAAAAATGATATTGATCACCAATTTCTAGTAAGTGATATGGTATGGCTTCACATTAGTAAGGAAAGACTGACAGGTGAAGGTAAAAAATTGAAACCAATCTGGTATGGTCCTTTTCAGATAACGAAAAAAAATAGCACAAATGATTTTTGATTAGAGTTACCATCTTACATGTAGATTTATTCAATTGTAAATGTGGAAAATTTGAAATTGTATGAACCTCCAACGATCATTGATCATGATGAAAGTGTATCCATTCCTTCCGTTGATGATTTTTCTCCTAAATATCTAATAGAATTTTAGGAAGATACTATACTTGATAGGAATATGCGGACTTCGTAAAGAGGTAATGTTGAATATCTTCATGTTGGTCTGAAAGGGATGCACCCAAGCAAGGCCAGATGGATGGAAGTCAAAAAGGTGAGGGAAAAATACCCTCACCTCATTACCAATTAATTTCAACTTTTGGAGGTCCAAAAGTTCCTAGTTGGGAGGAATGATCCAAGTGGATCCATGTACCATTCCATTTTTCAAAGTCTTCAAATTTAGTTCAAATCATTTTCACATTGTAGTATTCATCGAGAGCTTTCTAACACTTTTTGTGGTTTGAAAAATGGAGTCTGAATGCTCAAGATATAGCTAGTTAAAGAAATCATACAACAAGGATGTCGAAAGTGATGTGGCACAGTTGAGGAATGCCAAGTGGACCAATCTCCATTTGACACATGAAAAATAATTAGGGGGAAAAAAAATTGTTAGGTGTTTTATTTGATGCACATGATACTTGACATTTTTAAATCAAAATAGGAACCAAACCTCCATGCCACAAACACTAAGTGCATCCCTCATTCCTAGGCATTTGAATAGGCTAGGTGGCAGCCAAAGTTGGTAGCCAAATATTTGTTGTTTGAAAACTTCAACCAACTTACTATTTAAAGCATTAAAACAACCACTCCTAACAAATGTGGGACTAATTCCTTGGTCAAAGTGCGCTTTTGGAGGAAGGATGCCCTTGCCCACTTCCCTAGGCACCTAGAATGGAGGAAGAGAGTTTGGAACTTGAGATTAGCACCTAAAAGGCTAATGTCTTGAACACTTCAGCCATAGTGGTTGAAATGTTATAAAAGGGAGTAATTTTTACTTGTATTGACACAGAAATCTGACTATGTAAAGAGAATTAAGAGGATTAGAGCCTTGTTTTTGCTTTGTACAGCCTTGGGCTTTTGGTTTTAGGTCTAAGAGAAATATTTGCAAGCAAATAGAGATCAAAGAAGGTGAATTTAAGAATTGTAAAGGTTTTGGAAGCCATTTGTTTCACAAAATTAATGAGAATGGTCCTCACTTTGAATAGACTCAGAGACGTAGGCTATTGAAGCTGAACTTCGTTATCAATTTGTTGGTGATATCTTTGATTTTCTCTGATTATTATTGCATTTTGATCTTCATTTTAATTTTTATTTTAATTTCTTTATGCAAAATTAAACACAAGAAAGTGAGAATTTGAAGGATCTCTTAAACATGAACAAGTGATTTTTGAATGTACTACACTTGTATTTTCAATTTATAGATCAAAATATGGACCAAGCAAGGAAAAAACAAGAAAATGATGAAGATCATGACAAAATTCATGAGAATGATATATAGTATCATGCCAAAAATAAAATTTATCGAGATTGTACCATATTGGAGGAGTTTTGAAAGGATCAAAGCTCATGGGTTAAGAGGGTGGCAATTTATTCTTAAGTTGTTCTAGACTCAAGGGAGGATGGGTTAAGTTAAAATTGGTTGAATTAGATTCTCCATTTTGAGGTTGGGGAAACTTGGATGAATCAATGTTATGAGAAGATGATCAGAAAGGTATTATAGTAGTTGTTTGAGATGGTTGAAATTGAGTCATAAGAAAGTATTGCCTTTTTTCTTGATCTAAGGCTTCTTTAAAAAATTTAGGTGAAAAGATTAAAACTTTGTATTAAAGGGGAGGTTTAAGAGAAATGATAAATAGTTTTAAAATATTATTATAATTCATGCTATGGTCTACTTTATGATCAATAAATATCTATCATTTGATGAAAGTGTGTGCATATTCATTAAGAATTTACTTTACATTGATGAAATGACTAAGGTATTAAGAAGGTCATCATGTTAGAATTCCTTCACTAGAGCATTAACTAAAATTGTAACATTCAATTACATCACCAATAAAGGTTTTAGCTAAGAGTTTGGTGGTATTAAATGTGTTATTTTGGACCCATTACTTATATATATTTCTTAAAGACTTAAGGAAGATATTAGGATCCTCAGTCCCATTATATGTGATAGTTGGATAAATGTTTCCAATATAAATGGATTAAATGAATGGGGATAAATGTTTATTTTGATGATGTTGAAACATCATTTTATTCATTAGAGGTTGAGGGATAATATTTCCATTGGATTCTATAAGAGGAGGAGGAACAAAATTTTGATTTGGTTCAGACAAGATGACTTGAGGTGGTTGACTAGTCATGTTTAATAAATGTTATTGCATTCTCATCATTTGAGATTGATTGGTTATTTTCATGATGTTCATTTATTTTATGACTTATGCAATAATTCAAGTTTTATCAATGGGTGGGTTTGAAGGTGGGGTATTAGTGTTGTTAGGAAGATGATTTTTTATGTTGGTGGGAGGAGGATTCTTTGTAGGTGGGGAAATCCCAACATTATTTTTAGTTGCCTTCAGTTTGGTCAAATAAGGAAGCTTGGTAAAGCCACCATTATTGTGAGTGTAAATAGTATTATCATCAAGGTTTTTGTATAATTATTAACCATCTAGATTATCAATTTGAGTGGTTTCAACCATATTACTTTGGGAATTGATAAAACTTGGTGATCTTGTTATGGGTGTAACAAGAGGATTGTGAACATTGGTTTCAAGGGTATGAGTGTTGATAAGAGAGGGATTATTTGGTGTAAGATTATAAAAATTGGTATTGGGAAGAGGATTAGGATGAATGACCTCAACTACATTACATTTCATATTCATTGGTTTTGGCTTAGGAGAAGCCAAAGGAAGAGATTGGGTAGTTTCATTTGAATTAATGAAATATGTGAGGTTATGATCTAAATCCTTAATTATGCATTGTTTTGGACTAAAAGAAGGCTAAAAATATGTCATCATGATGAAACAAGACTAGACAACCACACAAAGAGAATAAAAAGTGATATAAAATAGTATAGGGTCAACTGAGTCAATTCTCTACAACAAATAGAGGCTTAGAAAAGGTCTGTAAATAGTAAAAGGTTGATTGGGTCAATCTTGTACAATGAGTAAAGGCTCAAAAAAGATATAAGGTCGATTGGGTCAACCTAGTACATTAGACAGGTAAGATGAGAAAGTTTATGATAAGTTGTGAATTGAAATAAGATAACTTTTGCAAGTAGCTTAGGAAAGTAAGAATTGAAGGGAAAAAAATAGTCAATTGGATCAATGTTGGCTAATACAATTGAAGAACACTATGCAAAACCTTGCACTAACATTGGATAATGCAAGTTTTTTCACACACAATTGAGAAAAGAGAAAGCAATAAACTTTAAAAGTAAAGATCTAAATGATTGGTCAACCTAAAATGTTTTATTATATTATTAGAATATGATTTTAAATGTGATTGGAAGTTGGCTATAAAGTAGGAAACTAGATAGCAATCTAAAGATGGTTTTAGGTAGTTTGGGATGAAAGGGACTATAATGGAAATGAACAGGCTTGGTATTAGGGCCTGCCCCCTCACTTCACACACCACAATGATAAGGGTGTCAGGTGCTTAGCTAGAATATACTATTAACCATGCTTTATACTTGACTAGAGTATCAAGTCAACTTTGCCCTTGGTGATCAAATCCAAGTAGGTTGGCCTTGGGTAGATAAATGTTAAATTACTTGTTTATATTATGTTATTTGGTTGTGTATGCATAAAATAGAAATAGTGAAACTTAATAGTTAATTAAAAACCCTTAATTAGACTATGTGAACTATTCTAAGCATGCAAACAACAAGAAAAGAAAGGTGTGAACTAATTAATAGCATATAAAGATCAATTATAATTTGAAATAAGGTATAGTGTTCACACTATATGCAAAAAATATAGAAAAAGGTCAAACTTATACTATGGAAGTAAGGTCTAAAAATGTACATAGTTAGCTAGGGTTTACCTAGTTATTTTAGACAACATATAGAACATAGAACTAGGTTGATAGGGTTGATCCGGTTGACTATTTAGGGGTAGTTTTAAAGATTAAAAATTATCAAAGGAAAGATAGTAAAAGAAAGAGATAGATAGATAGAAAGGAACCTTGGTGGATTAGAGATGTAAAGATGAAGATTTTTGATAAAAAACCTTGAAGAATGCTAGCAAAACCTACTAACTAGGTTTACTAAGTTGTTCAAGCTATGCAGGGACCTATTTCAAAATCCTAAAAATGTATAGGGTCAACTAGGGTAGACCTAGTATGTTTTATGTATGCCTAAAAGTGTATAGGGTTGACTAAGTTGACATAAAAGTCTAAACTAGAAGTTTCAATGTCTAGAACCTATACTAAGTCATCGAAGTTGATCTAATTGCTTGTTCCTGAAAACCTATGCATAAAAATTAAGATTGGGTCCATAGAGTCAATCCAGTATAATAGATATATGATAAAAATAATGTTAAAAAAATGGAAGAAGGTTAAAAAAATCCTAAAAGGGTTAGTTTCATGTTGGGTTCACCAAAATGTATGCAATAAGAAATTCATCATGTCTATAAATCAATCTTAGCTTGAAAAAGATAGAGAATACCTACACTTCCAATTGGGAATACATTTGTTAAGTAGGAGCATGACCAATATGGGGATCTATTTGACCTAATTAGGGGATAATTTATCATAATACACCATGTGAGGTAGGGTTTCAAAGCCTATAGTATAATATAATCATGTAGTAACCCTAAAAGAGTCTTAAGGTTTGATATTTCACCTATGCCAATAAATGAGAAAGTAAATCTAATCTAGTGCACACTAAAGATTTTGACACAAAGTGGGGGTTAGAAACAAAATAAATAAATAAAATAAACATGCATAGAAGATATATACTCATGTTAATGTATATAAAATCTTAATGCATGGGAGAAGAAACAAAATTGCATTATTTATCTTCTCTTACAAAGGATAAATAAAGTTAGGAATACTTACCTTGAATATGAACCCTCCAAGCCTTAATCTCTTCCTTGACCAAGGTGTTTTGAAAGAGATTGTTGTGGTATGTAAGGATAACAAATATAAATCATCTCTAGGCTATACAATCTATCTATGCATCTAAAAAACTTCTCAGCAAGATAAGATACATATCTCCAAAGAAAGTATGGAACCCTAAGATTTATTCCTCAAGTAGAATGGTCAATAAGTAGATGTTCATTTACACTTATTATTCTTTGTTTTTCTTCTCTACAAATGGTTGGAAATGAACTTGTATATATAGGCTAATCTTGCCCTAAATCCTCTAAATTTTTTTATTTGTATAGGGTCGGCCATGGTTGACCCTGTATGTTTTTAGGGATAATTCACTAGGTCTGAGCTAGGTCATCGAAAGGATAACAAACCTAAAAAGTGAAAAATACACCTAAACTATATAGGGTTAGCCATGGTTTACCAGTATAATTGATAGTCAAAAAGGGAATTAAGGCAAGAAAAGGAGGATGGAAAGAAGAAAATGATTGGAATGGGTAGGATTGAGAAGAATAAGCTTAGGGTTAATTTTTTTATGAGATGAGTATGTATATGGCAAGTAGAAAAAGGGATAAAAATCTTATGAAGCACTTATGGTTACCCACACCTTTCTTGGTGCACCCTTTAAGGCATGCACTCAGAGAGATTAAGACTTGAGAGGTTCCTACAAGATACAAAGTGTCAGCAATCAATAAAAGTTTAAAAATATTATTTGTATATACCATCTATTTGCATATTTTAATGTGATCAACTCTAACTACTACAATAAATATTTAAGAAATTACTACTTTCTTGTAGGGTCTACTCACACACTTGATAACTTAATCACACATAGAGATGCTTGAGAGATTTGAATAGAACATCCAATCACTTATTGATCCATACCATTCCATTATAGGTACTTTTTATCAATATCTTCAACATCAAGTCCTTATTAGGGTTCTAGGAGGGTTTAAATCTATTTACATTCTTGCATGGAATTTAAGATAGGACCCTTACACATATACCATGAATATATTAAGCTCCCATGTATAGCTTTGATGATCTAACAAACATAAGAAAATCCTTCTCAGGCTGAGAACCATACAATTTGTGCACTCAAAAAACTTAAAATCCACTTTTCATGAATTTTATTGCAAACCTTAACGTCAAAATACATGAACAAACTTGAAACAACATGACTCACCTCTGAAAATTCTTATTTGAGCTCAAATACCTTGAAATAGTATCATGACCCCTCATTAGGCCACACTCTCTCTCTTTGCTCTCTAGACCTTGATCTGTAAACCACATTAAGCCTTAAAACTAACCTTTATGCCTCTTTCCATCTGCTCTCCACATCACTCACATAATAAAATAAAATTTATCATTCTTATATATTGCCATATACCCTTCATATACCTTGAAAATAGATCATGATGCCTCATTAGGCTAGGTAGGGTCTAGAATTGGTTTAGATGTATACTTGGTCTAAAGGTCCTACCCTTGTAGGTTCACCCTAAGACTCTCATGAGTACTCTAATAACACATACATTCTCAATAAACCTCATACAAACACTCATACCTGTGTCCACTCATCTCACCAAGCCACCATGCTCATACCTTCTTATAAGGTCTTTTCATGCCATGACTATGATTATACTACTTAAATATCCATACCTTCATGTAACCATAAGGCATTAGTTGACTTTTAATTATCTCTCACGACATTTGATTTATTGGTAACACTCATCAATTCCTTTTGTCACATTAACATACTTCCAACTAGGCACACTCTCTCAGTGACATCAAACTCATGCAAGATGTACTAGTAACATCAATGACAATGCTCAACATCTTGCATAACTTATAGATGATTTGGGTGAGATTTGATATGGTATGCACATTTTTCATTTCTAAGGTCCAAATTTTGATAAATCCTTTATATGATATGCAATTTTTTGTTGGTGTATTCACATCTAAGTAATTTTTTTAGTACATTCATGGATAAATGATTTTTAATAATAATTTTCATGTAATTTTTTTTAAATTATAAATATTTTGATAAATATATATGTTTATTTTTAGTACCTTTGTATAATGGAAAAATTTACATGTCATGTGTAGATATCAATTGATATTTATACCATTAAAGGACCTCATGTTTTTTTTCCATTAAGGCACAAGAGATTATACCAATGTCCCACACTTATCTAACATTAAAAAATGATAATTTGATGGTAAAATTGAAATAATAAATATTATAAATATATATTTACTAAGTGAATGGTATAATAATAATGAAGAGGAATGTTAACAAGCATATGATGAAGGAAATTTCATAATTCCAAATGAGATGAAGAATTTGTATACATTTTATGATGATATATATTGTAAAAATCTCCTTGTCACACATATTATTATCCCAATCCACACATTGGGTTTTTTTAAATATATTAGAAGAAACTAATTTTAAACTAAAAATAGATATTGAATATAATGATGGACCTAAACATGCCAAACAAAAATAATTTTTTGGTTACATAAGGGCACAAATGGTTGTATGGGCTATGAAGGAGTAGGGAAATTAAATTCAACAAATAATAAATATAAATTAATAAGTGTGATAAGGAAAAATAGGAATCTAAGAAACTATGGGTCATCTTTATGAAATGCTTTCATGATTTATGGATAGATCATAAGGATAAAAGCTCATGATTTGCACAACATGTTAAATTTATGGATGATGGTGTTAAAATTTTATGATATATTTTGAATTTTATTTTCATACTTAAATATATAATGTCATGATTTTATCTATTTCAAAACACATTTTCTAATTTTTTCTAATGGTGGAGCATTATTTCACCAAAGACTTACGCAAGTCCATATTTAGAGTATCATGCATTATAAAATATTTTATAAGTACATAAAATTTTATTAGAACCATAAATGTGCATAACATTGACATAAAGGTGCATCTTCTGATTGACATAAAGGTGCATCTTAGAATTTGTTGACTAGATGATTTAGATCTAGCTAAAGCCATAAATACAATGTAGATGTTTTTTCCAGTGATGTACATGAAAATTTTTAATGGGTTTTCTAATGTTTTACCTTATTTTATATTAATTTATGTACACAAGATACAAGAACTAATTTAGATTATATGATATATATATTGATAAATATGAATCTAAATGTCAAAGGCAAATTTTGATTTGATGTTTTAACTTTCTATAAATAGAAAATACTTAATGGAATAAGATACTTTGAATTCTACTATATTCCGAAATTATAAGATGGAATGTAAATGACATGAATGCATATAAATTGAGCTATGATTCACTTAGATTAAAAACTGAGTGTCTGGGTGTGCTTGGATAAAATAATCTAACTCTAGATGGTACTAACAAATGCTAGCATCTAAAATATGATGGTTTAATCTATGTGATTTATGTTTCTCTTTTTATACAAACGATAATGTGCATACTCTTAATCCATCTCTATGTGACCTCTTAAATAAATATTTGTGTGTGTAAGTCAAAAAACCTACCTCTTATTTACAAACCTAGGTCTATTTTTGACACTAGGTTTTGGTCTACAAAAATAGAAATAATGTGGGTTAAGATTACCCAAACTACTCTTTGATTAATGACTAAGTGATACCTACATATATAGTACTCTTAAGATATGAGTCAAACCTAATGTATTTCTACTCATTATGTTTATGTGTGCAATGGTTATCCATTAATGAATACATCCTATGATTTAGATTTTGACACTTTGAAAATAAAAACTTTGACTAGATTTAAGGTGCTTCATACTTATCTATTACATACTCCTTGTGATTTATGGATGAATTTTAAATAATGGGGCCATCCATTTGAATTTGTAGATGTGTGCAGTATGATTTATTTAATAATGTAAAATTATTATAGATAAGAAATATCCCTATACATATTGTGTATTTATGTGAGATTATTTATATAATTACTCATGGTAACAATGAAAATTTCACATCAGTGAATCAACCCTTTTGCCTATCATGAAGGTCAAGATAAAATAAAATAAGTTTAATCATAGGGGATCTATGGAACAAAAAGTATCCTAATATGTGTATATGGATTTCTTTTAATAGTTATACGAATAGGCTAGCTCAATGTACAGAAAAATAGATTTCAATATTATTTAGAGATAAATTTAACTTTTTACAAATATATAAACTATTTTGAATAACATAAAATAAATATAATCTAATGTATCCAATAAAGTAAATCATATGATAGAGGTAATCTCTTGAAGGAAATATTTATTTTCCTTTATAATTTTAAAAAATATCACTTTGTGTAAATCTAAATGGCACAAAAAAACTCGAATAAAATAAAAGATAAATAATGCAGAAAGCACACAAAATGTATAATACATGAAAATGAAAACTGAATAAGGAAAACATAAAAAATACCAACAATGGTCTAACAACATTCAAATATAATTGGAATAAATGCCAATAAATAAATATAATATAAATCTAAGAACTAAACTAAAAAAAATGGAAAACTATGAAGATTAACCAAAATTAATCTAAAGATAAAGAAACTAAACACAAACTAAATATTAAAAAACTCTAAACACAAACTAAATATTAAAAAACTATCTTATTAAAAAACTAAATTAGAATAAATTATAAATAAATAAATATAGAATTAAAAAAAATACTTGGTCTATAAATAATTGACTTAGAGATAAATAAAATAAGAAAATAAGAAAAATAAAACTAATATCTAGGAACAATGAAAGAAACCAAGACTAAACAATCAAAGGGTTAACTAATCTTAATCTAAACTAGAAAGTGTAAAACTAAGAAAGTAAAACAAACAAAATAAGATAAAAACTAATGAATAAACTAATATTAATCTAAATCATAAAGTGAAAAAAAAAATCATTTAATAATATAAAAGGTAATTTTATTTATAAAACATGGATGTAAGTCTAATTACAAACAAACATTTCAACAAAATATCACTAAACAGTCAATATTATAATAATCTACCAAAAAATGCACTATTTTCATCATTATTCAAGAAAATTACATGAAGTCTATGCATATGACTGCATATATGTAATAATCAAAGACACTAATACTTGATAATATTTTAAATAATTAGATATAAATAAATTAAGAGATCTAGATAGCTATGTTATTCAAGTAGATTACTTCAACATTATATAATATATTATATGGTCTATATGTAAAGGATTATTCAATCTAATATATGTTTGTACAAAATAAGAATGACATGGAAGCTTGAAATTTAAAAAATTCTCACTACCTATGTGTTTACTCCCTTTGTTATATGTCTTAAATATTCTTGTAAAGAAGCTTCATTGAGGGTGGTAATGGTTTAATATATTCTTAACCTTTAGGTGGTTATGTTTGTAAAGTTAATTAACATTAAAAATTAAATTAATTTATTATTATTTTCTTTATAAAATACAAAACTTATAACATAAATTTATGTCTTAGAAATTTAGAATAAAGTTCATGAGATTAAATTAAAATAATATCAACCCAAAATATTATCTAATGAGTGGGGCCCCTTATTAAATAGAAATCAAGCTCTAAGAAGAAAAAAGGGATATTGGACCATAAAATAAATTAGGAGGAAGGCCATAGTATCCAAATAAGAGGTAAGTTGAGTGGAACCAAGAATAAAGTTAGTGGAAACAAGAAAGAAACAACACCTATTGCAAAAAAGGATGGTTATGACTTACCCTCCAAAGAAATCTAGTATGTGTATTAATTTTTGAGTCCTATTATTCTATGGTCATAACTTTTACTAAAAGTTTGTTTAAGGTTGGTGGTTGGTTATTCAATATGTCCTAGTACTATTTAGCTTCTTTTTTTTTGTTAATACTTTTTTGGTTAATTTTGTGGTTTTAGGTCCATGTAAAATCTAAATTTACCCCATAAAGTTAAAAAAAAGAGTTTGGCCCCTCAAAACATGTGAAACATGTAATATACCCTCAAACATATTTACTAAACACACACAAATATATAAAATCCCAACACACACTTGTACTCAAATCTAAATATAAACCTAAGCTCTGATACCACTAAAATATCCTAGATAAGGTTTTTTACTAAAAACACCTAGAAATATAAAATCCAACACTCAACCTTACAACAAGAGATGCCAACTAATAAAAACACCAACTATAATATTATCTAAATACTGATATTACAAATATATGTAGATCACCAATAAATTATAACAATTTATTATGTAAATACTCCTTTGAAGTAGAATTGGAGTTTCTGTATGAAACCACCAAAACCAACTAGGGGAGATATCTCACCATCAAGACTAGAAGATCTTAGAGGGTTTTCCTCCTAAAAAATCTCTTCACTCCAAGGGATTCATCCTTAGGAGAGGATTAAGTATGAACCAAGTCCAAACTTACAAAAGAAGGGGATTTATAATTTTCAACATATGTATTACCAAAGAGAGCCAAGTATATATAGAATTTACATAGAAGAGGAAGAGAAAAAAGAGAGAATGAGGAGAGAGAGGAATGTGGCACCATAGAATAGTAACCCATGTGAAGGGTTTCCTTGGGATGCAATTTAGTCAAAAAGGAGAGACAAATTAGCCACCCTCCTTTGTCTTTGATCTCCATCTTTCACGTGCTTACAAAAATAGTGGGAATCTCTTTCCAATTTGTTCCCCACTTCAATCAATAATAGTGATTTTATCCCCAACTATCCCATGTGCTTTCCCAACACCTTTTGACCCATTCAAAAAGATTTTACATGCCAAAATAATGGGCCTCCATAGAATTTTTACCCATCCCTTGTCCTCATCCCAAAGGGTAGACACGTGACTCATAATAGATAAATAAACTTGTATTTTGGTCAACCACTCTTTCACATGCATAAGATACTCTTGTAGGTGATGACACATCACTCCACAAGTAGCTTATTTTGCTACATCATTAGATGCATCACTTACAACATCACCCACCATGTCACCACAAATAGTGACATGTGAATAGTGTTATTAAATAGTACATATGAATATTACCTTATGAATAGTAACACATGAATAGTGTTATTGGATAGTAGCTATGAATATTATCTTGTGAATAGGGACCTATGAATCGTGTTCTCACTCCTAACATAAAATAGTGTATGAGATCCTAAATATCCCCTCAACACAATGTCACTAATTGAATTCCCTTCTAAAAATTCTATCACTCTCTAAGAAAGTTGGAGATTCGAAAAATGTTAGAAGAATATAAAAGAGGACATTACAATCTTACCTCCTTGAGATTGTTTGTCCTCAACAAATCATAACTCAAGCTTCGATTGATCTAATGAAGTTTCAATATTCTAGATCAATCTCAAGAATATGTCATCATGTTTTATCTATGTTACTCTAATTAAAACTAGAATACCATTGTGCTTAGTCTGTATTCTCCTTTCCTCATTAACACTCAATCTCTAAGTGTTAAAAAAGTATCCCCATGCACTCAAATCCACATAATCAACTACAATCATCATGCAACATTTGAGAATACAAAGGATGTAAATATAAAGTGATTGAAAAAACCAATACTCACCCATGTGGAAGTTAAGAATAGCTGAGTCATGTCTAAAAAACCTTCCACAATATACTATCACATACACATGAATAATACCTCCTTATCTCTCCTGGATATAAGTATGACAATACTTTGTATGAAATTAGCAAACTCACCATCACATATCTTTGGCTTACCAATTTTATGTTGTACCACTTTGATATAAACATGAATGGTGAACATTACATTTCTTAAAATCAACTTGGAAGAGGATAGGAAGAAATCCCAAACAATCTCTAATTGAAAGTTTCTCTACTCCTTGGCTAGGAATAAGACCCAAACAATCTCCAACTAAAAGTTTCTCCACCCCTTAACTAAAATATCCATCCAATCCAATTTTAGGTATGCAATTGAAGTCATATGATGACTATCATGTAAACAAATAGTAGAGTCAAAGTTTAAGATTTCATGCCATGTAACATTTCTTTAGTCACCATAGATTTCCAACAAACTCTGATGGTGATCTCTGTCATGCATTTGTAGTGAAGAAATAACTCCACTATACTTATGATATTCATGTGTGCCTTAGAAGATTATCTAATGCTTTTAAAAATAACTTTTCCTAAATGAATCCCTCTCATGTAATGAATCCACATGATATCAATCCAAAGAACCTTCAAATCACAAGGAGTTTTGAAACTCCCATAAATCAATTCAACGTCCAATCTAAGAGGTGGATTGTCTAGTAAGAAAGAATCATATTTAGACCCTTGTCTTACCAAATCTTCCTAAAAGATAAGTTCTAAGCTTGATTTTTCTTCTATAGTTATAAAAATTCTAAAAAAACCAAAATCTCTTTTGGAAAACATTTCAAAGTTAGAAATGTTTTTACCTCCATCAATCACCTCATTCCAAGTGACATCATCATCTTTCATCCAATCTACAAATTCCTTACTAGGTGGTCTACTTGGAGGGTTACCAACCAAAAGGCTTGGCACTCCCTTGTGATATACACCCAATTCTTCATCAAGTAGCATGCTACAATCCTCATGCAATGATTCATCTTTTCTAAATTCTTCTTTATCAATTAATGAACAAATTAGCCCCAAATGAAAATATTTTTGGAGTTAATCTATTCCCTCAACTAATTGCTTGTCTCTATGAACCTTAAATCTACTACTTGCCCCTTGCTCATGGATTTCTTCATAGCCTTGTCCTCAAGTGTAGAAATTGGATTCAAGGAGTCATGTTTATTGTATCTCTAAATATCTCCTAGACCCTAGACTTTCATGTTCAAGAAATTTATAACTTGTATGAAAGGACCTTTATTCCCTTTTACACTCAAAGTGTTCTTCATTCTATCAACATTTTTACCATGTTGACCATGATGAGCACAAATTTGTCAGGATATATAATGAAGCATCAAACTTGACATATGATCATTATTTTCAATATGTTGCGTATGAAGCTAACACATCTCAAATGACATCATAGGAAGCAATAAATCCAAAATATTTGCATACCTTTCATTATCCTCAACCTTTTCACCTTCCTTTGTTGGATGAAGATTGGTTGGAATTTATTCAACACCTTCCACCTTGGGATTCATAAATTCCTCCTTAAATGCATCCTTTCTAACCAAGTTACCCTAAGACTTCACCTGATAAAATGATTTATTTGATGCATTATTACATAGCATGGAATCATTCAATGGTGGATTGATGAGAGTGTACTAGATAGGGACAAGTTCCTCACTTGTGTATTCAACAAGTGATGTGTTTTCCTCCTTGACTTCCTCTTTATTATATTAGTGGATGAAATCATTAAAAGTTAATAAAATATCTCCTACTATTAAATTATATTTACCTTTCATGTTAGATCCATCATGTTATTACTCCCTAAATTGCTCTACATCAGTTGTCTCTTGATCATGATCTAAGATAAAATATATCCTCACCTCCTATAATGAGAGCACATCTACACTTACCTAGACATCACTTTATTGGAATAAACATGTAAGCTAAAAATAATTAGAAAGCAATTATCCTTTTGTCAAATGATTTTGCACTTTTTTCATATGCTGTTTAACCAATTCTCTTGACAATTCATGTGCTGTAGGTGAAACATCATGTTCTTTCCTCTAAACAACCAACAAGTTAGCTAAAAGTTAGAGATAACATCATCAGCATCCAAAATTAGAGACATAATAATTTTCATGGAAGTTAAGACATTATTTGAATGATCATTATTAATAATAACCCAAAATATTTGAAACATTTTAGAAACAATCTAATCGCAACTAATATCTAACATGATGTTACATAATCTGAATTTTGCAATTTTTTCAAGAATTATTACCCTCTTGTTAAAAGAAGGGCTTCCAATGCTAACTAATCCCCAAAAACTTTCAATTATCAATTTGAAAACTTACTTCATGATATTGTTGCCATAAGGTTTCCTAAGAATTGTTATTCTCATAATATCACTAAGATAACTAGTGAGTGTGAGTTTTTCCTCTTCATCTAAGTGTCTCCTAATCTTGAATTTATAAAAATAACTTATTGATGGATACATTACCCATATCATATTCATAGAATTTTATTGAGCCATCATGAATAAACTACTCTCCACTAACTTTAACTTACTAAGTAACAAATCCTTTGACTAATGTAGAAACTCAAGATCCCTACCTATTTTATAAAGTTTATCCCGTACCTTAAATTTCATGAAATTTGCAAATGATATTACAACATGAAACTTTGTTCCCATTGATTGGTATTATTTCAAATCTTATTCTTCTCTAAGTGGCTTCATCATGCTATCATTATATCTTTTCATCAAAACTTCTTCTTTCATGCACATAAATTTGGGTAGCTATCACCACTCCATGATCCCTACAATGAATCAACAAATAATTCTACAAACAAAAGCCCTCATAAGATGGTAGGATCACAAGCTTTGATACCACTATAATAACCCCTCAAGAATATTTAATAAAAACACATAAATATATAAAATGTTAATACACACTTATACTCAAATATAAAAGTAAACTTAAGCTCTGATACCACTAAAATATCCTAAATAAGGATATTTACTTAAAACACCTAAAACTATAAAATGCAACACTCAACCTTATAACAAGAGATTCCAACTAGTAAAATCACCAACAATAATACTATATAATTACCGATATTTAAAATGTATATAGAGTACCAATGACTTACAATAACTACTAACACAAATAATCCTTTTAAGCATAATTATAGTTTTTGTATGAAACCACCAAAGCTAGCCAAGGAAAATCTCTCACCATTGAGACCAAGAGATATTAGATGGTTTTCATCCTAAAAAATATATTCACTCCAAGGGATACATCATTAGGAGAGGCTTACGTATGAGCCAAGTCCAAACTTAAAAAAGAAGGAGGTTTATAATTTCCAACATATGTTTTACCAAGGAAAGCCAAGTATATGCAAAATTTACATGGAAGAGGAAGAGAAGAGAGAGAGAGAATGAGGAGAGAGGAATGTGGCACCATATAATTGTAACCCATGTGAAGGGATACCTTGGGATGCAAGTTAGTAAAAAAAGGAGAGACAAATTAGCCATCCTCATTATCTTTGTTCCCCACCTTCTATATTCTTACAAAATTAGTGGGAATCTCTTTCTAATATGCTCCCCACTTAATTCAAGACTAGTGATTTGACCCCCCACTATCCCATGTGCTTTAGCAAAACCTTTTGACCCATTCAAAAGGATTTCACATGATAAAATAATGGGCTTCCATATAATTTTGACCCATGCCTTGTCCTCATCTAAAAGGGTAGACATATGACTCATAAAAGATAAATAAACTTGTCTTTCAGTCACCCACTCGTTCACATGCATAAGACACCCTTGTGGGTCATGACACATCACTCCATAAGTCACCTCCTTTGTTTCTTCATTAACTGCATCAATTGCCACATCACTTACCATGTCACCATGAATACTAACATGTGAATAGTGATAGTAAATAGTACCTTATGAATAGTGTCAGTGAATAATATCTATGAATAGTGTTCTCACTCCCAACATAAAATAGTGTATGAGATCCTAAAGATCCCCTCAACACAATGTTACTAACTGAATTCCCTTCTGAAATTGTTTGCACTCTTTAATAAAATTAGAGTTTCTAAAAATCTTGGAAGGTTATATAAAGGGACATTAAAAAACATTAGTTAAACAACTGTTTACATGTGTGTATAATTAAAATGATCAATAAATACTTATGTCCAAATATATAAATAATATATAATGCTGTAACCCATAGTAGCATATCATTTTAAAAGTAAATATCACATGATCAAATGTCAAGCAAGTGAACTCTCCAAAAAAGTACCACTATATCAACACACCGAATAATCACTATAAAAATTGAGAAGGTTCATTAAAACCACTAAATAAGCATATAAAAAATTACTTATTATATCAAAACATAATAATTTTTCAAATATGTAATTGTATAAGAGTAAAAAAATCTAATGTGAAATGAGTTCAAAAAATAAAGTATCAATGAATAATACCACATCACGTCTCTCCAAAAAATAAAATTACCATACAAAAACTACTATGAATCAATATCACTTCTAAAAACTAGATTATCAAATGAAATCCCTTATTTGTTGGGTACTCAGTGTACTCAAATGGTGCCCCGAGTAACTCAAGCAAAATTAGACCTCCACAATCATCATCTATCTCAAGTTTAACTTTATTCAACACCTGGGTCACCATGGGTTGGGACATAAATATACCAAAACGTTTTTCCTTCAAGATATAAGATCATTAGGTATAGGTGTAGCAAGTCTACAAATATTTTACAAAGGTAGGTTTACACTATCAATATAAGGGTTAAGCTCAAGGAAAAAATTAAAATGGTTGAAAATAGGAGGACCATCAATCAAATAATATTGATAGATGTGTAAATAAGAGTCACTTGGAATACCTTGTTCTTATGGATGAGATCACCAACATATCATTTTTGACATCTATGAAAAATGTTACCAAATAAAATGAAGGATGAATATGGAATATTATCAGGATTGTCCATTTTTTCATGACGTTTGTCTCAAAGTGAATTGATACATGTATTTTTTGATGAAAATGGATAAAAAAGTATTTAAAACTATACTAAATCTAAAATATCTATCATGGTGACTAATCTATGAATGCACCCCACTTGGTTGTTGTATACTACCTCTACCCCACATAATTCTATCAAACTATTTTTAATCTGGTGTCCAACCTAACATAGTTCTAAAATTGAAATAAATTAAATTAGAACCTTAAAATTATAAATGTATTAGATAATTCAAAAACTTTTAGATGAGAAAATTATGTAAAGAAATAAATAAGTGTTTTTAAATAAATAATTGCTAAATTGTCTTGCATGCACAGCAAGTTTCATTTTCCAACTAAAATATAGATTCAAATGAGTTAATATAAAAACATATTACGTATATTAAAATATGAATCATATTAAAATTACATCTATTAATTTCAAAAATTTAATGACAAAATGATTTTAAACCACATTTTCCTATGAAATCGTTAATTATTCTAAAAATAGTTGAAGATAGAAAAAGTCTTTAAGAAACCCAGATCATAGTCAAGATCACATTTATCATTTGTTATTTCATTTTAAAAAACCCCAAATCAAAAAAATTACTAATCAATATCTCACATATAAACTTTCAAATGATATTTATGATAATAATTATCATGCACTATATTTGGACTAACACAAGCCAAAATGCACCAAATTACCACTTTATCAAAAAATACCCTGCATAAATATACTATATGAAAAAATATCACTTATGCCAAGGGTTTGAAAATGTCCCCTTTTTAAATTTAGAGTTTTCATGAAAGGACCAATTTATTTAAATTCCATAGCTGGGTGATAAAAACATTTGTAAATTAGATACAAGAATTTCAAAAAAGAGAATGATAAAGGAAAGAAGAAAATTATTTTAACCTTTTAGGACTTAGCAAGTGTAAATATTATGTTTATTAAATATCTGAGTAGACTAAATCATGGTAATAATATGTAATAAATACAACCACTTTTTTTAATAGAATTGACTAGCTTTGACTTTTCTAAAATTAGTAATAAATAGTGCAAATAAAGACTTACCTAGAAAACACCTGATATAGATGATCTAAGTGATATAAACTGAGATGGAAGCTATTCTAAGTTTAAATAGATACCTATGCAAAAAACCCTCCCAAATAATAGTGCCACAATTGGACAATAGTGCCATTATTTTTAATGTGGTAATACTGTCCTATTATTAATGCTAGTGCCTTTTATGCAAGATTGTCCCAAACTTCTAGGTGCACCTATATTTGGATCTTTGGGGTCTGATATTGCACGAAAAAGTTTTAAACCCCTATATTTTCACATATAATGATTGATATATTATGAAAACCTTAATCTTTCGTAAAATCAGGGTATGAGCTGAAAAGTGTGTTCATTAGTAGGGTAGCCTAGACATCCTCAACACCCTATTATGAAGAGAGTTTCCAACATATTGATACTCAAATAATGGATCAAGACTAATTTATTTATCCCCACCCAAGTTATATTTAAATTTCAAGTGATTCTAATATGATAGTGGCCATGAGTTCCTTGAATGTGTTTGAGATTATAAATCTAGAAAATCTGAGCTTAGAGCTATTGTAGATGGTAGTATGCAAAAGTAGGGCATAATAGGGATTGATAACCTTAATTACACTTAATTTTTCTGTGTTTGAATGTATATTTTTCATTTGAATTCCATTTAGTGGTTAGATGATGTAAAGTCATGTATATATATTATTTTGATGATTGTGTGGGTGATAAATGATGTCTAGGTAGACTTTAGGAACCTTTAGTTTTGAAAAGATATACATTTGAGAAATGATATGGAAAAAGACATTAGCACCATTTTGGGGATAGTATTGTCATGTGGTACTAGTGTCCTAATTATGATGCTAGTGTCTAGTTGGCATAATGCTAGGCATAAAGGGCTAGGATTGGGAAATGAGGGTCTAGGATTGCTTTAAAGCTAACTAGGGATGCTTGTGGCCCACATGAAGGATGGATAAGTGTGATAATAGGATCTAATATAGGTCTAAGGATAAGTTAGGGATATGTATTCTCAAGTGTAACTCTTATCACATAAATAACACTTTTAAGTGACCCCACCTTTATTCGAGAAATGTAACAAAGCAAAGTGACTAGGATAAAGGAAAAAGAAGCATACTTTGACTTACCTAGGAAGTGGATCAATTGAATCTAAATATAGTATGTGAAGCTAGGTATGATTATGTGAATCATGATATAATTCATGTCTTACAAATAAAACATGTATAAATAAATCCTTACTTAATAGATATCAAAATTAAAAGACTAAATTAAGTAAAGAAGTAAAATTGAGAAAAACTGAGTAAAGAGATATGAAGGCAAAAATGAACAAATACACCTCACTTGGTACTATTAAGCATGAGATATATTGAGAGGGGGGGGGGTGAATCATTATATCAATAATTTTATCCTCAATAAAATCTTGTATCTTATGTTTTAGGATAATACATTTGGTTTTTGTATGGCTTGGTTCCATGTGATACTCCTACAATCTATTAGAATCATATCTATTTTGAAGAGGCCATGTCATATAAACCTATTTGATGGGAGGGAAAGATATGATATTTAATTTTAAGAGATTCTTTAAAATTCATGTTAGTGATTCTAGAAGGTTGGTGAAGACTCTTCATGGAGGAGTTGATAAAACCAAGCAAGGAGATGGATTTGAAGCTGTGTTAACTGTGGCCTTCTGATGACTCATGTTCTCGGTGGACCTTATCTTTTATGGAGGCCTACTTTAACACTTAGTATTTTATTTTGATCCTTTGGTATATTTTAATTTACCATTGATAGAAGATTGACCTCTATTTCTTTTACTATGTAGCACAAGTCTGTAAATGTTGAAAAAATCCTAAAAAAGATAGCTTCATGTAATGCTAGTAAAAGACTTGGTTTGAATATTTCCTAAAAATCTTTGTCTACCATGGGGGTAGTCAATTTAGCTAATATAGTCTTGTATCATAAGACATATTTGGTAATAGGTTCATTTGAATTTTGTTTCAACTATAAAACTTGAGCATATGAGATCAAGTCACTAATATTTATGAAGAAATGTGCTAAAAACATGTCTTCCAAAAGATTTAATGCTATGATAGATTTATTTTACAAGTCATAAAACTAGTATAATGCAAACTAAATGAAAACAATTTTATAAGAATCCAATCATTAGACACATAATCTAAACATGCAGTGGGAAAATCTCAAAGAGGGTGTTGTGGGTCACCCTTACCATCATACAATGTAAGTTTAGGTGTGACAAATATGGATAGAAAGGGATTTACTACTATGTGGTATGCCAAAGGTGTATGTAAGATAACATTAGAATCCAAGGAATGTGATGACCTATTGGATCCCTCTCAATATATAACACCTTAGCTTGTAGAGTACGAACCTCATACATAAGGTATTGTACATCTGGAGTGGAGGAACTATCCACAAGAGGTATAGCTATCACTGAAGGTTATTTAAATATAATTTTTGGTTGTACTAGCTATTTTGGCCCCACTATAGGTGTAACAATGTTATTATCTATAAGAGTTAAAGATTGACCATTGTTTAATTTTTGGGGTTCTTCTTGAATAATAGTGATGAGGTTATATCGCATATCCAAACATTTAGACAAATAATCTTACAATTTTTTTTTATCAATCTCATCAAATGGGTTATTTAGTTCTACCATTATAGTTTGGGAAGTAGGAAAACAAGTTGTATATTTTGAACCTTTAAATAATTTTTATCTAAGAAAGATTAAAAAAAATATTGAAACAAATATGAATTTTTTGATTTAAAATCTAAGCACAGACACACAAAAGATACAAAACCTAAGAGTATATAGGGTTAGGGTTTGAATAATGTTTGAAGTAAGTCATATTCACCAAATGTTTTAGCCTTTTATGAATTAGCAAGTGTAAATGCTATGTTTTTAAAGAGATGAGTAAACTAAATCAAGGTAATAATATGCAATAAATAGAACCACTAATTTGTTATAGAATTAAATATCTTTGAATTTTATAAATATATTAATAAATAGTACAAATAAAGACCTGGCTAGAGAGAACCTAATAGGGATGATTTGAGTGATATAAACTTAGATGGAATATAGTATGAGTGTCATAAACTAGATACTTATGTTAGAAACCCTCCCAAATAGTAGTGTCACAATTGGATAGTAGTTTCATTATTGGTAAAGTGGCAGTAGTGTCCTGATATTGGTGGTAGTATCCCTATGTAGGACTATCCTAAGCTTCTAGGTTCACCTAAGCTAGATCTCTAGGATATTTTACTACATGCATGAGTTTAAGAACCCTATATTTATGCTCGTAATAAATCATTTATTGTGGAAACCCTAATATTACATATAAGTAGGGCATGAGTTGAAAAGTATGTTCATTAATAGTGTAGGATGGATATCCTCAACACCTCACTATGAAGATAGTTGCCTATATACCAATACTCCAAGGAGGGATGAAGACCAATGTAGTTTTTCCCACTCAAGTGTCAGTACAATCACAAGTCATGTTAGTATGATGGTTTCCTTAAGTTCTTTGAATGTGCTTGAGACTATAAATCTAAAAAATCTAAGATTAGGGCTATTATAGATAGTAGTATGCAGAAGTAGGGTAGATTATGTATTGATAACCTTAATTATGCTCAAATTTTTATATTTTTGAATGTGTATTTTGCATCTTATTTCCATCTAGTAGTTATAAGGCTAAAATTCATGTATATATTTACTATTTTGATTCTTGTGTAAGTGATAAAATATGTCTAGGCCAACCTTAGGAGGCTTTAGTTTTGAAAAGATATCTATTTGGCAAAAGTTAGGGCAAAGGACATTAGCACCATTTGAGGGACATTAGCACCAAATGGTGCTAGTGTCCTTATTGTGGCACTAGTTTTCAATTGGTAGAATACTAGGCACAAAGGTCCATGATCAAGAAATGAGGGTTTACTACTTTGGAGCTAACTAGGGATGCTTGTTGCTTGTATGAAGGTTAAATAAGTGTAATAATAGGATCTTGGATAGTTCTAGAGCTAAGATATGGATATTTAGTCTTAATTACCACTATTATCACATAAATACTATTTTTGGGTGATTATAAAAAATTCAAACCATATTATTATTTTAAATACCGACGAGCTTCTATAATCTTGGAGGTTTATGCATGTATAAAGAAAAACAATTACCATTCTTCCTTGTGGATAATAAGACCAATTAATTTCATACAATAAATTATAGCACAGTGGAAAATCTAGATAAATAAACATCCCATACGATAAAAAGGGATTGTAAGAGTGAAAAAAATAACCTTGAGTACATTAAAATTGTAATATATTAAAGCATATATGAATTTGAAAAAGAACCATGAATATGCATATGTTTTTGAGCATTTATTAATATTGAGCGTGTATTCATAGAGTTTAACTAATATTCAATGCTTGAAACTAAAATAAATCCATGACATTCAAAGAGTCAAAATGTGAAAAAAGGAAAATGACTTCCATGGTTCATGCATGAAAACTAAAAAACTTCCATTTTACACAAGAAAATCACTTCTTTATGAAAGTTTAAAATAAATCTTTCATTTCTTTTGCAGAATGACAAGATAACATTTACATGTAATAAAATTAACTAAACAATGATAACCTTTGTCAAAATGACTCAATATTTTAACAATTCATATTCAACAAAGCTTACCAAAATTTCAACCTTATAAGCTTGTACATGCCAAGATAAAAATGTTCATATAATAAAAAACAAACATAAAGAAATGAATTTCATTATATCACTGATAATATACATTATGCCATAAAACATCAAGACAACAAACTAATTACATACCTTGAAAAAATTAAATTCATTGAGTCACAAAGTTATGACTTCAAATCACCTTATTTCATCCTTGGAAACCCATTTTTCATAGGGTGCCTTCCATGAAAAGCATGGTTGAATGAGAAGTGACTGATAATAACTAATAATTTTTGTGGTAAACTTATTTCTAAGATGACCAATCAGTGTGGTTATGGATGACATGTCTTTTAAATTTTTAGGATTATGAACCAAACCATGTACTTTGATGGCCACAAAAAATATTATCCACATTGCTTTTAAATTTCCAAATATTTGACCATGTTTTGTCTATTAACAACTAAAACAAGGTAGGAATGAAAATTGAATGCAAATATTAGACCATGTTTTGTTTATTTAAATAAGGTTTATCAAGTACATGAGTAATTTCAATGACATTTTTAATTTAATTAAATATTTAATTTGAACTAGTATTACATATAAAAATCTCATTATTATTTAATAAAATATGTAAGGCATTATATTTTTCACAAAAATAAAAAATTAACTTATGCAAAAAATTAAATTTATTGAAAGAGGATCTAAGACCAGATTGATTTTTAGGAGTTGGTATATACTTGATAGATTTTGTGTTAAGATTCAATTTATATTCCATATTTTGAATTAATATGACATAAAAATTTCACTTTGTTAACTCTAAAAACTAATTTATTGTGATATAGAGAAACACCATATTTTATACATTTAGTGAAAATATCGAGTAGATGATAAATATGCTTCTTTATCTTATTTGAATGCAAAGTAAGATCATCAAGGTAGAGTTTAATAATTATTCCAATCCACTCATAAAAATATACATGCATATATATTATAAAGGTGTTACCATCACTCATTAAACCAAAGGGAATTATGTTGAAATAAAACATTCCTCTGCATACGGTAAATGCAGTTTTATGTCTATCTTCTCAGTTTACAAATAATTGATTATAACCAAAAGATACATAAAAAATTCACATAATTTTAGATCCTTATACCTACTATAAAATATGGTCTATTTTTGGAAAAATAATGTCATATTTAACACTTGCTCTATTTAAACCTTTAAAATCTACAGAAACACAAACATCACCATTTTTCTTTCTAGAAAGAAATAAATTTACGACCCAATATAACTATCATAAAATAAATATGACACCATCATCTAACATCATATCGATATCCTTATTGATTATATATTCCCATAAGGGTTTTATTCTTCTAACCTTGTGCCTATTGTATTATATACATGGCTTAGTAGATATGTCATGTTTTATTATCTCGATATCATAACCCTTTATATATTTGTAGTACCAAACAAATATATCTAAATATTATTGAAAAAATATTTAAAATAAACTCTATCCTCATTAATATAACATATACCTCAATATATAAACTTTGGATAATTTTCAGTGCCAAGACTATTTAGAATAGTCTCACCTGTAATTGTCCTATGCGGTTTCTCTGTTTGTGAGATCTTAGGTTGATAATGTGGTGTCAACATGAATTATAAATTGACCAAACCATCAGGAATAATATTAGTTATTACATTAAATAATCACCACAGTTTAGCATATAATCATCATGATCAAAATATTTATCCTGTAAAAACACATCAATATTATCATCATAGTCAAATAAAGGCTAATTATCATTAAGATTAGGGAGTTGTTATCTAAATTTTTTAGAAAAATAATAATCTACAGTTGGTTTGATGTCACTTAAAGGAATATTAAAATAAATAAAACCTATATTATCAACACAATAATTAAATTCTATAAGGATATGTGTGATATCAAATGCATCATATATTTCAATAAGTGACCAAAACTCTTGAATATATCTATGGAAATGAGTTTGACTAGTTTTATAAAATTTTATTAGTTGTATAAAAATTAACTTGAAATATCCATAAACCACTAAATGTTTGATATTTAATTCTATTTATATTAAGACCTAAACAAAACGCCTCAAATTTAGTTGTGTTATTAGTGTTTTCAAATGATAATTTAAAAGCATACAAAAAAAATTACCTATGGGATAAATTAAAACAATTCAAGTACCAATCTTATATTGTGATAAGCTCTATCAAAGTACAAATACCAATTTATTTCCCAATAAATTATACTTATTTTTTTCTAATCAAGTTCATCCAAGGTTAACAACTCATAATTACTCATTATAGTTTCGACATATGAAACATTGGTTAGTATGGATTGTATATCATTACTATTCCATTCTTCTCTATACATAAGCACACTTTTATTACCAATAATTACCTAAGTAGTATAATTACCTAAAAAAGTACTGGTTGCTTTTGAAAAAGATCTATCTAACAAAATCACATAGTTAGTATGGATATATAAAATTTTACATTTGGAATGCACCTAATTCATTCATCTTGAGCTATATTGATAACAATGTAACAAACAAACAAAAACTCTTGGTTTGATGAGAAACAATAATATAAAGTTTTCCATTATCATTTTATTTAGATATGCCTATTTGATCAACAATAAACTTAAACATGATGTTCTTAGAGTCTCTCATGTTAAAAATATAATTATGGATAACCTTATAAATAATTTTAATAGAAACATAAAATAGATGAATGTAATCAAATGTGGGATCATTTTACTAAGAAAAAAGAATTAGATCAAATATTATAAGATTCATATTGTACTCTTACATATTCTTGGGATTTGTGTTTTTAATAGAATCATAAATTTTATTAAGCTAACCAAGTAAACTAGCCACTTGAAGAAAATAAATACCATATTTAAGGGTTGTAAAACTATTAATAATGTTATAAGCACCAACGTCAGAATGACATAAATATGAGTATAAGTTTTGGTCTTACAATGAGGATGTTATGCATTATTGAGTTTAGTAGATAAAAGGCTAGATCACTAAGAATTTATAGTAGAAGTACCTATAGCAATAATATCATGGGAAACTTTAAATTTATCTTATGTAGAAGGCTTTAAAGTATATATTTGATTGTTATATATATTTGAAATATCTTTAGGGATATAATTATAATCCCTTTTCCTTTTTTGAAAAACATAAAAATTGGCACTCTCGATATCATCCAAAAAATTGTTAGAACCACACATCTTTATGTTATCAATCAAATAAATGAAAATAATAAGGTTTAGAAGTACACATTTTATTGTTATCTATATTTTAAATATCTTTAGGGATATAATTATAATCCCTTTTACTTGTTTGAATAACATAAAAATTGACACTCTTGATGTCATCTGAAGACTGATTAGAACTACACATATTTATGTTATCAACCAAATCAATGAAAATAATATATTTCCCTTTGATAAATATTTTGAATTTTTAAACAAATATACATGTGTTATGATTATGGTCTATTTCATGAACATTAAAATATATAGTTTATTTCTTATTCTTTTTAGAATTAGGATATTTGCCTAATGTTAAAGGTTTGCCATTTAACTATCACTTGACAACTATCTTGTTACTAGGATTATGAATTGATTTCAATTTTTTTGAATTATTAGAGGTTGAACTAGTATAATCTTGATATTTAAATCTAACATGTTTTAATTTATTTTCATATATAATTCAAAAAATAATTATAGAATCACAAACTGTTATATATTTATGTTATTAATTATTTTCATATTTTAAATTGAATGCAATAAATAAATATAATCTAGATAATTTTTTGAATGGTCTCACATAATGTCAAATGTTATGATGCATAGTAAACCTAATAATAAAATGGTGAATAGTCTCATGTGGATCAATGGAAATTTTAAAAAGCTCATTGACTAACTCTATATCTTATTTAGGTTTATCAAGAAATAGTTATCTGTAATCCTCTACATCTTTCCATGTGTTGATGAAATTTTCATGTAGTCTAATAAATAATTGATATGATTTATCTTGTATAGTTTGTGGAAAATACACTAAGAGAAACTTGTTGATTTGTTACAATAAGGGTAGTGAAAATTAGCTTAAGTTCATCTAGATGATCTTTCCAAGATTCACCAATATTTCTTGGAAATTTTGTGACATTAAAACCTTTAAGTAAGGTAACATACTAGAATGTTGGTCATATTTGAGTTAAAGTGGATTGTCAGGAAGTTATGAATGTGACCATAATTTGATGAAATTTAATGTAACAATTTATTTTATAACTTCATTAATTTTTTTTGTATTTATGCATATATTTGGAAAATGTAATGAATTTACATTATGGTAATAGTAGCGATGAAAGTGGTGTAATGTGAATATCACATGAATTAAAATGAATTAAAAATATCTAGATATTATGACCTAAAATTTTTAATATAAAACTATTAATTATTAAGCTTGTCCTAGATATGGATTGAGTGAATCCCTTTGATAATTTGGCTATAGATTGTTGAGTACAACCTATCATTATAGTTTATTATAATATTCTTAAATGGTTGAAAATATGAAAGGACTACCTTACACTCTCACTTATATTTCTAGAGAAGAAACAAGTGAAAAATGTGAACTCTTATACCTTTTGTATAGGAGTTGGGTGAGATTTGATATGGTATGCACATATATATATTGACTGAATACTGGAAGGTTAGAGAGCCTTTGTATGCTGTGGAATTTTTTGATGGTGTAGTCATGACTACCTAGGATTTGTAGTATTTTTAGGGATCAATATTTTTATTAATAATTTTCATATATATTTTTTTCAAAATTAAATATATTTTTATAAATACATGTGTTTCATTTTTATACATTTAAAAAATTAAACAATTTACATGTCCAACTTTTAGAGATAAATAAACCTCTATATGGTCAAATGATCTAAATAATCTAAGAAATAATACATTTAAAACTTAAATGTTAGATCTGTTAAAAAAAAATCCTCTAAAATCCTTTATTTTGAATATAATTTGAATTATTGTTTAAGATGGTTGAAACACACCCTCATAGCTCATAGATTCTAAGATAGTTATCATCTAGGATTAAAAATGTAACCATTTATGTAGAATAAACCTATTGTTATTAAATTTCTTATATATGTACTCTCTACCCACGTGTCTAGATTTTTGATAGATAATATTTTTTGTTACCTTGTTGACTTGTTGGATGATCTTGATGCCCATTCAATGAGGAAAAGCACTCATTATTTTAACTTTTCAAGGCTAAGATGGAGAGTATTGAATAATTCTTTCCATAAGGGTTTGATTCTTTCTCATGGGTGTTATGTTAATGTATATTCTATTGAATTAATGGATATTTTTAAATCCAAATAGTTTCATGGTTTTCGATAGTATTAGCTTGATTAGGTCTTTCTTTCCAGAGGATACTCTTTTGAATGATTTCAATAGGAAGGTTTATTCCTATGTTATGAGTTAATGATGGATTCAAAAAAAATTCAAGACACTTTAATTATTGTAATTAATGGCAATGGACTCGAAATGTCATGTTGCGATGTTATAGATTTTTAATTACTATATGGTATTGACATTTTCATATTTTGGGTGATGTCAAATTTTAATGGAATTCTATTTTTGATTCTATTTAAACCTTACTTTAATTTTATGAATAATATAGCTTAAGTAAAAGCATAAATCTTTCATACAATGTAAAATGAAATACAAAACATTTTCTTGGGCAATTTATACATTTAATAATTTTATCTTACTGTTTAATTTAGAAAGTAATCTAAACAATGTCACTAAAGTTGAGGAATAAAAATAATAAAATAATGAGTTTAAAATGTTTGTATTAATTTATGTGAAATAATTTAAAAATTGAAATATTTACAAATAAATTTTATAAGAATTTTTTTTAGACATTTGAAGATGGCCCTACATATTTATTAGTAGTTATTATTATGATTTTAGGATGTTTGTATATTTGTTTATTATTAATTAAAACTAATTGTTATTGTAAATTTTATCATCTTTTTATGGTCCATGTATATCCTCCTGATACCTTCCAAATGTACCCTTCTCTCGCCTACCTTTATTACCACACCTCAAATTTTATGTTCAAAGCATGAAAATGTTATGTACATTATATGAATCATTAAGATGCTCTTGGTATTATTGAAGTGGATCCTTCCAACTCTTTCCTATATGACCCTTGTTCATTCTTTTTCATTCTTTTGTAATTTTGGATGCTGTAACAAATGGGTTCTAGTTTAAATTCAATTTTTCTATAAATACATAGACATTTTAATTTATTTCTCAATCAACAATCAAGAATCAAATTAATTATATAGATAGATTGTTGATGATTATAAACATTTTTTATAAAATCAAGCAATCATTACAACATTCATTAAAGTACAAAAGTTTATTCTTAGATACACACTATATGACATTAATTTACATGATATTGAAATTATTCTAATTATTGAGGCTTTTTTTTCATTTTTTTAGTTTGAATATTTTCCATTTTGTCCTAGGGCCCAATACATTTTTTCACTCTAAATTTTCAAATTTTCTACCAAATTAGGGAAATAAAAATGATTTTTTGTGTGTAAATGATTGGAGTTAAGGTGAAGAAACATGATTAATATTTTTAGATATCTTGACCAAGCTAACACATTTTTAAAATAATTTTTATCACATTTATTTTTATAGAGTGTCCTAAATGCTCTATGAAATCAATAGAGGAAAGGGTTGTAATGGGAGAATTTTCTATTACATAGAAATATTATAGCTAAGTTAGATGTCACATCATGGCATGAATTTTTCATATGAAATCTTGAGATAATCCTCAAATCAAGATATCAATATCAGAGAAGCCTTAAGTGTATGTGTTTTACCTACACGTGGATTTAGATAATTAATTTACTTATCAACATTTTAAATATATGTGTTTTCCCTATACATGGATTTATATAATTAATTTACTTCTTGATAATTTGGAATTTTGAGGATACAAATTAATTAATAAATAACTTGAATTTTGAGTTTAAAATTTGTAAAACATGTGTTTTGGCCTATAAATAAATATCTAGTATATATATAATTTTGTAAAAAAAGGATTATTAAATATATTTTTTATTTTTTATTATTTTTATTTATATAAAAAATTAAATTCTTAAGGGGACATAATTATAGTGATTACTAATTTTCACATGTTATTTATACTAGTCAAACATTAATTAGGTATTTGTGTCATAAATTATTTATAATGCATCTATATATTACATATTTATACACTAAAATTTTATCACATGTAAAATTATGGTTTCATCTTTTGGTGAGCACATGTTATTCTACATCTGTTTTAGGGTTATATCTTACATCATATTAGGATAAAAGAAATTATTCGATTTTTATAAATTTTATTTCATTGCATTATTTATTATTTAATATCATTATCTTGCTTATAGACACATGTTATCCTACATATTTTTTATGGTTATATATTTTATCATCTTAGGATAAAAGACTTTATTTGAATCTTATAGGTTTTAATCCATTTTCACAATCTTATATTTAATATCATTAGGTTATTCATGAACACATGTTATTTTAAATTAATTTTAGGGTTATATCTTACATCATCTTAGGAAAAAAAAAATTATTTTTATATGTTTTATTCCATTACATGCTCTTATGTTTAATATCAATAGCTTGCTTTTGTTTTTATTTCAAACACCAGAATAATGTTTTGGAAAAATAAAACCTTGTGGCACATTATACTTATGCCATGAAAATTTATTAGATCTAAGTGACTAAATAGGAAGAGTTTTATACTGATATAAAACTTATTGATCAATTAAGACTCCTTTAACTAGTTCTAAATCAAGTTTGAAAAAGAAATAAATTGATTCAAGACAAATAGTGGTGATGAGATAACCATAAATTGTTAATGAAACCTTGGTTTCCAAGTTTCAACCCCCTCACTAAATATTTTTCAACCATGCCCATTTGGGTATACTTACCTAATATACCCCTTCATTTTGGGTTGATCCCTATTCTAATACAATAGGAAACTCATTGGAAAAAATATTACAGATTGGCATTACCACTTCTATGTCCTCCCATATAAAATATGCTAGAATCTTGGTAACTATTGATACATTCAATGAGTTACCTGATTCTATTGGATTATTTTTAGAGCATCATGTGGGGATTTACCCTTTAGGATATGAAGGCCTACCATTTTAGTGTTTTAATAGTAGTGACTTAGCCTCTGATTCTATCAACCTTAACAAAATAAAGGCATAACCAACTTGGTGAAAGGAATCCCTCCTTGAACTTCTTATAGTTTTTAGATATGATTATCTCAAGAGTGAAACCTCCAACTCATAAGAGGAAGTTTCACCTGTAAAAAGAAAGAATGATCAAAATTTATAGGACCCAAGTGTATAAGTCAAGGATCATAGTCTAAAAGTTATTACAGATGAATTGAAAGTGGATGCAAGACACTATTATGAAGAGGATAAGGCAATGAGTGATTTAAATTCAATTTTTAAATTTCAAAACACTATTATGAATCATGTATCATCTAAATATAAAAAATATTTTGAATCTAGTAAGGTTGTTGAGTCCCCTTTCTTTGGAACTCGTTCATTTTGTAGTAAATCTAGGAATGTATGAAAGGTATAACCTAAGGTTATCATTAAATTACCTAAAGTTTCAAATTATCTAGTTCAGCCCTTTCATTTTTAATTTTCCATCCCTTTCTCTAAGGAGGTATAGGATCCAAGTGTTAGGGGGGATTAAACTTAAGTGTTAAAAAAGATAGAAGGAAAAACCATAAAAGCTCTAGATTCATACAATATAACTCTTCAATCAAATAAAATAAGGTAGCTATCTCTTGGTGTTAGTTTCATGGAAGACTACCTACTCTTAGCCAAGATGCTTACTAAATAAGGTGGTTTATGTGGTTTAGTTGAAAAATGAATTTGTCTCTTGGTAAGTAGTTTTTAGGACATGCTAGATCTTCATTGTCTTGTTACACATTGGTCATTAGTAGACACATTTCATGAGAGCATGGATGTTTTATCTTTATCTCCTATGTAAAAGGATTTAGGTCATTTCAAAATTCATTTTTACCGCATCAAATTAAAAAAAAATTAAAAAAAAATGGAATATGAAAAAATAACTAATGTTGCTCAACAAATTATGCTTTATGTTACAAATGATGGAAATTATATTCCTTTTATTGAGATTTATTTCAATGGATATCAAATTGATATTTCATTTGAAATACATCATTATCAATAAAATTATTTCTTTGAATTTTATAATGTGTTGAAAATATTATACATTTTAGAAAATGTAATGAAAAACATAGGTTTAATAATTAAATTAATGAAGGTGTTGAAAATGTAATAATTCAAAATGTAGATTCATATGAAGGAGATAAAAGTGAGTTTATAATTAGAAAAGTACATTAAAAAGTATACAAAAGATATATGAGTGCTCAAAATGATGATTATGCTTTGAGTTTTAGAGACTTCTTTTATAGAATATTGATTGCTTAATATTATAATTAATTCCATTCCATAGTAGAAATGTATGCATTCTCATGTAGCCATTTCTAAAATTTATTGTAAACCTATGAGTTCTCATGTTCATGTTACTTATAATGATACTTATATTATTCACCATGCTTATCTTATAAAAATCTTATTTTTTCTCAGCATCTCCTTATTTATTTTAAAATTATTTTAATTTCTAAAAATATTTATAGTATTCCTTTTGGATTTTTCAAGTGTCTCTTAATCATAATATTTATCAAGTTACTGCATATGTTATGATCCAAATCTATAAGTGAGTACTATGTTTCATATATTTCATGACTTTGAAAATAGAATTAAATCTCTTTATAAAAGTTTTCAAAATCCAAATAGTAGAGTGAGTTCTAATAATGTTCTTGTGAATCCCTTGAAATATGAAGTGATTGAATACCCATATCTAATAAGATTTATTTTCTCAAAAATTATAGATATTTAATGGAAATGGATATCCATCCCATCACTTAAATCCTTTTATGCTTCTTGTCTATAAATTTTTAGAGATGATAAATTATTGACAAATTTATTCACAAATATCTTGAAAGATTATACCACTTGATTGGTTTTATGATTTATTACATGGCCATGCGCACAATTTATAACATTAGTTTATGATGTATTGGCCCATTTTAAATCAATATTAAATTAAAAATCACATTTAAAAAGTCAATTCAAATAAAACAAGAACTAAATGAAACTGTTGATGAGTATGTCGTTTGGTTTAATACTAGAATTATCAATATGACTTAACAACCATGACTAATGTATTTCAATAAAATCATGTTAGTAAGACTACCACATTATTTCATTTTTTATGTTATTCCTAGTGAAAAATCACATAAACATATTAAATTAGTGCAATGTGCATTAATTTTTGTACCAAACCATAAAAAGGGGATAAATCCATTTAATCTATATGGGAACCTATAGCCAACACAATTTAGCATCATAATATACTTTATCAATCCTTAATTCACAAGATTTTAATTTCTTATCTTGAATAGCTAAGACATTGATGTAAGTAGTCATATAATTACATCAATGTATGTATCATAATGTGTCATTGTGCTCTCAACATAGAAAATTTGATTAATTTATGTTAGGTTAATATTAAACCATAGGTAAATTCAAAGAACCGAGGTTGGTTTATATATATATATATATATATATATATATATATATATATATATATATATATATATATATATATATATATATATATATATATATAAAGTGGCCAACATGGTGTATGAAATCATCAATCATGTGTAATTTTTATTCTAATATTTATAATTTTTATTTCAAGTAAAAGTGAGGGGTTTGAAATAGCCCACATATTTATATAATAGAGATAAAATTATATAAATAAAATAACTAACAAATCACCTCTAATAGTGGTAAACTAAGAGTAGGTGGTGAACAGATAGAAAACCTTCTAATCTTCATACTCACACCATAAAAATTGACAATGTGCCTCACACACCATCTTATTTTTAGAATTAGAGGGCCATTTTGGTTGCTTTAGAGACATTTGTATATAGTCATTTTTTATTCTTGTACATTATTATCCAATCCTCACTATCTCCTAAAACCATTAGATAGGGGAATGAAAATAAATAAAGTTCAATCAAACTAATGAGCTTGAAGATCAGATTTGAGATGGATCAATTATACCTTTTGTTTGATCTACATTTAAATTTTTAGGTCACCTTATACCTCATGCTTCAACACTTCAATAATGTACATTTACTTTAATTTAATCTCACATATTTCAGGTACTTTTTGATTAAAAAAATAGATATTATAAACAAATTATAGTACTTCATACTTAGATGTTTCATGGTCAATAACTTATTCCATAGAAATATGTTTAATAAGGGTGGCATTCTAAGAAAAGGTATCCATATAATGTTTTAGACTATGAGGGGGTACGTTTAAATGGATTATTTTAAAACAACTATGACATTGGAAGGGAAAAACTTCATAATCAATAGGTTTTATCCAATATTTATCCTCAACATTTAAATAAATCTGAGTATGAAGGTCTATTAAAATACCAATGTTGACTAGGATTTGATCAAAAGTGGTGTCTCGCAATCCCTCACTGGAAGAGTTTGTCAACTGCTACTCATACAAGGAATTACCTATAGCTTTGAAATAAGATTTGGCCCATAACTATGGTGGGATAAATGTAAATTATACCTAGATAAGTATGGTATTGAATGATTACTTAATTTAATTGAATAACATATACTATGGCTTAAATATAAGTGTATAATGATCTGAAATCTGTATTTGGTCTTGAAAAACCACATTATTATCTTCCTTGAGATGAAAAACCAAAATGAATAATCCCCTAACACAAGGTTAAATTTACATTTACCATCCATTAGGGTCGACCATTGATATGAGATTTAGATGTAAAGAACAAGTAGACTAGGCTAAAAGTAATGAAAATAATTACAAACAATATTCAATATGTTATACTAATGAAAATAAGAAACATTTAAAGACTATTAATGTAGATTACCTTGAAAACTTGGATCATGGGTTTGAGAATATATTTTTTTAACAAATTCATTGGAACTACCTTGTTTTACTTAAATTTGATTAATGAATTTAGCAATCACACCAATATTGCTTTTCATTTTTCATATTATCATATTATAGTTTGTTACTAAATGTCTTTTTATTTGATATGGTAAAATCTAGGCTTTAAAGGGACTTAGAAACATGAGAGTGCATTACAATATTTTAATAGGCCAACTAGGGCTGAGAAGACAAAAACAAAAAAAGTGTACTTAGAACAAAAAAAAGAAAATAGAAAACTGTAATAAAACTAGGAGTAAGGTTCCTTCTAAGGATAATCAACAATAGTAGTGTCCTTCGCTAGGATGTTAGGTTTATATTTTGATATGTTGGCCCATGTACGATTCCCAAGGCCTTTTATCACTTCTTCGAGGAAGATCACTCCAGGTCACTTATTACCTTTTACCTAGAAAGGAGTTTGTTTAGGGGGGATCCCCTTGGGGGAACTCATGAGGGATTTTAAGACCTTAGGATCTTTCATAATAAGGGATTGGGGGGAGGGGGTTGAGCAGAGTGGATAAAGGTCTAGATAGTAGCCTCAGTTACCCTGTGAAGTTTATTACAATCTTGGATAAGCTTAACTAGGCCAAACCCTACCTGTTGTACCCTTGAGTTTAAATTTTCTAGAATTTTTTTGTTATTTTTCATCTCCTACATTACTATGGCCTTACCTTTCAAGCTAAACTCACAGGAGTCCTAATTTTGATGGGTTTAAGCTTAGGGATAAAAAGTAGTCTAAGAGGGAGGTCATCAGGGGGGATTGAGATAAATTATTTTAGGGGGAGTGTTTATAAAAAAGTTGGGATCCCTCTATAGGGCCCTCCATCATGGAGTATTCCTTGGAAGAGGATCCCCCAAGGGGGAATTTTTGACTTAAAAGGGCCTGAAAGTGTTTAACCTCTTTTTGTTACTAAATGTTTATAGTTAATAAATGATAAATATAACATATTTTTTACTAAAAAAATGTATATAATTATTAAATGTATTATGTGGAATAAGCATGGAAGTGGATGTAGGTGGGATAGGGGAGTGATGAATGGATCGGGGTCAATATAAATAATAGGGGGAAGAACACTAGTGATAAGTAGTCTTATATATGGACCACATGAAATTTAGTTTATGGCATTAATTAAAAATGTATATATCAAAAAACCATACATCTATTGTCATGTTTGATTTAATATATGTGAAAATAATGTAACTTGAGTCCTTGTTGAAAATGGTGGAGCTATGTTAAGTGGGTTACATTTATTTCATCCTACTCACTCATTACATCCTAAAAAAATCAAAATAAGATGTAAATATAAACTTATGAAATCCCATGGTTTTGATTGGTGGAATAAATATAGAAATACTATTAATACTAATCTTGCTCATTTTCATCCTACATGTTGACAATTTTAGTTATTAAATAGTGTGATAACATGATCCATTTTTAATTAAATTAGACTAATTCAAAATAGGGCAATGGAAATAAGTAAATTCACACTAAAAAATAAGGAAATATAGTGAATGCACATGAAATTAATGTCATGGTGAATGATAACCTAAAATTAGATGACAAAGTTTCATTGTTTTAGGTGAGATCATGTATATCATCTTCATTTCATGATAATTTAACACTAACATTCTTTAAATTGATTTGTGGATGGATTGAGACAAGTGATACAACATTTTTGAGGTACAATTATACCATTTTATTAGTTTTTTAGTGAACTATATAAAAAATTATGTAGTTATAGATACATATAACTATTTTACACAATTCCATGTATCATTACATAATTACTAATTAAAAATGTAAATGAAAATTGAAATAGGTATTAATAATTGAATTAGTTATAGAAGGAAATGTGTTTGAATCCTCATATATATATGCACATTAATATTAATCCTTTCTAGGTATTCGCTATAATATTTTTTTGTGTTAATAATTCATTCTATATATGGGAGTCTATGCACATGTAAAAGCGTGTCATATTTTTGGTCTGTGGCATTATCTAGAATTTTTCTTTCGAAATATATTTATAAATTAAATAAATATAAATACATAAATAATTCAAAAAAAAATAAAGGTAGTATGAAAGCATGCCATGTCACACTAAGCAGAGCCTTGGAGCAAAATCAAAAATATCATAATCTAGGTAAATCCAAGAAATAAGTCACAAAGTCATTGAAAAAGATAACTTTTATGCAACAAGAGCAAGGCCAGAAGGTAGAGGATCCATATCATCAGGACCTTAGCCCGAGATGGGCAAGTCATTGCCATCTAGAATAGGCTCCTAGCTAGTAAAATGGGCATGACCATAATTTCAAAAAATTGAACGTGGCATTTTATTTCATATATGCACTAAACCTTATATATTAGTAAAAATATTTGGAAAATTTAATGTGTTTTAATTATGATAATAATATAAAATAAAAAGGTGTAATTTTTATACCAAATGACTTGAAATAAATAAAAAATATTCAAAGAATGTAGCCTATAAAGTTTAATAAAAATCATCTAGTGTGAAGCTTAGACTATCTATGGATGAAGTGAATCCATTTAAATAATTTTTCATGGTATGTTTAGTATGGCCTATCATTCAAGTTAATTGTAATATTCCTTCATCATTGACAATATTAAAATACTATCTTATACTCTAATTTATTACTCCAGATAATAATCAAGTGAAAAAAATGAATGTATATCTTACACCATTTATAAAGGATTTGGGTGATATTTTATATGATATGCACATGTTTCATATATTGCAAAAGAAATTCATACTAATAACTCACACTTATTTAACTTTAAAAACAAGATAGTTAGATGGAAATAATTGAAATAATATAGCTTATAAAGATATATTCACTAAGTGAATGCTATGATCTCTAAGAAGAGAAACATTAATTAACATATGATTAATACAATTAGATAATTCCAAATGGGATGAATATATTGTCTAAATTTTATGATTTCATATATTATAAAAATATCCTCACCATGTGTACTATTAACACAATACACACATTGAAAATATTTTAAAAATATATTTAAAATTTTAATTTTAAAGGAAAAATAGAGATTAGATATGAGGATGGACCTAAACATGGAAAGTACAAAGATAAATTATTGGTCACGTAAGGGAACAAATGGTTGTATGGGATATGAAGGAGTAGGGTATTTATATTCAACAAATTATAAATATAAATCAACAAGTGTGATGATTAAAATTATGATGCCAACAAATTATGGTTCATTTATATGAAACCCATTTATAACCGATGGATAGATCACATGCATAAAAACTTGTGATTTGAACATGTTAAAGTTATAGATTTTTGTGTTTACTTTTTATGATATATTATGAATTTTATTTTCATAAATAAATAAATAATAACATGATTTTATATATTTCACAACATTTTATATAGGTTGGTTTACTCAGGAAGGATTATTTGACCAAAGACTTACAAAAATCTATATCAAGTATCATACATTACATGTGTTTTAAAATAGTTTAGTTGTACACTAGATTTTATTGAAACATTAATGTTTAACCTTATTAATATTTTGTTTGTAAGAGTTGGTTCTCATTGAAGGAGATATGAAGATCAGTATGTTGAGAAAAATTATAATATTTTTTTTTTGTTTTTTGGAAAATAGAATCCTGAAAAAATAAAAATGACATAAAGGTACATCTTATTATCCATTTACTAGATGATTTATATGTAGTTAGATACATAATCACAATGTAGATGTTTTTTTTCTAATGATGTACATGAAAAATTTGAATGGGTTAGTTAAATGTTTACCTTATATTTTATAAATTTATCTAAACAAGATATATATTATAACTAATTTAGATTATATGATAAATATAAATCTACATGAATCTAAATGTAAAAGGCAAATTCTAATTTGATATTTGAACATTATATAATTGGAAAATACTTAACATAGTAAGATATTTTGCATTTTAATATATTGTGCAAGTAGAAGATGGAATGTAAATGATATGAATATCTAAAAATTATACTATGAGTCACATAGATCTAGAACTAAATATCTATATGTGCTTGGTTAAAATAATCTTACTCTAGATGGTGCTAATAAATCCGAACATCTAAAACCCAACAATTCCATCTAAGTGATTTATGATTCTCTATTTCTACAAAGGACAATGTGTGTATTTGTAATCCATATATATATATGTGTGCTCTTAAATAAATATTTGTTAATGTTTTTCCAAAAAAATACCTTCTTCCCTTTGAAACCTTAGGTCCAATTTTGACACTAGGTTCTAGTTTATAAAAAGGGAAATAATGTGGGTTGAGATTACCTAAACCACTCCCCAATTAATAAATAAGTGTTGTCTACATATCCAATATTCTTAATGTGGAATTCAAACCTTATTTATTTTTATTCATTAGGTGCATGTGTATAATAGTTATGCTCTAATTAACACAAACAGTGATCTAGCTTTTGATAATTTGAAAATGAAAACTTTGACTTGGATTTGAGGTGCTTCATATTTCATTAGGACCTACTCCTTATGATTTATGGATTAATTTGAAATAATGGGGCCATCCAATTGAATGTGCAGATGTGTGTAACAGGATTTCTTTACTAATTTAAAAGGATCATAGATATGGAATAGGCATTTAACTATTTTGTATTTATAATAGACTATTTTTGTACTTCCTCATGTTATAGTTAAAGGTGTCACTTAGCGAATCAATGATTTCACCTATGAAAAAGGTCAAGTTAAAATCAAAACAATTTAATTATAGGGATCTATGGAACGCAAATTGATCCTAAGATGTGGAGACATATTTATTTAATAATTATGGGGATAGACCAACTTAATACATAACATATTAAACATAAATATTATTTAGAGATCATTTTACTTGTTTTAAAATATATAAACTATTCTTGATAAAACAAAATAAATATAAACTAACCTATCCAATAGATTAAAGCCTATAAGAGAGGTGGTCTCTTGAAGCAAATATTTATGTTCTATTATACTTCAATAATACATCTCTTGGTATTAATCTATATGCCACAAAATAATAGAATAAACAAAAATATAAAGAACACAAAAAAATCAAAGAAATGTAAAAGACACAATAACGAAAAATTATTAATGAAAACATAACAAATACCAAACTTAGTCTAACAACAACCAACTATAATTTAAATAAATGCCATTGAATAAATCTAACAATAATCTAAGAAACAAACTTATAAATATACAAGATTATGAAGATTAACTAAACTGAATTTAAAGATAAATAAATTAAACAGAAATTAAAAATCAAATAAACTATCTAGCTGAAAAAAATTAAACAAATCAAACAAATAAATATAGAATTAAAGATGAAAAAAATGATCTATTAAGAAAATAACTTAGAGATAAGTAAACAAAGAAAATAATTTAAAGTAAACTAATATATAGGAAGAATAAAATAAAGTGAGACTAATAAAGAAAAGAGTTAACTAATTTTAGTCTAACTCGTAGATTGAAGAACTAGAAAAAAAACGAAGGTTATACAACAAATAATAAACTAATATTAATCTAAATCATAAAGTGGACAACTAACAAAGTATAACTAACTAATATAAACAACTGAGTAAAATAAAAATTGTGAAACTTTTTAAGAGAATCAATTTAAAAGTATGAAAAATAATTTTACTTTTAAAACATTGAAATAAGTATGCTTATAAACAAACCTTTCAACAAAATATTAGCAGACAATCAATGTTTTAATAATTTATCATAAAGTGCAATATTTTCATCTTTATTAGGTAAAATTACATGAAGTTATGCACATATGACTAAATATATGTAATCACGAAAGATAATAATAATAATTAATAATCTCTCAGATAATTAGTCATAAATAAATAAAAAGTTGGGATATACTTGTGATATTCACATAAATTACATCATCATTAGATAAAATATTATTTGGTCTAACTCAAGTGATTATTAATTCTCATAGATAATTGCACATAATAAGATTGAAATGGAGTATTTAAAATAAAATATATCCCAATAAATGTGTGTTTACACCCTTTTTATGTTTTTTCAATCTCCTTATAAAGAAACTTTATTGAAGTTGGTTATGATTGAAGTTGTAACTAACCTTTACCTAGTTATATTCGTAAAGTTAATTAACTTCAAAAAGTAACAAAATTTATTATTAATTTAGTTATAAGATATAAATATTATAACTTAACTTTATGTTTTATAAATTTGTAATAAAGTTCATGAGATTGAAATAAAATAATAGATACTAACTTAATATTTTCTAACGGGTGGGGGACCTTGAAACTTGTCAAATATCACTTAAATTTTTATTTACATGTCCATATAAACAAAATGATTAATAAATACTTATGTCCAATGTTATAAGTAATACATAACATCATAATCCATAAGTAGCATAGGATTTTCTAAGTAAACATCAGAAGATCAAATGTCAAACAATTGAACTATCCAAATAAGTAACACTATATGAACACACTGAATAATCAATGCCAAAATTGAGTAAGATCATCAAAGCCACCAACTATACATATTTAAAAATACTCATTATATCGAAATAGGGAAATGTTTTAAGAACTAAAACTATTCAAGAGTACAAAAATTCATTATGAAAGGATTTTAGAACTTAAAATATCAATGAATAGAACCATATGAGGTCTCTCAACAAAATAAATAAATTAAAGTCAGCCAAATAGAATAAAATCACCATATGAAAACTATTATGAATCAGAATCACTCTCATAAATTAGATTAATTAAATGAGCTCACTTACCTAGTTGGTACTCAGTATACTCCAATGGTACAATAGGTAATTCAACCAAGATCATATTTATAAAATCATAATCTATCTAAAGTTTAACTTTATTCAAAACTCAAGTCACTTTGGGTTGGGATGTAGTATTGCCAACACTTTTTTTCTTGAGGATGTAGAATCATTAGATATAAGTACAATATGTCTAGGAATAATTTATATAGGTAAGTTTGTACTATCAATATTAGGTTACATTCTTATGGAAAAACCAACATGGTTGAAAATGAGAGGATCATTAGTTAAATAATCTCTATATGTGTGTAAATAAGTGTCAATTGACATACTTTATCCATATGTATGAGATTTCTAGGTGTTCATCTTTGACCTCTACAAAAAAAATTTACAATGCAAATTCAAGGAATATTCTATAATATTATTAAATATTATCCAAAAATTTGTGGTATTTGTAGACACCTAAAAGTGGCTACCAATGAACTTCAACCAAGTTTTTGACCAATTTTTAGAAAAATGCACAATTTGGCCTAAACACACTAAAACATGTTAAAATATTTCAACCTATCACATATAATTGCCAATTTTGTCTAATGTAATCTTAAATGGGGTAATGTATTTTATGAGATAACTAACTTTGATCAAATCATTTCAAGTCAAAAGGACATTTTGCACGTAATCTTAAATGGGGTAATGCATTTTATGAGATAACTAACTTTGATCAAATCATTTCAAGTCAAAAGGACATTTTCGCACTTGGGTGCTCTAGATTGGTCTTTTCTATCAAATTTCTTACACAATACATGTGCCTTTATTAGTTTGTGCTGGAAACATCCTAAATGATATAATGGATCCAACACATCTAACATCACATCCTAACTCCAATCTAGTCAAATTTTGAGCCAATAATATGACATTTTGACCAATTTGATTAATTTGTGTACCAATTATCAAAATTTGCATCAAAGTTGAATAATCATGTTTAAAGATAATTAATTTGAATCATGAGTCTAATTAAGAATTACATGGAACTTGTTGAATATTTCTATTTCAAAATTGATTACGAGTTTATGTATCGCCAAGTGACATCATTTCTTAAGAAGGCATCCCTAGGCCATAAATGCATAAAATATCTGATTAAGCCTTTTCATGTCTCTTTAATACCTCTCTATTTCAAATATTTATGAGGGAATTTATTAATTTTATCATAAAAAATTAAAAGGATTCTTATCCACACATATTCATCTTGAGATGGATGGTTCAAGTTCATTCTGTTCATTTTCAAAAATCTATAAATAGAAGGCCTTGCCTATTGAATTTTAATCTTGGATAGTGTAAAGTTATCATTCAAAAATCATTCCAAAGACTCATGAAATTAATTTTATAATGAATTTTTTTTGAAATCCAAACCTAATCCATCACAAGCCAAAGGTGCCAAGGAGAGAGGGAGCCAAGAAACTCCATTGATGAAGACTCTTTGATGCATAAGCCGATCAAGCCACTCTATGAACCTTTTGGAATCTCCAAGGAAGTTTTCTTTCATATTTTAGTTGTTTTTTTCACATGTATGTTTGTTATTAATCTCTCTATAGTGTTTATGACTTGAGATGTCATGATAGTTAGTGTTTTATTTTCAATTTGATTTCATTTTGGACTAATGCTTGATCTAACCCTCTCTCTTGAGTCAAATTCGTAGATCACATAATGGCTTGCCAAATGGGACTCCACCCCACCAATTTGATCAAATAGATCCTAAAAGCAACTTAATAACCATTTTAATCCATAATCTTGGAGTGTGGGAGAAAAAGGAGTGAAAAATTTGAACAAAAAGCCATTTTCCTAAAAGTCATGATTTTATCTCTATTGACTTACAATTTTTTCCTTTGGACCACAAACCTACAACTAATACAGTCATAGTTTTCTCTTTCATTTGAGATATTGTATTTTTAATGTTTTTTTGAAATGACTTTTTATTTATTCGTAGGTCAAGTTATGTTATTATAATACCATTACTCAACAGTCATGATATTACAATACCACAATTTTGTAAGTTATGATATTATGGGTTACAGTCATGATATTGAAATCTCATGACTCTACATTCGTGATATTGTAATCTTGTGACTATATAGTCATGATATTACAATCTCACAACTAACACAATCATGATATTCCAATCTCATGAATATGTAGTCATGATATTACAATCCTACAACTCACACAGTCATGATATTACAATCTCATGATTCTGAAGTCATGATATTACAATCCCACAAGTAAATCAATCACATTTTTGCACTATGAATCATGGTTTTTCACTGTGGAGTCATGATATTGTAGTGTGAAGACATAAGAGCTAATAAGCCATCTTTTAGAGCTTCATTTGAGGTCATATAGACTCTATTTTTGATGATTTTTATAAAATCGTGTGTTTTTTCCTAAATTTTTAGAATATGAAATCAATTTACCTTCAAATTTCATAAATATTTTATAAATATCAAAAATACTCTAACACTTGTAGGATGTACATGGCAAAGTGATCAATTTATGCATGAATTAAGTTTCTAACATTCTATTTGGTGCTTAAAAAAACATAGGGTGTTTACTTGATTATTTGTGTTGTTATTTAAAAGTTTTACAACTTAAGGCTAAGGGGTCGAATAACACCACCAAACATTTCATTTAGTGATCTAATATTGAACACACTTATTTATGTAAGTCATTTCTTGTTTATGCAAAAAGGAAGTTATGCATGTATGCTCTCCCCCCATCCCCTATAAGGAACTTGTGGGATCAAATGTGTCATCTTAATTGTAAATTATATTAGTCCAAAGACATAAAAAAGATGTTATGAAGGCTCTCCCCAAGACTTGTATGGCTTGGATGATCTAGAAATAAACATAAATCTCTTTTAATTTGTCTTTATTTTAGGCATCATGGATTGTGAGGGGGATTTCATCACCTCTCATAAGTTCTATAGGGAAGCCTTGACCCAAGAATTCATCTCCCAACATTGTCTTTAACCCCTCTCCATAGGTGGGGTGGGGGGTATATAAATTGGGATCACCCCACTAGGATGGTGATTTGAGTAGTTAAACCATCTCCTATCACTAGGGAGAATCCTAGGATATTTGAGCATATTTGACATCACACTATATTGAGTGAGTGATGGATGTAGTGGTTGTAAAAAGGGGAAGACACTTTTACAATAATCCAAGTGCCATAGATCCAAATGATGAGAGTTTATATTTTATCATTAATGTGAAAGTCTTGTACATGAGATCCATATAGAATGATCAAAAACCAATTAATTTTAGTCAACCCCATTTTTCTACACCCTTGATAGGAATTTGGATGATTTATTTGTATTTTTTCATTTTATTGTTTGGTGTTTTGAGACTAAAACTAAGGTGTTTATTTATAAACTACGTCAAACTCAATTTGTTTGTATTCCACTCTTTTGTTTAAAGAGGTGTTATGTTGTCCATTTTACACCACACTTGTGCCTTACAATTTTTTGCTAAACTTGTTTGTATGTGTTTTAATTGACTAATAAGGGTATCATTATGCTACCCAAATTAGATATCAAGTTTGTGCCTTTGAGTTTTTTAAACATAACATTGATTACATCATTAGAGCATGTTAACACTATTATTCTACTCAAATTAATTCAAAACTCATTTATCTTGTACCAAAACCATTATTTAAAAACATTTCACTTATGCCATTTGGACCTTGTTTATGAATTTTCATGCTCTCCAATCTTGTCTAGCTTATTTTGTTAAATCTTAGTCTTCAATGTTGAATTTACAATTAACTTTTTCAAGTTTGGATTCAAACATTTATTGATTTTTTTTTAGGCCTTAATTTTTGGGGCTGATACATAGATATTTCTCTTTTGAGTTGCATAACTTTAGTTAATTAAATACCCAAACTCGATGAATATTTATTCTTTACTTTTTCAATGCCTATCCTCATCATTATTTGGGAGAACACAATCTTTCTCCAAGAGCCTTTTGCCTTTTGGCTTATGCAAATTGATCATGTTTATGTTTGATTATGTGTGTTAGGTTTATGTCAAAATTATTTCCAAACTTGTTAGATTAAATTAAATTCACATCAATCCTTTATTTCAAGCCTATATTTTGACACCATTTGGCCAAAAGTTCTAGCACAACCTTTTTGACCCTAGTTTTTGAATCCACATTTAGATAAAAGACCTACTAACTCTTATTTTTCCTAATTTATACCTTATTTGGAACACTTTGGCCTAGAACTTTGACATACTAATTTTTATTCATATGCTTGACCTTTTGTGTGTATGACATTTAGCATTAGACATTTGATGTTAGACTATTTTATGCCAAGTTCTAGCTCAAACCATTTTGGAGATATAGCTCTACCTCTTTTGATAAAATCAGACCATGTTCGAAGCATTTATCCTTTAGACATAGTTTTTCAAATTTGCAAAAATCTAAACCTTTTTTTTTGGAGCTTTCATTATTTATATGGATATATCTAGATACACTTATAGTGGATTCACATACAATCCAAGTTATGATAAAATGTCCACATAAAAATTGAATAGAAACCCCTTTAGAGATAGAGTTTCTAAGGAGTTTTATTATTCTCCCTATAATACTCCATATGGGGAACAAAGTCAAGAACCAACTTAAAATCCAACTCAAAACCTTGATTGGGATGATATGGTTTATGAGGAAGACTTAAAAGTTTTGGCATATGTGATAAATTAGGCTCCACCATGTCATACCATTTATATTCTAGGACCACATATAAGGAATACCATTTCCATACTAGGACCTCATCATTTGGCTTGTGAAATAAACCAAGCTCCATAACACCCTAGCCTTGTCCTTTTAGGACCTCATCCTTTGTCTTATGTGATCAACCAAGCTCCACAATGCCCCTTCCTCATTCTAGGACCTAGTCCTTTGGCTTTTATGAACAATCAAGCTCCAAAATACCATATCATTATCATTTTAGGACTTCATATTTTGGCTCATGTGAGTAGTCAGGCTCCCTAATTCCCTACCATTGTTCAACCATAGGCCATTCTTCATCTGGTACCAATCCCATTAAAACCTCAACTAATATAATCATTAGAAGACAAATTTATGTTTAAAACTAATGTTTTCCAACTCGTTAAAAACCAAGGCCAAGATAACTAACCAATCCAGGATGTATTTTTTGAAATAACCATTTGTTATAAGTCAACCTGTGATGAATCAAATTTCAATCCTATACTTATTGATGAGAAGTCTCATGATGATAAGGCAATATTTACTCAGTCAATTCTTAATGATTATAACTACCTTTGGGAAAATCATTACCTTGACCATATGTCTATTTTTTAAGAGCCTCACTCTGACAAGCCAATCTCTACGGAGTTGTCTCTTGGCATTTTTCCTATTGTTGAGGAGTCTCCCTTTGACAAACTAATCTCTATGGAGCATGCTATGCCATCATAGGTCATTACTTTTCCAATACCAAGAATTCAACAAGATATCATTATAGTAGCATCCATGCTAGATGAAGAATCAATAGTGGAGTCATGTTTTATTCTTAAACTGACATCAGATTTAACATCAACAGTAGAATGAAAATTAGTCTTGACATTGGATATAAGGTGATTCAATTCAAAATAAGATTCATAAATAGTATACATTCATGGATGTTACAACATTGGTTATGCATGCCTAGCAAATCAATTTGAATACATTTTTATCCTTCCATAGTTTTTGAGGATGAATACTTCAACATTGAAACAAGTTCTCCTAGCATAATCTATGGAGATTTTGTAGTCTCTCCCTAGTCCATTAATATTCCACATGTCATTACCACTAACAAACATACCCATGTTATTGACATTCCAGCTCCCACAAGTTTCGATTAGGATCAACATAATCATACCTTGTTGAATTATATCCATGATGACATATCGATTGAAGAAAAATAAGGAGGCCAAGAATAAATTCTTGAAGAACACTCTCCTAGTGAAACATTTTTAGAGGCACTATGGGATAATCAAATTTTAATATCAACATCTTCTAGTGAAACCTTTTCAAAGTCACTAGAAGATAATCAAATCTAAAATTCAATGTTCCATAGTGAAACATTCTTAGAGATGCTACAAGATAATCAAGACAACTTGGTTGGTAGAAATCTCATCAAGGTGCCAATAGATGAGCATAAAAGTCCTTCACTTCTTGATGAAGACATTATCAAAGAAAAAATCAAAATAACTTCCAATATAAAGTATAATCAAATGATAGATACTCTCAAGCATAAATAACATAAAAATATAGGAGTTTTATCAAGAGAATATTCAGAAGTATTTGGTCCTACCACATCAAAAGTTATGTCAAATCCAAAATTAACAACATTATGTATGCCTAAAAATGCTGATCTTCATTTATTTCCCTACTATTACACATTCCATTATCCTCAATCATTACATTCCCTAATCAAATCTATCATCCATTATTTATTCCTATTTACCATCCATTTTCACACTTTCCTTTATAGAGGATACAAAGATACCTTACCTCGATGTTTAAAGGAATCAGAATAAATGACCAATGAAGATCACAACAACATCATTTACATCTAAATCTGTAACTAGTTATTGATAGAACAACTATTCAGATGAGGTGTGGCCTAGAAATTAACATGCTTGATTATTTTGTTTGTATTATTTTTTTGATTAGGATGTGCACCTCCACTTTAGCAAGAACAACTAAATCATATGCCATTTTACCATACCAAAGCAAAACACTTCAAGAAACCAACAATCACCAAGGCTAAAAACACGTACCATAACATTTCATTTGCCATATCCATTTGCCATTGTCACATATCCCATCCAATAACCTTCTCACTTTGGGGTAACCCTCTTACCATTTTTTCAAATCTATGAAAAACCATCATTATCCTAAATTAAGACCATGACATCCTATCATTCCATTCTTATCTAGACCAAATCCAATTTTTAGTCATCCTACACAATCCTATTTTGATATTGGTTCCTTTGGTCCTTTTGAACTTTTCATGAGGGGGTTCTGATCAAGTTTCAATAATCAATCAAATTCTATGTTTAAATGGCATTCTATGAAAGTAGTGTGATAGTTGATCTAGCAAGATATCTTTCATTTTCCATCTTATTTCAAGTTTGTTAATGTGAGCCTGATTATATCGCCTGCTAGGGTAAATTAGTGTCTCACCAATCTTGATACTAATTATAACTTCTTATGGGAAAATTAGTATCATTGAAATATTCTATTGTATCTTAGTTATAACTATTTATGGGAAAACTAGGGGTAAAATTTATTTATCATGCATTACTGCATCAGCTTACCATTGTTATTTTCATTTGACTGGACATTTGCTAGATTTGATAACTTGTTCAGATCTAGTTAGTTTTTCCTTACCTTTTGTGTGGATGGAATTATTGTGACTTGAGGTCACCTCAGTCCCCCTTTCCATGCACTCTTACCATTTTATGAACAAATTCAGTGGAATTCTCTTGAAATTTTACAAGTAGGTATCTTGTCATTCTCTAACAAGTTAAGATACCTAAAATGTCTAAAAACATTCAAATATTTTAAAATCTAAAAACATTTGTCTTGTCTAAGCCTTGTTCATTATCCTTAATCTACCTTAATTGGGCATGGTCATTGTTAGGATGCTTTCTTTTGCTTTTATTTTCAAGATTTTTGTTTTTTTGTTTGTTTTATGTTGTTTATTTATTTTTTTGTGCATTTTATGTTTGTTTATTTGTTTGTTTGATTGATTTTAACATTGTTTCCTTAACTCAATATATATGCATTGATTGGGTGATTCCTTGAGCACATTATTCATGAGTCTATCCATATTCATAGATCAACATTGTCATCTTGGTTTTTATCATTGGTGCATTATTTTTAAATATTTATTATATTATAAATTAATCCTTACACATATTTTAGGATACTCTTCATGGTGTTTTATCATGATTCCTATCATCACATGTTACAATAAAAATCATCTTTTGAAAGTCTGCTCAGTAACATTGGAATCAATATCTCCTCAACACCTTCACAAATCCTCCCATCCCACCATTGATCAAATCAACCCATCAACCATTCTAGTTGTATCATTGCTAATAAATATTAGCATCTCCTCATTGGTAGTACAACTAAATCATTTCTAATGATCAATCTTATTCTTCTATCCATCCCTTTCATCACTTTGTGTATCCTTGTATGACTCATTATTTTTGGATTCTTTAGTCATTAGACCATTGCATCTACATTTGAGCCCACTCATATTTAATATTTATTCTAGGTTATATCTTTGAGTTATGCTTGCTAATCATCCCTCACTAGGGAAAAATTATCTTTATCAAACAATCCAGATTATCTTAATGATTATAACTGCCTATGGGCAAATCATTATTTTTGACTTTTGTTCTTGATCATTACTGCCTTTGGGTAAATCAATCCCCTTTTTAAATCAATGCATGAAATCATTTATCATTTGGATTACTCTCAAACATAGGTTAATCCCACCTTTCTTCTTGCTTTTTTGAGGGATCATCCATCTACATATGTTACGGCCCCTCCTTTAAGGGGGCATCATCATAGGCTTTTCGAATACCATTTAGATATTTTTCTTCAATCATCATATTATTTTTGGCATACAAGACTTTAATCATTATTTGATAAGACATTTTTTTCTATATTTTACAACATCTTCTCAAATAGGGGAAAATTTTTAGACATGTAAAGGTGGCCACTAATGACCTTCAACTAGGCTTTTCACCAATTTCTAGAAAAATGCACAATTTGGCCTAAGAACACTAAAACACATTAAAATATTTGGACCCATCACATATAAGTGCCAATTTTGGCTATTGTATCCCTAAATAGGGTAATGTATTTTATGAGACAATTAGATTTGATTAGATCATTTTGAGTCAAAATGACATTTTTGTACCTAGGTACTCTAGATTGCTCTTTTATACCAAATTTCTTACACAATACATGTGCCTTTGTTATTTTGTGTTGGAAACATCCTAAATGGGATAATGAATCCAATGCATCTAACCTATCATCCTAATTCTAATCTAGTCAAAATTTGAGCTAATAATATGACATTTTAACCAAATTGATTAATTTGTGCACCAATTACCAATATTTGAATCGAAGTTGACTAATCATGTTTAAATCTAATTACTTCAAATAATGAGCTTAATTAATCATTCCATGGAACTTGTTGAATATTTTGTTTATAAATTGATTATGAATTTCTACATCATCAAGTGACATCATCTCTTGGGAAGGCATCCCTAAACAATAAATGCATAAAATATTTGATTAAGCCTATTTAATGCCTCTCTATCCCAAATATTTATGAGGTAATTTATTGATTTTATCCTCCAAAATTAAATGAATTTTTATCCACAAATATTCATCTTGAGATGGATGGTTCAGGTTCAATCTAATCATTATCAAAAATCTATAAATAGAAGGCCTTTCCTTTTGAAGTTTAATCTTGGATAGTGTAAAGTTATCATGCAAAAATCATTCTAAATACTCATGAAATTAGTGTTATAATGAGAAATTTTTGAAATCCAAGCCCAGGTCATCACAATCCAAATGTGCCAAGGAGAAAGGGAGCTAAGCAACTCCATTGATGAAGACTCTTTGATGTACAAGCTAAGAAAGCCACTCTACAAACCATTTGGAAGTTTAGAGGAAGGTGACAAAAGTTTTCTTTCATGTTTTATTTGTTTTTTCACATGTATGTTTGTTATTAAGCTCCCCCTAATGTCTAGGCTTAGAGATGTCAAGCTAGTTAGTGTGTTATTTTTAATTTTATTTCATTTTAGACTAATAATTGATCTAACTACCTCTCTCTAGTCAAATTCCTAGATCACAATATTTACCTCAAAAAATGAGACATGTTTTATGATCAAAATGTACAAATAAAGGATTGACATCCCTAAGAACTCTAAAATATATTTCATGGTGACTACTGTGTGAATGAACCCCATTGGTTTTTTTGATACTATATCTACCCCACATTTATTTAAGAATATTTTGAATTTGGTGTCTAACCTGACATAGTTACAAATTTTAAAGACCTCAAATTATAACATAAAAAATCAAAATGACTTAGATGATTCAATAAATTTTAGTTGAGAAATTTTTGATAAGAAACAAAGAAGTTCCTTTTAAATAACAACCTCCCAAATTGTCATTACACACATACTAAGTTCCATTTTCCATCTAAAATTCAGATTGAATTGGCTTGATATAAAAACATGTTATATATCTCAAAATATGAACCATACTAGAACTACAATTTTTCATTTTGCAATAAACTGGTTTTGTTAATACTAAGACAATATAACTGTGATACTAAATTTAAAGTTTATAGATAAATAAACATACAACAAATGTGATTAAGCCCATAACTATGCTAAAACAAACACATGTACTTCACTATGGATATAATTTAGAAATGATGCTATATATAAGTTCTTAACCTTTAACATTTATTTTTGGGGCATATCAATGTACTACCACACACTCATATACTCTATACTAGACACCATATCCATGGTCTTCCAAATAGGGCCATTTACTAACTTTATTCATATCTTGATACCTATTTTAAACTAGATATCACCTCAAATAGTAAACCAAATTAACATCACCAACCCATATATGAATAGCAAACAAAAATCAAATAAAAGAATCATCATACTAAGCTTGCTTTAAAAAAATCTATAAATTTTAATTAATATCAAGTGTATGTTTCAGGATTATTTCATAAATAAATATAATATAAAAATATGTTTTTGAATATTAAAAATCTTCTATTCTTTGGTGTGGGAAAAAGTTATGAACCATAGTGCTCTCCATTAATTGAGAATTTAACCATAATCACTTGCATATGAATTCTTGTGCTATACTTCATTTATAATGACATAGTTTGAGAACTTTTATATACCATACATATTCATCTAATAATCAAAATTCAGAAATTTCTTCATGATTCTTACTAATGATGGATAATACCACATAAGTATCCACCACATCATTAGTGTATGTTTCAGGATTATTTCATAAATAAATACAATATAAATATATGTTTTTGAATATTAAAAATTTTCTATTCTTTGGTGTGGGAAAAAGTTATGAACCATAGCGCTCTCCATTGATTGAGCATTTAATCATAATCACTTGCATATGAATTCTTGTGCTATACTTCATTTATAATGACATATTTTGAGAACTTTTATATACCTACATATTCATCTAATAATCAAAATTTAGACATTTCTTCATGATTCTTACTAATGATGGATAATACCACATAAGTATCCATCACATCATTACCAAAATCAAACAAGTTCATACATGGTGTAGCTTAACCATTCTGTAAGTCCTTGTATATAAATTTATCTTCTATATCTATTCTCACATGTATTTTAGTAATGTACTGCCAATAATAATGGGTCATGTTTTTAAGAAATTATAATAATTTTATCTTATTATTCCAACAACCATGTTTAAGTTATGCATGAGAGTAAATTATTTACTTTTAATAACCTTCATTGCCTTTAGTTTAGCTACTGATTGAATGATTAATAACTTAATTAAACACTTAAGACATAACCATTCCCATAATTTACAAAATGATATCTTTTCATATACTTATTAATTTTTTTATATGTGTTGTACATAATAACTTATTCAATGAATACAAACTAATCATATTGCCATTAATGATATACATAATAGTCATAGTTATCTTACTATTTTTTAACATTTTGACTTAACAAGTTTCAAATAATTAAATCATATAAGAGAAATCATTATCATATCTATTAACAACAAATTAGAATGTTCAACCTAATTGTAGGTTCTAATGTAGTCACCATGTTTGCATAGAACTAATATCCAATTCATAAAATTTCAAGGATAAATTATTCTTCAAAAACCAAGTTCACTTAATTTTCATCTTCTAAGAATATTATATTACTAGTTAATTAAATCATATTAACTCAATAAGTAATAATTATCTTGACAAAGCCTTTTTTATATTCCACCATATGCCTAAGCTAACACAACTGACAAGTTTTGACTTATTCTTATTACTATGACTTGAAATTGTTCTATATCACTACTCAAAACTATCAAAACCTCAAGCTTATACATGCGTCAATCGAATCAACAATAACTGAATATTCAAACATATAATTATTTATATAATTAATTAAGAAACATAGGATAAATATATATTTATCCTTTAATCACCTTCTAAAATTCATTGCAGCAGATATATATTATGAGTTATAAGGGTTGAATAGTTAACAAGTCAATAGATTTGAGGGAGAATGCCATTCTTTCATTGAACCATACAACATAAAAGATTATTATCAATAAGTAAATGCCAAAATAAAAATTCTTAAATATCTAATATATTTGTATGGTTTACATCATTACATCACAAAAGGGTATTAAAACTAAGTAATGCATAATATTTAATGGTTTTTTAATCAACTTAACATTGTAAAAAATCATTTATCACTTTATAAGAAGCATACAAACCCAATACTAAAAGCATGGTGTATAACAAAATAATACAAGTAATTTCATCAATTGAATGTTTAAATAATACATATCAACATATTAATAAGAGTTCCATCAATTGATCAAAATAGTAAGAAAATTCTTGAAGAATTCAAATTCTCATGCTAATATTTCATAAAGGATATATAAAAACCCACTCATCTAGTCCCAATGAGCCCCCTATTGGTGGCCCTAGACCACCCCATCCATCAATTGGATGTGGACTTAGGCACATGGATAAGTAAGAATTGATGAATTAACCAATCAAGATTCAACTTCAGATATTAACAAACATATTAAATGAGACTAATAAAATAAAATGAAATATTGGCAAAGAAGAGTGCAACTATCATTATCCCAAATTTCACAGTTCACTTATGAATTTCACAAATTCAATCCAATTATTAGATTCATGACTCCCAACCTGTACTCTTATACTTATACAAGGAATTAATTGATACATGATGTTTTATATAATCATAAAAACCCTAATCTTTAAAAATATTACTAAAATAACCAAAATAAATAGATCCAATACATCATCTAAATAAATGAAAATGAGAAAGAACTAAATAGGAGGCCAAAGCAATTGTCCATAGAGCAATAACATAGCTCAATAATTTCATCCACAACTAAAAAAAACTTCATCAAAACTCAAAATTCTAAAATACATTTAAATGAAACCCCAAAGGTTCAAAAGCTCCACATTTGGTATAAAAATATGAGTTCAAGATTTCTAAATAGAACAAAAATGATCTTCATCGACTATACAACTAGTTGACTCACAAACCTCAAAGAATTAAAAAATCACTGCATACCCATTTTAAAATATGGGTTTGAATTAAACATGCAAAGTTAACAAAAAAAAAAGAGTTCAATAACTAAAAACCCACTCAACAAAGCATAGCTTCCATTTCTATTTACAAGCTTAAAATGAAAGAAACAAAGTAATAAGTTCTCAAAACCCCATATTCACTCAAAACCACTTCCTAACAAAAATAAACCAAATTATAACATAGTCGTGACCTTAAAAACGCCCATCATTAAATTTTTTTAACTCAAATAAGTTATTTGAAGACAAATATCATGTAGATATCTTAAACCCATCCTATAGGACCATTGGAAATCCTCATGGCTTTCTATTGCACCCACAGTGCAATGGTTGTTATCCCCATAACCAGATAGAAAAAAGTATTAAAATGACACCAATTAATTTTAAAATCCAAAAATACAACTATAAATGACCATCCAAGTTTTCAACAAAATCTAGCATCTCTTTTACCTTTTTATAGTTACACACATAAACCCACATACGAGTTCATTTATACCATATTAGTCTACAAGTATGGTTGACTAGGAAAAATCATTTTCCCCAAGAATTTCATGTCCTCCAAAGAGAATATAACTACCAAATGGAAAAAACTCAGAGTCTAACTTCTAAACATCATGGCCCCATAAACACCAACCATAAAATAGTAACATAATGCCTAGGGCTCGATCAAAAATCACTCAAAAAATATAAAATGTCAAAATAAAACCCATCGAAGACACTACATACCATTAATTTCAAAATTCAAATTTATGGCATAATTTTGATTATGGTCTAAATAAATATACATAATCATCAATTAATCAGGTCCTCATGACCTAGTCATGGTCCCCCCATATTGCTAACCAAGTCAAACACCATATAAATGATGACCACCAAGACCACAATTTAATTCAACCTTGAGCAACAACATCTAAAACAAATAAATTCAACAAGGTCAAAAGGCCAAAATACAACATCAAATAACCAAAACAATCTAAAGCCAACAATGGAATGATAGAGACTGCAACTGAGATAGAAGCATCAAGATGCATATAAATTTCAAACAACTCAAAACATTTAAAAATAAAAAATTAAGGGACATAAAAGGTTAAGCCAAATAAAAATTAAATTGTTAAAAGAGATCAAAATAATCAAAGCTCAGAATATAGCTCAGAAAATCACATAAGGTCAACTAGATCATCAACATGCATATACTTTGTGTTAAAATTCACAAAACTTATATTATTTATTTTCATATTCCTATAACCATCAAAAGGATCCATCAATAGTATCTAAATATAATAATAAATAAAAATGTGATAAGTAATCTAAGAACTGAACTAGCAACATATAAATATAATTTTGAAATGAAAAAAATGTAATCATTAATGCTAGAATGACCCTACATAGCATATAATGTCTACATCACATACTAACAATATCTTGAAACATTTTAAATCAAATTATCAAATTTGAACATATATGAGTTTAGCATTATCTAATAGCTAGAAACTAAATAAACATGCTAAACAATAATAATAGACCAAATAACTATTCAGTGTTGCAGTAGAAATTAGTTTATCATAATATGGTGTCATGACATCTTCCCCTTATAAAAAAGGAATCATCCAACTAATTAAAATAATAAATAATAATGTTCCTTAGAAACATGCTCATCTTCCCATTTATAATTTACTTTCATCAATGGATCCCATTGAACCAAAACTTAAGAAATGTCTTGATTTCATAGGCTAATGTTGTGATGGTCTAGGATCCTCACTAGTTCTGACTACATATAATCCTATTACAAAAATTGAATATTTTTCTAATCTAAAATATGAGTAGGATCAGGTACATACTTTATCAATAAAGTAACATGAAGAACACCATGAATTCTAGACAAATAAGGAGGAAGGGCTAACCTCTAGGTAATAGGACTGATTCTTTCTAGAATGACAAAGTGTCCAAAAAAAATAGGAAGCCAACTTGAAAGATTTTTCAAACTTAATAGAGATTTTCTATGTCCTAACACACAAATAATTTATCACTAACATTAAATTCATGGGGAGTTCTTTATAAATATGCATAGCTCTTCTACATGTTTGAAGTATTCTTAAGATTTTGGTGAATCACAACCATTTTATCATCATATTATTATAGAATTTTAGGGCCAACAATGGATATATTTTCCAAATTATCTAATCCAAGAGGATTTTTACATTTATGCCCATAAAGTTCTTCAAATGGTGCCATTTTAATCATTGAATGATTAGTGTTTTTATATGCAAACTCAACTAAATCCATAAAGTCCTCCTAATTGATTTATTGATCCATAACATACATTTTCATCATATCATCAACCACTTAATTGAGTCTTTTAGTTTGTCCATCCATTTCTAGATGATATGATGAACTAAAATTTAAACACATTCCAAATGATGCAGTTAAAGTTTTATAAAATCTTGAAGTAAATGACTTATCTCTATTAGAGATGATGAATTGTATCATGCCATGTAATCAAAGTATCTATTTCAAAAAATTTATCAACACATCATCATCATCAGTTAAATTCCCAATAATAAAATGACAAAATTTTGAAAAATTATCAATCGCAACTAGAACTGTGTCATGCCTATTATGTGATTTTGGTAAACTGATAATGAAATCAAGAGAAACAACACCACACTTACTTTGTGGAATCTCATGAGGATAAATTAAACCTCTTAGATTGAAATTTTCATCTTTCACTCACTAAAATTATAAGAATTTATCCATAAAATAAGCAACATCATGCTTTAGGATAGGCCAAAAGTAATAACTCCTCAATTCATGAATCATATTTGTTACACATGAATGTGAAAAATGAGGTGTTGGATGCTATTATTTTCTATAATAGTCCAAAAATCACCTAATTTGGATATCACAATTCTATTTTTATAATTTAAAATGGCATATTTCTCAATAGAATAATCAATAAATTCTTTTGCTATAGGTTCATCATCCAAACTTGCACTTACTTCTTGGAAGAATTCATCAGTAAGCAACTATTCCAAAACAATAGTTTTGAAATTATTTGACAAAATAGATAAGGTAGTGAGATACATGCATCATCTTAGTGCATTAGTAAGATGATTCTCCTTACGTTTCACATAATTAATATCTATGTCAAAATTAATTAAAAATTCTAGCCATCTACAGTGGCAAGAATTAATATCATCTAAGGAAAATAAATATTTCATGTTTAAATGATCAAATTTAACTTTGTAACACTTTCCAAGTAGAAAATGCTTCCATTATTTTAAAGCATGCATAATAGAAACAAGCCCAAATAATTAATGGGGTAATTTTTCTCATGTTCTTTGAGTTTTCTTGACTCAAAATCTACAACCTTAACATCATGTGTAAGAACACCACCAAAACCATCTTTAGAGGTGTCAACCCAGATTTCAAAATTACTATTAAAATCATGGATAATAAGTATAGGTGTTTTAGTTACAAGCTCCATGATCTTATTAAAAGCTTCATCACATTTTGTAATCCACAAAAATTTCTAACCCTTTCATTTCAAAGAGGTAATTGGGTTATCCAAATCAGAGAAGTTTTCCACAAACCTCTAACAATAATCATCCAATATCATAAAGATATGTACTTCATGTATGATTATGGGAATAGGCCATTCTTGAATGGATTTTATCTAGGTCAAATACAAATGAATTGCATCTTTGGAAATGATATGAACTAAGTAAGAAATTTTGGATTGGAAAAATGCACACTCAAATAATGTACCATACAACTTATGTTATCTTATCCTTTGCAAAACCAAACACAAATGATGTTCATGTTCAACTAAATTATTAGAATAGATAAGTATATCATAAAGGAAAACAAGAAAAATATTATCTAAATAATCCCTAAATACACTATTAATAAGGTTCATAAAAGCAACAAGTGTATTTATTAACCCAAAAGGCACTACTGTAAATTCATAATAGCCATAATGAGTATGAAAAGTTGTCTTGTATATGTCCTCTTCTTTTATCCTCAACTAATGATATCCTAATCTCAAATTAATATTTGAAAATACTATTTTAACTTTCATTTGGTCAAAAAAATCATCTATCTTTGGCAAAGGATAATGATTCATTATGGTGACCTTGTTAAGAATTTGGTATTCCACACATAACTTAAGTGTACTATCACTATTTTTAACACAATGGGAGCACCCCAAGGAAAAACACTTGATCTTATGATTCCATTTTCTATTAGTTTTTATAATATAACTTTAATTTCTTGTGAATCAGTCACTTTCATGTGATATGAAGCTTTATATGCAGGGGCAACTCCAAGAATGATATCAATAGAAAAATAAAATTCACATCTAAGAGGAAGTCTAGGTAATTTATCAGGAAACACATCTAAAAACTCATTCAAACATGGAAAATCTTAATAAACATTTTACTTGTCTGATGTCAACTATTGCATTTGAACAACATTTTATTATAGCCTTTTTTAGATGTAAGGTTGAAAATAGTCTCCATTTCTTACGCTTATTTAGAAATTGGATTCTAATAAATTTATAATTTCATCACATCATTAAACCACTTATTACAATAGTATAAGATAGATTTAAGCTAATGCAACCAATGCATTCATAGAATAAGGTCATAGGATCCAAAGGTGGTATATACAGGTTTAGTTTTATTTAAAAAACACCTAATTCCAACTTCATTTGTTTTAAATATTTATAAATTGGCACCCTTTTTCCTATACAAAACTTGACCTCCCAACCTTCTCTTAGACTAACAGTTTTAATTTTACATTTATTAGCAATGGTAGGAGAAAAAAAATATTTGTTGTACCATAATCTATCAAAACTAAAATTAAAAAATCAGTTAAAGTACCTATGATTTAAATAGGTGTGGCCTAAAAATTAACATTTTAATTATCTACAACTACATACAACCTATGGTTAGCTAATTTACCCAGTTTCTACTTAGGGTAATCCTTATGATAGTGGTTTTCACCATATTCCTAATACACCATAGTCCTTAGGGGTGTTATAGGTATTGATGATTCCAAAATATGTCTCATTATTACTATCATTTTTCTTCATTTTTATTCCATTACCTCTCCTCTAGACTATATAATGCAAGGATCTTAGGTTTGTATGTAATCATAGAGTAGTAAATAGATGAATTATCTTATTTAATGTAACTAAAGTCTAAGTTACTAATTTTATCATTTAATTATAACTCTTTTCTTGTTTAGTATCTCAATTTTATGTATATATAGATGATAAAACAATATATAAGGAATAAGGACCTTTTTGATGATCTTCTAAGGTAACCTATAGAAAATAGTTTGACATTTTGATAAACTATGAACTCATTAGACACTCTTATAGTTCATTCAGGTCTTCTCTAAATCGAGCTATGAACTTGTACAATAGCTAGGAACTCTGACAATCCACTATTATGAACTCACCCAATAGCTATGGACTCACCCAATCTATAGCTATAGACTCATTCAAGATCTAATTTCATTCTTCATAAAATCATTCCACCTAGTTTGACATTCTTTCTATAAATTTATTCAACATGTAGGTTCCTTAAAGCAAGTTTTTATAGACTTTACCAGGTCTTCACAAAAATAACTCTAAACTCTAATAGAGTTGTTATAGATTTTCCCTGGACTATGCCAGAGTTGCTACGGAGTTATTTTTAAATCTACCAGAACTGATCCAAACTCTTCCAGTCTAGCTTCTCAGCTTTCATAACTAAAATATCCATACTTAAATATTGTTTTATTCACTTACTATTTATAGGATTACTAAAAATATTATGTCTATAGATAGTCTTTATATATATATATATATATATATATATATATATATATATATATATATATATATATATATATATATATATATATATATAAAGTCTATCTAGGAACTCTGACAATCCACTATTATGAACTCACCCAATAGGTATGGACTTACCCAATCTATAGCTATAGACTCATTCAAGATCTGATTTCATTCTTCATAAAATCATTCCACCGAGTCTAACATTCTTTCTATAAATTTATTCAACATGTAGGTTCCTTAAAGCAAGTTGTTATAGATTCTACCAGGTCTTCACAAAAATAACTCTAAACTCTAATAGAGTTGCTATATATTTTCCCTGGACTATGCCAAAGTTTCTATGGAGTTATTTTTAAATCTACCAAAACTGATCCAAACTCTTCTAGTCCAGCTTCTGAGCTTTCATAACTAAAAGATCCGTACTTAAATATTTTTTTGTTCACTTACTATTTATAGGATTACTAAAATATTAGGTCTATAGATAGACTTAATATATATATATATATATATATATATATATATATATATATATATAAGTCAATGTAAATATTTTCATAGTCTTTATAAAGTAAATGAATCTAGTAGATCTAGGAAGTCATTCTTAGTAGATATGCAGTGAATTTTGTAATGGATAGATATTCTTATTCCAAACCATCAATCATCTATTTTGAAGAACCACTAATATTGGGAGATTTGTCTTATAATAGAATATTGACTACTAAGATCTAGGGATCTTCAATTACAACATTATATAATAATATCTTCATATCTTAATATAGAGGAGATATAGAAAAATAATAATATATTATTGTTCAATTAATATTCTAGCATAATTAAAGTTATATTTATATATTATATTTTAATTAATGAAGAAAGCTCCAAATTCCAAGAATTGATTTTTCTTTCATTCCTGTTCTTAAGATGAGTAAGGGTCCACTCTCCTCAGGAACCAAGAATGTATTCTATATAGTATTTTATATATTTACAATTTTTAGTAATTATAAATATATCGCATTTTCACAACATTAATTATAAGTAGATTTTATAACCTTTAATAAATTATATTTTAGTTATAAGAGTTAATTAAATGTTGCAAGGCAGTGTGTCTACTTTCATTAAAAAATTGCTTTCAAGAAGTGTGTTTACTTTTAACAAATTGTTTGCATTTAAACAACTATGTTTATTTCAACAAACTAGACTACAAAGTGTTTTAATTATACAAGTGTGTTTCTTTATTACATAAGCAAATCCTTTATATAATAAATTAGATTAGACATTGAAAAAATAATAACCCCAAAAATCATATATGTAAGACCTACAACTATAAACTTTGTTGCAGACAGCTTTGGACACCACCCATAGTTTGAATGACATCAATAGATAAAGTTGATTAAATAAAGGGATTAATGACACACATAATTTTTGGTGTCATTACCAGGTAACTATAGGTCTTATTAAGGTAATCATTATTGGTTTACATTAAAAAACCAATCAAAAATAACAAAAATAATTTAATAACTGACCTATAGACACTAAAGGAAGGTTCATCTCCAAAGATATTGAGTTAAGACTAAAGGAGGAAAGAATAAAAGTTTTGACTAAAAGATATGAAAGTAAAATAAAAATTATTGAATCATGCTTAAATTCTTACAGGAGATGGATTTGTAAAAAATATAACTATATTTCATATTTTATTACCACATCCATGTCCTCTTATTTACTTGATGAGTGAATTTAAATAAGTAGAATCTATCCATCCCAACACTAAATTGTCTTGGTATTACTAGAAAAACATTGAACACAAATAACTAGTTGACCCATGATAAAGAAATGAAAGTTTTTGATGTCTTAGAAAAACACACCAAAGCATTTTTTTGGGATTATATATGTATGATAGGAATTCATCTAAGTATTTTTACCCATCACATTTACACAAGCTAGGATAAACAAGCTAGACAACCACAAAAATAGATAAATCTAGTATTAAGTGATATAGTAAAAACTAAAATTGATAAATTATTAGACATACGATTCATTTACACTATTTTAGATATCCAATGGGTTTCTCCACTAGTAATCATACCAAATAAAAATAATAAATAGAGAGTGTGTGTAGATTATTGAGAGCTAAACAAAGCCACTATGAGGGATTATTTTCCTCTTCCTTTTATTGATCAAGTGCTTTAGAATCTGGTAGGAAAGAAAAAATTTCCTTCTTGGATGTATTTAGTGGGTACAATAAGATAATAGTGGAAATTGAGGATCAAGATAAAACCATTTTCACCTATCGATGGGGTACATTTGATTATAGATTCTTACCATTTTATCTTTGTAATTCCCCAACTAATTTTCAATGAGAATTTTTAGCCATATTACCTGATTTGAATTTTGATTATGTGGAAGTGTACATGGATGACTTCATTACTCATGGAGATATATTTTATGAAGTCTTACATAATCTTGACAAGGTCCTAACCAAATATGAAGAACACCAACTATCACTAAGCCATGAGAAATGTCCAACGATGATGGATTAAGGCATAGTATTGGGACATCACATCTTTGCCAAGGGAGTCCAAGTGGATACTAATAAAATTAAAATGATTTCAAACTTCTATGCCCTCCAAAATCAAACTAATATCAATAATTTTTTAGGTTATGCTAGTTTTTACAAATGTTTTATAAAAAACTTTAGTAAAATTATTGATCTTATGTTTGCTTTATTGGCAAAGGACAAAGAATTTATGTGGATTTATGATTGTCAAATAGCCTTTAAATCCATTAATGAGAAATTAGGCTTTACACCAATGTTACGAGGACCCAATTGGGAAAAACCTTTTCACATTTACATTGATGCTTCTAATTATGCAATGGGGGTAGTTTTATGACAAAAAGATGAGAATGATCATATGTACACCATTTATTATATTAGAAAAAATATCACACCAACTAAAATGAATTACAAAACCAAAAAAAAGGAATTCCTTGTTGTAATTTATGCCATCAACAAATTCAAACACTATATTACATGCTATAAGATCTTCACATAAATAAAACATTCATCCATAAGGTATCTTATGAATAAACCTATAGTATGAAGAAGAATCATAAGATGGTTGTTATTTTTACAAGAATTTGATATAACCATTATTGATAAACTAGGAAAATTTAATGTGGTTGCATAGTTTTTATCTAGAATAAACAATACACATAGTGAATAACCAGTCAAACATAGATTTCCAAATGAATAACTATTTGTTGTTTTAGTAAAATCCCCATATTATGCTGATATAGACAACTATTTAGCTATAGGAAAGTTTCCTTTTCATTTTACATGAAAAATAAATAAAATGTTTAATTAAATAAAGTTATTAATTCAAGTGGATTAATAGCATGTTATTTTAAGTATGGTCCTGATCATGTGTTTCACATGTGTGTAGCAAATAATGAAGCATATGACATAATTAGAGTTTGTCATGATGAACTAGGAGGAGGATGTCATTCAACAAAAATAACCATGCACAAGATCCTAGGAATAAGATATTATTGGCCTTCCCTTCATAGGCAAGTAAATAAGTATATCAGATAATGTGATCCATGTCAAAGGTTGGGATAACCTACACTATAAACACAGATGTCTATTCATCCATAAGAAGTATTAGAACCATTTGAGAAATGGGAAATATATTTTGTTTATCTTATAGATCCTCCTTCTCAAGGAAAGGAATACCTCCTATTATGTACAAATTATGTCACTAAATCAATTGAATTCCAAGCCTTCACTTTTGCTAGAGAAGAAGTATTAGCATATTTTTTGTATTTCAATATCATTCAATGGTTTGATGCACCTAGAGAGACAGTATTGGATCAAGGACCACAATTTATGTCTAATATGTCCAAAAATTTTATGTAAGTCTACCAGGTTAATCATAGGAAATCTTCTCCTTACCATCTATAGTCTCATACCCAAGTAGAAGTTAGTAACAGAGATATGGAGAACATTTTGACCAAGATAGTTGATAATAGTAGAAAATATTGGGTAACTAGAATACCAGAAGCAATGTGGGACTACAACACTACTTGGAATATGACCACTAGTTTTTTCACCTTATAAGTTAGTGTATGGTAAGAAACCTTTGTTTTCTATTGAATTTGAATTACAAACTTTAAAAATAGAAATGGAAGTAGGCATTGATTTGGGTAAGGCACAACAAGATATAATTCTTCAATTAAATGAACTTGATGAGATGAGGATAGAAAATATACAACAAATAGAGATGATGTAGCATCAAAGGAAAATATGACATTATTCTGACATCAAAGCAATAAGATTTCAAGAAGGAGATTGGGCACTTTTGTTTGACTCTAATTTTCTACAATGTAAAGGCAAGTTAAGTATAAGATGGGTAGGCCCATATAAAATAGAAAATATATTTGAGAATAGATTGGTACAATTATTGTCAATAGATGAAAATGAAAAGAATTTGATGGTTAATGGACATAGACTTAAATTATATCATAAACTTATAAATAAGGAGGAGCTTGTTCAAAACATCAAACATGAAGTAATTTTTATGGAAGAACCTAGTTCTTCCCTGATTATAACTCCATGATGGTATATTATATAAAATATAAGGAGACCATTTCTTGGTTTTATTCTTCCAAAAAAGTAAAAAATCAATTTAAAAAAATCAATAGTGAAAATTCTTTTCAGGATGTTATTTACAATGTTAGTTAGAAAATGAGCTTGCTATCTAGTCATGCATTGAATAATGAACCTTGGCTTGAAAAATATAAATGTTTAGGCAAGGGAAAAAATACAAATAATACCAAAATTAGAAAATAGCAAAAAAATTGATAGTTTGTTTAAGGCCATAAAATCACTAATGTATTTATTTGTATACATTCCTAAAAATACTAATTCATGCATTTGTTCTCTATTTGAAATCAAGTGGTAGGAAAAGAATGAAGGCTAAGAGTATGATTTAGTAACTAGGAAATTTTATTTATCTACATTAGGTTAATATAAGTCTTTCTAATTCATGTGTGTTCATGTTTAAGAGGAGGTTTAGGAAGAAAATGTCTTGCAAGTCATCCAAGTAATTGTTGACCAAATTTTGGCCTTTCAGGCCAAAATTGGGTACACCTATTTACAAAAAATCATCTAATTCTATTTCATTTGGCAAGGTCCAACACTTAGCTTTTCTTCAAAAGAAGTGTTCTTTGACAAAACTTACAACAAATGCATAAGTCCTTTCTTTTTGAAAATTTCATTTTGGTCTTTGTTTAAGTATTTAAGGAATTCTTTTGGGTTTTTATTTTAAGTTTTGCCAAATTATTTCAAAATTTTCGTCTAATTTTTTTCCTTAAAAGTAGTTCTTTTAGGTTTTATTCTGACCAAGTGATGAATTCTTTTGAACAATTTGTTTGAGACAAATATCTCGAAGACCAAGTGTCGAATTCTTTTGGATAAATTATCCACATAATTTTTTTGAATGTACTTTACAATTTCTCTAAAAGATATCTTCAAGAAAAAAATGACCCTTGCAATTTTTTCAAAGGTTATGTTTGTAAATCTTGGAAAGGGGCACTTGCATTTTCAAAGGATCATTTCATTTCTCCCAAAAGGCATTTCAAAAAGCCTAAAGGATCATTTCCAAAATTTAAAGGGCATTTCAAATTCTATGAAGGGAATTTCAAATTCTCTAAAGGGACCAATCAAAAATCCATAAGAAAGGATGAGGAGAAGCGACTAAAGAGAAACCCTAAAAGAATTCTTTCAGATTTTTTATCTGAAGGAAATAAATAGGAAGATTTTTTTTAGACTTTTTGTTCTAAGGAAATGAATAATCAATGAGCCCAAAGGAAAAGCTATGGATAATTTTTTCAAATAAAAGGTACAAAAAGAAATGTCTAAAATAAATGATAGAGGAATGATGGCCTGCAACATGTCAATTTTAGACTATAAAGACTAGCTATTAGAATTTCAAAAATAAATGCTTAGTAAGAACTAGAAGGTGGAGATAAAGCTAAAAAGTGGAAAATGTAATTGATGCTTTGTTTTAGTTGTAACAAAATGTAATTAAGGATTTGGTTTAGTTGTGATAAATGTAACTAATGCTATGATGAATTATAATTGGTGCATTTGTTCAATTGTGACATGGCATAACTCACCCACCTCTCTCCCACATGAAAATATAACTATTTCTCTTTAGATGATAGATGTCTAAAGTGGCCCTTGAACTCTGTTTTATTTATCCACCCCTCAAAGCTATAAATATGCATCCTCTTAGCTCATTTGGGATGCTTTGTTGGTTATTGTAGAAACTCTAGTAAAATATGTACTCAAATAACTCTTGATTAGATATACAAGTGTGATTACCTCTCATATGCTATAATATTGAGTAATGATTGAATCATTGTTGGCCTAGTCTAGTGAAAGATTGTCTTTTCTAACTTTTACTCTTGATGGTCTACCAATTTGCAGAAAGGAGATTGTTGTAGGTCTTTGCTAGTATTATTTTCTAAGTGTAGATATGTCTTAGAAGTGATTTATGATTTTATATTCTTTTGGATCATTCATTCCCTTTTAAGAATCATACACCTTCTTAAATCTATCATATGAAATATTGATGTAGCAATGGTTCATGAGTTATGATTTATATGCAAGAAAACACCTTGTTTTGTCTTTAAGTAGTGGTTTCAGTCAATTGGGAAGATATACAATATTGGTGCATCACTATTTGTTTTCTTAGTTATTTTCTTGAAATATTTTCATACATAATTGATAGATTAGAGAGAGCTTTAAAGGTGCATCAAGGGGAGTTAGCCCCTAATCTAGAGATTTATCTTACCAAAATTACCACCCACAGCAAGAGAGATGATTCCATTTTTCCATTAGGATGAGGAGAACTAAGAATCTCTTCAAGGGTGAAAATCTAAGCATCAATAGTTTTTGGCACACTTAGTGGGACCTCTCAGTCCTATAAGATTGTTCAAGATTGGTACTGATCTTGGCATTGTTGAAGATTGAAAGAAGCAAATACATTTAGTACCTAGAAACTCCATTGAATAATTCAAGTCTTTGGTTGATGATTAGTTCCTATTTTCCATGTCAAAGGTGACCATGAGGTCTGATAGTAAAGGTGTACCCTTCGAATTTGTAGAATTACCTCTATATTTCTCTAAAAGGTACATATTTGTAAGCACTCATCATTATAAAAGAGATTTTGTAATTAAAGCTTCTAATTTTGTGTTATAGTCCATACCAAACATCCATAGTGATCATTCATAAAAAGATAAAAGATAACATTTTGTGCCTTTCACTAGGGTATCTCCCTTGCATCTTGCCCAATATGATCAAATTCTAGGATCTACCCTTAAAAGTGTCCCATATTTTAGTGGAGATGGTCCAATTACTACCATTGAGCACATTAGGAATATATGAAATCTTTTTAATATACATAATATTACCCAATAAAATGTATCTATTAGGATATTGGCCTTGTCTTTCAAAGGAAAAGTTATGGACTGGTATGGGACCCTACCTGTAAATTCTATTGGCTTATGGGATGAGTTGGGGACTCTAGTGACCGATAGGTTTGGGAAAAAGAGTGATAACATATCTTTAGCTAATAAATTAACCACAATAAATAGGGTACCACATGAATTCATGCAGGATTTTAATACTATGTTCAAAAAAACTTGGGATAGAATCCCAATTCTTGTGAGGCCAACCACAAACTATGCATTTTTGAGCTACTTGAAAGCATTGAATAGTGACATTACCATGATGATTCAATCCATGGGTGGAAAAACACTACCTAATACCTATGAAATAGACATAAATGATAAGAATTGTATTTTTCAAGTAGGAAAGATATTTCCTAAACCTCTAATGCCAATATTCCCTAATTTGAATTCTCCTAGTCAAAGTGCATTGCCCACTTTAGCTCCTTTGCCTAGGCAAGAAAAATATTCCATTGCCCTTACCAATGAAATCCATGAAGTTAAAATCTTTCTCCAAAGTTTTAAAAATTAGTTAGTTTCCCTCAAAAGACAACAAGCTCAAGGTTATAGGCATATCAATCTGACAATCAGTTTGGACAAATAAACAAACTTCCTTTTCAAGGTAATAATTAGGGACAAAGCCAACTTACTCATGTCAAGCCTTATGAAAGATATAATCCTAGTGATATTTCATCCTCAAAATACATTTTACCCACTTATAATAATTTTATCCAAGAATATCCCAACTATCCATCTTTTGAACATGGCCAAGAACAAGTTGCTTATGCAAATGAAATGCACAATCAAGGTATGGTAATGCAAGGCAACCAATCTTTATAAGCTTAAAATTTTGAAGGATCCATGCAAGATGGATTGGAAAAGGGACAAAATCAGACTAATTATACTCTAATTAATCATTTTGAGGTTGAGTTTTTGTGCCATTAATTTCTTGGGAAATACAAATAATTAGAATATTAGTGTTGCCTACAATACTAGGTCCAAAAAGAGGGTTGTCAATATATCTCAAGGAGATAATAAAAGGACCTATTGTTACTCCTACATCATATAATATGGTAATTACATCTAAAAAAACTCCTAAAATATAATAAAATCAAATAATTCCAAATTTTAGGATAGCTACTACAACTTTACCTCCATAAGCTACATCACAAAGTGCAAATGTTCATAAAGAGAACCCCAAGGTGAGTAATCTTTTCATAAATGTGGTAGAATAGATGAATAAGATCCATATGAAGATCTCATTATGGGATTATTTGGAATTATTAGGGTAGAAATATATACTCCAAAAGGAATTGCCTGGATTGGGCAAATAGGCTATCTCGTCTAGAAATGACAATGTCATTTTGGTAAATAAAACTCAATCTATGGATGTTCAATTGAAGAAAGATGAAATGACTCATAATTTTTACCTATCCCTAATTATTGTTGATTTCTTGGTTTATAATTATATCATTAATAGTGGATAAATCACATTAGTTATGCCAAAATGTATAGCAGATAAGTTAGGCCTCAAGTATGAGCCAATGACTAAAGGAGTTTTGTAAATGGATGGATCACCAACAAAGAATTTGGGGGTAGTGAAAGGTTTAAATTTAACCCTTCATTATTTTGATATTTTTTTAATTTCCCATGATGTGGTAGTATCATATTTACCTCCCTATTTTTCTCTTTTCTTGTCAAGGGACTTTATATCCAGGATAGGTGGATATTTGGCAGCCAATTGGTCCTACATGGTCTTTAGGAAAAATATGGCACTAAGGTGAAAACTGAGTCAATACCTATTCATAGAGATAAATTAGATCCATATTAACCTAAGGTATTAGATTTTAAATATTATATAATTGATGAAGGGGATCTTAATCTCCATCATCTTCCCTTGAAGGAGTTTCTGATTTATTCCTAGATGAGTAGGAAAATGACAATTATGAGCATGCTCCTCACAAGTTTATTGAATAATATAGTCTTGGAGTTTATTATATGAATGATAAGGATATTTCATGCCTAATTTTATTAATCTAAGTCATGATATGAATGGCTTATGGTAGCTTTTCTTTGATGGGTCTAGAAGTAAGATGGGTGCAGGTGGTGGAGCTATGCTAGTTTTACCTTCCAAAGAAAGGTATTTTTTAGCCTTCAAATTTCAAGTCTCATGGAATTTTAATGTCGTATAGTATGAATCCCTCATTCATGGTCATGAATGGGCAAGGAAAAGAGGTGTCAAATAATTACAAGTGTTTGGTGACAATGAGCTTGTTGTGAATCAAGTTAGAGGTGAAAATTTGACCAAGAACTCCTTGCTCAAATCCTATAAGCACAGAGTTTGGGACCTCATAGAATATTTCATGGATTTCAAAATCAGATAGATTCTAATCAAATATAATAAGCATGATGATAGGCTAGCATCTATTGGTGCTCATTTTGATGTTCTAAAGGGCATAAAGGAAGACAAAAACTAACCCCATAAGGTGATTGTGAGACCATCTAAACCAAATATTGCCACCAATTGGAAGGTATTTAATAGTGACCAACAAATAGTGATTTTTATATGAGAAGAGGTTGTGTTTTATTCCAAGAATCAGTCTAAACTACAACAACAATATGGAGGGTAAATTGTCCAATTGAAGTCTAACAAGCTCCCTAAAGGCCTAATGACTCTTGAAAGCATATTCAATGAAGATGACCAGCTCAAGAAGGAGAAGGTAAGTATGCCAACCAAGAAAGATAAATATGAAAGGATATAAATATTAAATATAAGCTACTTACACTTGGGAAGGTATGCATCAGTCAAGAAAACATGATTTCATTGAATTATGTAAGGAGTTTAGTGATATTTCTGTATGGGAGTATAATGATTTGAAGGGTTTTGACTTAAGGTTGTCTCAAAAAACTATAGATATAGATGAAAATTTCAAACCATTAAAGAAAATACAAAAGCCAATGAATCTCAAGATTGAGCCTCTTATGAGGAAAGAGCTTACCAAACTAATCGAGTCCAAAATCATCTTTTCCATCAAGCATTCTTCTTGGTTGGCCAACTTGGTCCCTATTATAAATAAGAATGGTGAGATTAGGTTGTGTGTGGACTTCAAGGACTTGAATAGATAGTATTTGAGATACCACTATTTCATCCCTTCCATGGATCAAATTTTGCAAGTGGTGGTAGGTAGTGAGAGGTTTTCCCTCCTAGATGGTTATTCTGGGTACAATCAAATTTTGTTCAAATAAAGTGACCAGTACAAAAGATCCTTCACCACCAAATGGGGCACATATGCCTATAGGAAGATGTCATTTGGATTTTAAAATGATATATTTACTTTCCAATGTGCAATGGATATGGCTTTCCAAGGACTAATCAATGACATTGTATTGGTTTATCTTGATGATGTGATAGTTTTCTCCAAGGATGCAAATGATCATTTGAAACACTTGAGGTAGATTTTTGAGAGGTGTAGAGAGTTTGGAAATATTTAAACCAAAATAAGTGTGTGTTTTCCATTCATGAAGGTAAACTCTTAGGCCAAATCATTTCCAAGAAAGGTCTATCCATTGATCTGGAAATGGGAAGTGCCATCTTGGCATTGTCTTTACCGAAACATAAGAAGGGTCTAAAAATATTATTTAATAAGATAAATTTAATTAGGAGGTTCATTATTGATTTTACTAACATGGTCAAACCCTTGAAATCTATGCTAAGGAAGGATGAGATATTCACTTGGACTGAAAGGAGAAACTAACATTTTGAATAGATCAAGCAAGCCATTTCCTAGGCCCCTACTCTTGCAAGTCCTAACTTCTCCAAGGACTTCAAGTTTTATATTTTTGGGAATAAAGAGGTAATCTATACCATTCTTAATTAAGCTAATGATGAAAATTTGGAACAACCTATTGCTTTTTTTGGTTAAGGTTTGGAAGGCTATGAGACAAGATACACATATGTTGAAAAACAAGTGCTTTTAGTCATAAGAAGTTTAGGCATATGTTGTCTAGAAAAAAGATTAAAATTTTTGTGCCTCATCCTAGTGTAAAATATATTTTTTGAGCAAAGATTTGAATGAGAAAAGGGTAGGTTGGATCACCAAAGTGATGGAATATGATGTGGAGATTAAAATAACCAAGTTCATGAAAGGAAAATGACTATGTGAGCATATTGCTTCATATTTAAAAGAGAAAATGGAGGTTGTTTTGGTACTTCAAGATGATCCTATAATAGTTGTACCTTCAGCCACAAAGATCTAGACACAAGACATGATTCACTTCCTTCAAACTGGTGAGTGTCCATTAGGTCTTGATAGGGCCAAGAGAAGGTACCTTAGGCTAAAATCCATTATTTATGTACTTATTGATGGAGTGATATTTAGAAAAGACTTTTTAGGTCTGATTTTGAGGTGTATTGATTTAAATTAGATTGACAAAGTGTTGCATGAGTTTCATGATGGACCCGTTGGTGGTTAATTTTCTCCAAGAACCACAGTGGCTAAGATTATGAAGGCTGGTTACTTTTGGCCTAGCTTGTTTAAGGACACTCACACTTGGGTTAGGAAATTACAAAATTATTCTTTTTTTATGGAAAAAAAAAGCTAGCTTGCTTGCCTCTTCACCCAATCTAGGTCAAACAACCCTTTATGCAATGGGGTTTTGATTTCATAGGTCTGATTAATCCTCCTTTTATTGCTGGTCATAATTGGGTGTTGATAGCCACTTATTATTTTACATGATGGGTGTAGGTTGTAACTCTTAAGGAGGCAAATGAAAACTAAGTCCTATAGTAAATAGGTTTGAAGATCCTTCAACAATCATTTCAGATAATGCATTAGTCTTCTTAGGAATAAGGACAAGTGAATGGGCTTTGAAACATGGAATCTATCATAGGACCTCCTCCAGCTACTATCCTAAGGGAAATAGACTAGTGTAGTCCATAAACAATAACTTAATCAAGATCATAAAGAGGAATATGAAAGAGAATCAAAGGACTTGGCATACTAAGCTAATGACAACCCTTTAGGCTGATAGGATCACCCTAAAGAAAGCAATTGGGAACTCACCATACACACTTGTGTATGGAAGGGAGGCTAGTATTCCTATCTCACTTGAGTTACCAAATTTATACCTCACATATTAGCTATTATTTATGGAGAACAAGAGCATGGAAGTTAGATTATGTGAGTTGATGGAGCTTGAGGAGACAAGAGATCAAGATATGCACACCATGACAACTCACCAAGAGTAACCAAGGAAGTATTTTTATAATAAGTCCATTCCAAGGATTTTTAGAGAAGTAGAGATTGTTCTAAAAAGGGATGAAGATAGGGCCAAGCCTAGAAGACACACAAATTTTAATGCTTTTTGGAGTGGCCCATATGTGATTACATAATGCAAAAAACACAATGATTTCCAACTCTCAAGGTTAGATGGAGAGGAAATGCATATCCTAGTTAATGGGATATATCTAAAACATTTTTACTAAGTTTCTCTTTCCTATTTTTCCTATGTTCCCTAAGTTATTATGCACATGTGTGGTTTTGTCATGGTTTTTTTTGTGTTGTATTTGATTGTTCTTGTTGTTGTTATGTAGTATGTTTCCTTGTGTTTTATTTTGGTATAATCCTTGTTAGTCATCTTGAATAATCCATTGACTCCATTGGCCCTGATTTAGATAAGGCTACTAGTCTAGTCAATATAGTAGGCATACTGCCCTTCTGAGTCACCAATTTTTTGACCAAATTTTGGCATTTCAAGTTAAAATTGGGCACCCCTATTTGCAAAAAATCATCTAAGTCTATTTCATTTGGCTAGGTCAAACACTTAGCTTTTCTTTAGAAAAAGTATTCTTTGACAAAACCTATAGTAAATGCATAAGTCTTTTCTTTTTGAAAAGTTTGTTTTGGTCTTTGTTTAAGTATTTAAGGAATTCTTTCAAGTTTTATTTTAAGATTTGATGAATTATTTTGGAATTTTTGTTTGAGGATTTTCTTTAAGAGTATTTATTTTGGGTTTTCTTCCGACCAAGTGATGAATTCTTTCAAACAATTTGTTGGAGACAAATATCCTAAATACCAAGTGCTAAATTCTTTCAAATAAATTGTTTGTACAATTTTTTTTAAGGTACTTTATAATTTATTCAAAATATATCTTCAACCCAAAAAAGACCCTTTGAAATTTTTTGAAGGGTATGTTTATAACTCTTATGAAGGGGCACTTGCATTTTCAAAGGATCATTTCATTTCTCTTGAAAGGCATTTTTGAAATCCCAAAGGACCATTTTTGAAATCCAAAGGGAATTTTAACTTATTCAAAAGGTATTTCAACTTCTCCGAAGGGACCAATCAAAAATTCATAGGAAAGGATGAGGAGAAGTGACTAAAGATAAATCCTGGAAGAATTCCTTTAAATTTTTATCTGAAGGAAATAAATAGGAAGAATTCCTTTATAATGTTTGTTTGAATGAAATGAACAATAAATTAGCTGGAAGGAAAATCCATAGATAATTTGTTCAAAGAAAATGTCCAAAAATAAATGTCTAAAAGAAATGCTCAAGGAATGATGGCTCATAACATGTCAATTTTAGAATACGAAGACTAGCTGTTGGAATTTCAAAAAGAAAAACTCAGTGAGAACTGGAAGGTGGAGATAAAGGTAACAAGTGGAAAACACAATTAAGGCTTTGTTTTAGCTGTAACATAATGTAACTAAGGCTTTGGTTCAGTTTTGAAAAATGTAACTAATGCTATGATGAATTGTAACTAGTACATCTATTCAGTTGTGACATGGCATAACTCACCCACCTCTCTCCTACATGCAAATGTAACTATCTCTCTTGAGATGATATATTTCTAAAGTGACCCTTGAAATACCTTTGATTGTTCCACCCCTCAAAGCTATAAATATGCATTCTCTTAGCTCATTTTTGACTCAATATTCTAGTTTTCAACATAATCATCAATGAAATTTTAGGGATTGCTAAAGAAGGTAATAGAATACTTGGAATAACTTATTTTTATGAGATAATTACATAGTTCAATGGGAATGAAAAACTATCAGTTTCATGTTTACACAACCATCAAGGAAATGAAAAAAGGATCAATAGGAAAACCCTACCTTAACCCTAAAAATTTGTATCCTTTTAATTTATGAAATATTTCATGTGTGAAGGTCGATGTAACATTTTGGGGTGTGAAGCAATGTGTATCATTCTTCACCTCAAGTATACCCATCAATAGATTCAACATAGCATTAACCTACCCTTATTCATATATGGATCCATTCATATTCTAGCCATTTATATATCAGTTTCAAATCATCATCATCATCTTATCCATTTGATTATTCAACATCTTTCTTTTAGCAAAATAGATCAACATGGAAGAATTTTTGGAAAACTAGATTTAGTCAATCTTCAACATCTGTTTCAAAATCTTCTATAAAAAAACCAATACCCAAGGCAAAATAAGATGCTTCATCTTTTAGGTTTAGGGTTTTATATAATGATAAATGACATAATCAATCTTAACCAAACATTTGATTTAATAGAGTTTTTAATAGAATCCAACAAAAAGGAAATGAAGACCTAGTATTACATAGTCTCATCTAAACCCTAAATATAAAGATATCCCTTCAAAAAGCACAACACAGGTACAAAAAATAGTTGGATAATCACAAAAAAATGAGGATACATCTTTAAAGGAGCCCATTTACCTTTTGTAGACAAAAATAAGATGCAAAAAATTAATATTGACACAAGATGATGAGGAGAAAAAATCAATTGTCACTCTTGATAGCCTTTGATAATCATCATTGTTTTCTTAACCCATGATAGCAAATACAACAACACTTCATTATGAAGATGTCATAATAGATATTCCTAAGTCAATAGTAGAAGCCTCTAATGAATAATCTATCGAAATAGATATTTTATTGAGTCAACAGTAGTAGATTTTGATGAAGAACCTGTCTCAATATATATTAATACCAACAAAGTTGTTTAGAAATAAAATATACTCATAGAAGAAATTCTAATATAAGAATTAGAATACTCTCCATCTTCTTCAAATTTTGATATAAGACTAGTACTAGAAAAAGGGAAAAGTATTGTGCTCTTCGTAGAAGAAAAATCATCCAACTCCACTAAAGATAAAGAATTGTAGCTCATCTTGCACTATTTAAAGTTGAGTTCATCATCAAAGAATAAGCTACATATATTTTTGATCTTTTACCTTAGCTACAACATAGAAATTTACTCAATTATTTTATGACTAAAGGATTAGATACTTTTAAAAATAAAGGTTTGGATCACATGAATAAAAATAAATGGCTTGAGAAAAAAATAACTCATTTTGATAAATAAATGTTAAATTATTGGATATATATCACTAAATTTGAAGAAGAAAATTTGTTAAAACATCAACTCCAAAATTCTCAACAAAAATAACTTTCTATGTAAACTTCATCTTATTATTCTAAACCTTCATTTGATCAAGCATGTCAAACTATTGTTTCTCATGTTGACTACCTATAAAAATGGAAGAAGGTATGTTTTGAGTTTAGGGAACTCAAGGAATAAAATAAGACCTTATAAAATGAATAAAAGACAATGAAGAAAAATTTAGAGTAAGAAAAATAGCAAACATAGAAACTTAAAGCAAATTTACAAGTTGCATGTCAGAAAGGGGAAAACCTTCTAGCTTAAAGAGCCCCCTTTCCCTCTTAAAGTTTGTATTTACATAAACAATTTTATATATGTAAGCTAATGATAATTTCATGTGATTTACCTCATAACATTTATGGTCCTCCTATGTTTCTAAACATTTTTCATGAATCCACTCGTGAACAACAAGATTTATTGTGTGAGTTTTATTTGTGTAATATGATATTAGGGGACTATAGTAAGTTCATGGTCAATCTATATGTAGAATAAGTTTATTGAGAGATCTTAGTTCTACTTATAAAAATCAAATAGCTTTGAAATCTAGACATGAGAAGTATGTGACAAAATTCAAAACTACAAGGCTATGTATTATACTTGATTTTGCTAGTGCCAAAAATATATTGATTAATTTCAAAGCTACTTATCTGATGAATCCAATAATCAAAGATTATTAGTTGTAGGCTTTGTATAATAGTAGTGTATCTTTTGATCTGTATACAAGATAACATTTTGATGATATATTTACATCTAATGTCAAGCATTGGGACACATTTACCATTGCATTGAAGACAAGAGAGGTTACATCTCCAACTAATTTAAGATGGAGCTTAGGAGGGACAAAAGATACAAATAACATGATTATTAATGTCCTTAACTCAGGAGGTGAATAAATGTGGGTTAGCATGAGATTCGGGCCACCACTTCTTCTAAATCCTATTCCACCATGGTATAGATGGAGTTCTCAAACAAATGAGCAAATTTTAGAATTAAAAACAAATTGTGCAAACATATCAAGGTTTCACTAGTTCCCTTGATGATCATTGGAATGTTGAATTTAAAATATATGACCTCAACCATCATTTACAAGATAAAATTTAGAGTTATACAGAGTAGTAGAGTTTGTAAAAGGGACTTTAAAAAGGTAAAGCATGGGGAAATGATGAGTCCAAAATATGACTTATTATTACTATCATTTTTATTTGTTTTTCTTCCATTACCTCTCCTCTAGACTGAACAATGCAAGGATCTTAGGCTTGTGTCTAATCCTAGTGTAGTAAATGGATGCTTTATCTTACTTAATGTAACTAAAGTATGAGTTAATAATTTTGTTATTTAATTCTAGCTCTTTACAAGTTTAGTCACTCAATTTTATATATATATATATATATATATATATATATATATATATATATAATACAATAGTCTATAAGGATTAAGGACCTTTTTGATGATCTTCTAAGGTAACTTATAGAATTTTTTTTGACATTCTAAAAAGATATGAAATCATTGAACACTCTTTTGGTTCATTCAAGTCTTCTTTGGACTGAATGATAAACATGTCCAATAGTTATAGACTCTCACAGTTTGTTTTTACGGACTCACCCAGTAGTTATGGAGTCACCTAGTTCATAGCTACAAACTTATTGAAGATCCAATTTAATTCTTCATCAAAGTATTCTACCTAATATAGTATCCTTATTATATACCTATTCAACATCCAAGTTTCATAAATCAATTTAGTATGGAATTCACTAGGTCTTCATAAAATAGCTCCAAACTCTGCCAGAGTTGATATAGAGTTACTTTGAACTCTGCTAGAGTTGTTACAAAGTTGTTCCAAACTCTATCAGAACTACTCCAAAATTTTTGATTCCAACTTCTGAGCTTGTAGAACTAAAAAAATAATACTCAAAGATTGTTTTGGTCACTTATTATTTATAGGATTACTATAAATAGTAAGTCTATAAATAGATTTTGTATGTATCAGTGAGTGTAAATATGTTCATAGTATTTATAAGGGAAATGAATCTAGTAGATTTAGGAAGTCATTATTAGTAGATATGTAGTGGATTTTTTAAGAGATGGATCTTCCTATTTCAAATTGCCAATCATCTATTTTGAAGAACCACTTAAATTAGGAGATATGTCTTCATAACAAAAGATTAACTACTAAGATCTAGGGATCTTCAGTTACAACATTATATAAGTATATTATCATGTCTTAATATAAAGGAGATAAAAAAGATAATATATTATTGTTTAGTTAATATTTTAGCACAATTATAGTTATATTTATGTAATTTATTTTTTTATTATTAAATAGGTTAATAAATGGGTTGAACAAGTCTCATACCCTTAAAAAATAAAGTGAAAGATAAGCATGACACAATAGCAAGACAAAAAGGGATAAAGCCTATAATCCAATAGGATAAGCCACCTTCAACCTAAAAGACACTAAGATTCAGCCAAAAATCCATGCCAGTCAAAATAGAAAATAACTAAAGCCAACTATTCAGACTTGGAATAATAGACCAATTTCTTAGTCTCAGTACTATCTACTTTGTTGATATTTCCTCTAGTTTGGTACCCAATTACCTATTATTTCTCCTCAAACTACCTCTTATGATTGGAACCTATGAGCTTATATTCCTCCCTTCCTTGCTCTGACTTCTTGTTGTTTTCCTCCACTCCATCTCTATGAGTGGTTTTATTGCCCTGGGGAGTGAGCTCATTTATGCTTGTGTGTTCCTTGCTAAAACTCATATTAGAAGTTCCTTGAAGCAAGAGTCCTTTAATATTTTTGATTTCATCCATAATTTCATTACACAATAATTATTAAATATACACCTTGTTATGTAACTTATCAAGGGATTGATCAAAGACATCCTTGATCTTAGGATTTATAACACCCAACCCTTACTAGCAATTAGTGTCACAAATTTAGGAACCCTCATGTTCTTTCCTCTCAATTTTGAATCCTCCTACATAAAATCTTATCTAGTACCAACACTCTGATTATTCCCAACTTTGTTAGACTTAGAATCCATGAAGAAATCCTCTTCCCTAGCTCACTAGTGATATTAATCACTTTTGACATAATTTTTGACCATAAGGGTTCACCCTTCTTAACCATTAATAGAATCAACCCTTAGTGGATAAGGTCCATTGAGGGATTGTTCTTGTGATTCAAAATCATGGCTTCTAGAGATTTCAAAATAAAAAAGGAGACTAATAATATGACCCTTAAAGTGGTTGAGAAAAATAAAGTGCTGTGAAAATATTACCGTATGTTTTCCTTCCAAAGTGATATAGTGCATGATCTATAATCATACATTTGACTTCTTCCTCAGGAGGTCTAACCCTTATGAACCCTTTTTGAGTCACCACCATCAGCTTCTCCTTCTCTTTGCAATAGAAAATATTAACAAGTTCCTCCTTCATTTTTTATCCTTAAGGGCTTTAACCCCTGAGCAATCCATCCCTGTGATTTCCCCTATAAGTTATTTGGTAATCAGAATCCTTAAACATGCATGTGGACCTATCTATCCTTCCATTTATGGTGAAATCCTTAGATAACATATTTTCATACCCAACCAACTACTCCATATATATAGCCAGACCCCCTTTTACCATCTTATGCCAAACATACTCATCCTCTTTAACATCCGTGCAGGAGATGGGTTTGAAATGGTTGTGGTCACCTCCCATTTTAGTTTTTATATACTTATTCTATATTATTTATAGAATGATCCCTTATACATGAGAGTTGAAAAAGTATTGAAAGTAGAGACAACTAAATAATTATTTTGGAATGCCAATTTAATCCATGCATGCAAAGCCTTTAGAAGTGATTGAATTATAATGTCCTTACATGTATTAGATTATTTTATCTTAGTATAGGTGTGAATAGTCATAAATAAACACATCATTTCATTGTATGGGATGTCCTTTATTGAGTTTGATAAAAAGAGTGGCATCATCAAGGGACTCATCACCTTGCCAACTTGTAAAAAAGCTAATATGGATCCCAATATTAGCCATTCTATCATCACTTTTATTTCCCTCTTTATACACATGATCAATTAACACCCCTTTTAATTAGGATAAAATTTTTTTAGCATCATTGATAATCCCAAAAAAATTCTAGGAAGATTGAGTCAAGCCTTTTAAATAGTTTATGATATTCATGAAATCTCTCTCAATGTGGAGATATTTCATGCCAGGTTTCACTACAAGATCAATGCCCCATAAAGTAGCTTTGGATTTGGATTATGTAATATATTTTGTTTAATTAAGAATTCTCTAATTTATAAGTAGTGAGTTTTATTTTATTCTTATTCCCAAGACGAGTAAGGTCCCACTCTCCTTAAGAATTAGGAACGTATTTCTATATGGTATTTTATGTATTTACAATTTTATATAATTATAAATATATTTAATTTTCAAAAAATTAATTATAATTATATTTCATAACCTATAGTAAATTTTCTTTCAATTCTAAGAGTTAATTCAAGATTATAAATCAATGTGTTTACTTTTAGCAGATTGTTTACTTTTAGCACGTGTGTTTACTTTCATCAGATTGTTTTCATTTTAGCAAGTATGTTTATTCAAAAAAACTAGACTAAAAAGCTTTTTAACTATACAATTGTGTTTCTTTATTGCATAATTAAATATTTTATACAATAGATTATATTAAATATTAAAAAAGACAACAAACCCCCAAATCATATCTATATTACCTACAACTGTAAGCCTTGCTACAAATAGATTTGGACACCACCCATTATTTGAATGACTTAAACATATAAGGTTTATTAAATTAATGGATTAATGACACCCATCAAGTTTTTTGTTCCCTAGTGGTGGTTAGCTTTTGAATCCATTAAGTCAGAGTTTTCTTAAAATTTCCCATTATAAGAGAGTTCTAATTCTTAAAACTCCTATTTTATCCATTAACCTTATTGATTCCATTAATCCTCCTTGTAAATATGTGGTTTAAATCGCATTTATTTAAATTATTTGGTGAAGGAGATATATCCTTAGTTTTAGACTATTGCCTATTAAGTTTGAAATATTTTCTCACTTTCTACAAAGACTTCTCTTTCTCTTCTACCCTATGAGCAGACTCAAAGGTAAAAGTCAAGGTTTCAATTTTAGTAAAATTAATTTCATGCATTTATATTTCCTTTAGTCCAAGCTTAAATTTTTTTAGCTTTCTCTCTTTGTGATATATGTAGTTCACATGATGTAGCAAATTTAAGAACTTGTTTTCATATTTAGTTACTCACATGTTTTCCTAAATTATTAACTAAAAATTAGTTATCTTTTTCTCTTTAAAATTACAAAAAAGATACCATTTCTAAAATAAAATTTAAAAAATATTCCATGTGAGTATCAACTGTTGATATACCTATAAGGCACATAGGTGATTCCACCATAATGATGCAACTCCAACCAGCTAATAAACTTATACTCTTGCCTTCACATTTGAGAATATGTTATGTAGGTTAAATTATTTTTACAGTTTAACCAACCATGAATCAACTACATCATCATCATATTCACATTAAAATCTAGGAGGCATAAGCTTGTTAAGTTATTTAATGATTGGGTCAAACACTGCTAATGACATTTCTTGTATGGCTTGATATCTAACTTGCCTTGCCTCTATTCAAGGAAACACTTCTTATGGAACACCCTCAATATTGTTCAACCTAAATTCTTGAGTTTTCATCTTTCCTTTAAAATCATTAATGACATTAAGGATTCCATTTAGGACTTATTCTTTATTAGAAATTCAGTTTCCTTTAGTGACATTAAGTTATTTAACATTACTACCAACATTATTAACAAGAGGTTATTCTTTATCCAGGTTATGGTTTTGTCCTCCACAACCTATATCTCTACCCCTAATTCTTCATCTACCTCTACTAGGATAGTCAAATTAGATGTTGTTGTCATCATTTAACCCACCTAATCTAGTTATTTCCATCCTAAGGTGAAACAAAACAATAATCTTAGATTAAAAAAATTGAATATTTATTTCCCAAAGTTCCTTATGGCAAAAACCTTGGGCTATAATACCAAAATTAAACATCCTAATTATTTTAATACCAATATAATATAACTATAGCACTACATTTAGGGTTTATAGATAAATTAATGCGTAACAAATTTGATTGAGTCCATAAATGTGTTTGACCAAACATAAGTACTTGAATATGGATATAATTTTTAAATTATGATATTTAGAAGTTATTACACTTTATCATTTAGTTTTGGGGTGTATTAGTGTAATACTACACACTCATATACTCCAAACTAGACATCGTATACATGGTGTTATAAATAGTGTCATTTACTAATGTTGTTCATACCCTAGTGAATTTTTTAGGTAGAAAATAGTTTGGACATTGAAGATTAAACCAAAATATGCACCAACCCATACAAGAAAACATGAAAAAATTCAAACAAAAGAACCATCAAATTAAGCTTTCTTAAGCAAAATATATAAAATGTTAGTTAACAACAAGTGTATGTTTTAGGACTATTTCCAAAAGTAATACAATATAAATTTACCTCTTTGAATATTATAAATGTTCTATGCTTTGGTGTAGGAAACCTTTATGCACCCTAGTGATATCTATTGATTGACCATTTGACCATGATCACTTGCATGGGAATCATTAAACTATACTTCCTTTATAATGACATAGTTTAAGAACTTGCATATACCCCACATATTCATCTAATAATAAAAAATTAAACATTTCTTCATGATTATTAATAATGATGGATAGTACCACACAAGTATCCATTGTATCATTATAAAAATAAGGCAAGTTAATACATGTTGAAACATAATAATTTCATAATTCCTTGTATATAAATTTATTATCTATAGATATTCTTAATTGTCCTTTGGTCAATGTACTAGAAATAATGGTGAGTCATGTGTTTAAGGAATGAGAATCATTTTATATTAGTGTTCTAAAAACCATGCTTAAGTTATGCATGAAAGTAACTAATCTATTATTAATAGCCTTTATTGCCTTTAATTTAGCTACTGATTGAATCATTAATAACTCAATTAAAAATGTAAAACATAACCATTCGCATAATGTAAAAAATGATCTCTTTTCATACATTTATTGATTCTTTTATATGCATTATACATAACAACTTAATGCATGGATACAAACTGATCATATTTACATTATCGATTTACATAATAGTCTTATCTACATTATTATTAGATAAAATTTTAAATTAATAAGTTTTAATTAAATAAATCAAATAAGATAAATAATTATTATATCTATTAAGATCATATTAGAATGTTCAACCTAATTACAATTTATAACATAGTCACCATGTTTGCATAAACCTAATATCCAAGTCATAAAACTTCAAGGATAGATTATTCTTCAAAGACCAAGTTAACTTAATTTTCATATTTCAATAATATCATATTTTCAGTTAAGTAAATCATATTAACAAAATAAGGAATAATTATCTTAATAAATCCTTTTTAATATTCCAACATACACCTAAGCTAATATAACTAACAAGCTTCGACTTGTTCTTATTACTATTACTTGTAACTTTTCTATATCACTACTCAAAAATGTGAAACCCTTGAGCTTATACATCCATCAATCAAATGAAATATAAGTGAATATGAAAATATATAATTATTTATATATTTGATAAAATAAATAACTTAGATATAACTCTTTATCCTTCAATCACACTTCTAAAATTCCTTACAATGTGAGTAGTTAACAAGTAAATAACATTCAAGGTGGATGTTATTCTATCATAAAACCATACTACAACAAAAAATATTAATATCAATAAGTAAATGCCAAAAAAGAATTTATTAAAAACCAAATACATTTGCATGGTTTACATCATTGCATCACAAAAGGGTATTAATACTAAGTAATGCATAATATTCAATTATTCATTAATCAATTTAACATTGTTAAAAATCATTTATCACTTGATAAGAAGCCTATGATATAAATACTAAAATCATGGTGTGTAACAAAAGAATATGAGTAATTATATCAACTAAATGTTTAAATAACACATATCAACATATTAATAACTCCATCAAATGATCAAAATAGTAAGCAAATTCTCAAAAAAGTAAAATGTGCATGCCAATCTTCCATAGAGAATATATAAACACCCACTCATCCAGTCCCAATGATCATACTATTGGTGTCCCTAGACCACCTCATCCATTATTTAGATGTGGAATTAGGCACGTGGATAAGTTAGAATTGATGAGTCAACTAGTCAACATTCAACATAAGAGATTCACAACTATATTAAATGAGATTCCCAAAAAAATGAATAAAATATCAACAAATAAAAGAGAAGCTATCATTAGCCCAAATGTCAAATTACACTTATGAACTTCATGAATTTAACTAACGAATTAGATTTGTGACTCCCAACACCTATACATTTATACAAGTAATTTGTTGCTACATAGTATTTTAGGAATTGTAATAACCTTATTCCTTGACAATATTTCTAAAAAACTAAGAGAAATAGATATAATACACTATCCAAATAAATGAAAATGAGAAAGAAATAAAAAGGAGGCCAAACCAATAATCCATAGAGTAATAACGCAACTAAATCATTTCATCAACAACTAAAAATAACTTCATGAAAATTCAAATCTCCTAAAGACTTTCAACTAAAACCCTAAATGTTCAAAACCTCAATGTTTCTTGTAAAAATATGAGTTCAAGATTTTTAAATGGAACAAAAATGATCTTAATTGACTATAAAACTTGTTGATTCATAAACCCTCAAATAATTACAAAACCATTGCATACCCATTTTGAAATCTAGGTTCAAATTAAACATGTAGAGTTAAAAATAAATAAAGGATTTTAACATCCAAAAAATTACTCAACAAAATAAATATTTCATTCCTATTTACAAAAAATTAAAAAAATAAAGTAAGATGTTATCCAAACCCCATATTCACTTGAAACCACTTGCTATCAGAACATACACCAAATCACTACACAACCATGACCTTCCATACACCCATCACTGACTATTTTTAACTCAAATAAGTTATTTCAACACAAAAATCTTGTATATATCTTAAACCCACTCTATAGTACCAATGGAAAACCTCATGACATTCCATTACACCCATAGTATAATAGTCATTATCCCTGTAACGACATAAAAAAAATATTAAAATGAGACCACTTACTTGAAAAATATTAAAATGCAATTGCACATGGAATTCTAAGTTTGAAACAAAATCCAACCTCTATTTTACATTTCTCTAATTACACACATAAACCCACATACAATCTCATTTCTACCATAACAACCTATAAGTATGGTCGATCAATAGGTAACATTTCCCCTAAAACTTCCACTGCCTCTAAAGAGAATGTAACTACTAGACAACCAAAAATCTATGTATAACTTCAAAACACCATGGCCTTATAACTCCCAATAAAAAACCAACAACATAATGCCTAGAGTTCTATCACAAATGGCTCAAAAAAATATAAAATGCTAAAATAAAACCCATCAAAGCCACTAGAGACCATTGACTTCAAAATTAGGGTCATCATGACCTAATTTTGACTAAGGTAAAAAAAATAAACATAATCATCAATTAATCATGACCTTGTGACCTAGTCATGGCTCCCCCACATTGCTAACAAAGTCAAAAACCACATAAAATATGAATACCAAGACCCAATGTAGACACCAAAATTATGTCACACACACGTGTGTAACTCCCTATGTTGAAACCCCTTAAACCCATTTTAATAATAAAAATTAATCTCCTTAACCCATAATTTTACCCCTCACACATTTAATTAATTTAAAATACTTAATTAGGCTAATTTAAAACTCCTATTTCCACCTTACCTAACCACCTCACCAAATGACTAATTCTCACTTGATGAGTCACCTCAAGACTTGATCTCCTCATCCTAAATACCAAAGACTTATTACCACTTCCAAACTAAATTCCTAAACAACTACTTCCTTCCTAACCTCTTATTTTTACCATTTTATAATGGGTGTCACACTTGTCATGCACAAACAATAGAAAACAATCCAAAAATAGTAAGGTTTACCTATTCTAGTGCCATTGACATCAATCAACCCACAGTTGACATCAATGGGATCATCAATGTCAACAATATAGGCCAAATTCCAACTTATAGTTCAAGTCATAAAAAATGAAGAAAATTGATTCTTACTCTCATTCAGGCTCTCAACATTCTATTTTTGACATCCAGGCTTACAATCACCCTACATAAGTCAATCATAGTCAATAACTGAGCTCTTGAGGACCAATAACACCCACATGTTCTCTTTGTTTAGGCACTCAAGTTTAGACTCCCTAATAGGGACCATCAACCTGGCACTTTTCATTTAGTGACCACCATAACTAAGTACATCATTGATATTATAGGTCATTTAAATATTTATTCTACTATTTCATTCTATCTACTCTGCATTGCTTTATACACTTTTGACCATACCCCCGTGAGGGAGTTACAAAGCTTCTTTGCTTACTGCCCCTTTACCTAACATACCAAACCTTTGACTAGACTTAACCAAGCCATAATCTCCCTTTCATAACTCTCTCAACCTCCCCGACCTGATCCAAACCATTTCCCAGACCTAGAAAAGCCTTTTACAAACTCCCAAATAATTATTGCCCCTAATGACCTCGATAGCCTAACTAACATTGGTCACGTTACTACCGACCTTAGTTTTATATCTAATATTGGTCACTCCCATACAGACGTTGGTGACTATGGATTCCCTATCCTCTTCAAAACCTACCCAGACAACTTCTAAAAAATAAAGTACCTCACCTACACTCTGTCACTCTCTATTACATACATGTTTTTAATAATAGTAATCTTATCTCTCTTTGACTCTCTTTTAGTTATTTATTATTATTTTATCTCTCAAAAGTGGACTGTCATCTCTATGGAATTTCCACACTTCCTAGAACAAGCACATAGCTTGGCAGCCCAATCATTTATCTACTAACAAACATCTTCTGGTAGTGTTTTCTTACTTGTAGGTAGTCCTCCCAAGCCAAAGAGGAGTGCTCAAAATGTATGGATATGGTGCGTAAACCAAATTTGGGTTCATTCTAATCACTTCTTAATTATGGTGTCTACATTCATATAGGTAAAATATAGTGAGATTTTCATTTCTTACACTTCTTCCTTCTCTTTTCTCTTAAAAACACAAATAAAAAAAAATCTTATTCTCTGTTTAAAAGGCATTAAAACTAAAATTTTCTTTCTTTTCTCCTTGCCTCTAAAAGTAATTTGTCATTTTCTTTTACAAAAAGAAGAGAATCCCTTCTTTACTTCCTCTTGAATGCACATTAGGATAGTCAAATTCATACTCTTTTCATATTTCCTCTCTATTTTTATTCAAATCTAAACATTTTAGATTTGGGTTTAAAACTTACTACATTTCATAGTTTGCTTGTTGCATATTAACTCACCTAGTTAATTACAAGTATTTTGAATAGATTGTACTACACCCATGTTACACAACCAAATCACATTCACATTAAAAATCATCTAAAATTACTTGAGAAAAGGCCCATCAGGATTTCATCACCTAGTGGATCACCTTACCCTACTCGACTATCCTATTTGGATTTCACCATCAAGGGGAAACCCACTCCATTCTCTGCTAGAGTATAATCTCTATATAGAAGGTATATTTTGGCCAAGCGGCTTGGCTCGGCTCTAGGTTCATGAAGTGTAGAGATCAAGTTCCTATAAAAAGCCACATACCTAGTCTAACTTAAATTTCCTATTGAGCACCAAAACTAACTTGAAACCAGCTCTAGATTGCTTTCTAGTACCTTTGATAACCAAATTTTCTTCTCATTATTTGATTAAGGCATAAGCCAACATGAGACTGAAAAAATTAATCTCTATGACTCAATAGTTGTTGGTTAAATGTTCTTTTTTTTTGCTTTTCAATTGCCTTCTATATTTTGAGTCGGTAAGGATGCTTTTCTATTGATTCACAAAATCAATACTATTTCAAAAGATCAGTGTTTATAAACTATTATCTCAAGCTTTTTGAGTGTTATTCCTTCTTCCACAGACCATTCACATCCACAATTTTACCTATTTTTAGCCTTTGATTTCTTAAAACATCATATTTTCCATTTCTTAAGATTTCACAGTGATCGACATCAGATAACCCTACCAATATCAATATACTTTACCTATCAACATTGGTTATTCCACCAACATTGATGAAATATTCCTATCAATATCAATCATCCCTATTGATGTCAATGAATACGCAGTTTCATCAACTCAAAACAAAAATCTATAATAAATCATTTACCTACACTCAAACCTATTTTTATATTCTATTTCAAATACAAGGTAGTAAGACTATTTAAACCACCTCTTGCATGGTATTGACATGAGTTTAGGCTAAAATTCACATTGATTACACAAGTTGGTAACCATATCTTTATTCTGAACCTTTTATTTTTACCATTTTATAATGGGTGTCACACTTGGCATGCATAAACAATAAAAAATAGGCCAAAAATAGTAAGTTTTACCTATTCTAGTGCCATCAACATTGGTCAACCCATGGATGATTTTGATAGGATCACCGACATCAGGAATATAAGCCAAACTCTAACCTATAGTTCAGGTCAATAAAAATTAAGAAAATCAATTCTTACACACATTTAGGCTCTCAGCATTCTATTTTTTATATCTAAGCTTACAATCACCTTACGTAAGTCAATCATAATCAGTAACTAAGCTCTTGAGGACCAAAAATACCCACTTATTCTCTCTATTCAGGCACTCAAGTTTAGACTCCCTGATAGCGACCATCAACTTGGCACTTATCATTCAATGACCATCATAACTAAGTACATCACTAATACTGTAAGTCATTTATATATTTATTATACTATTTCATTCTATCTACTTTGCATTACTTTACGTACTTTTGGTTGTACCTCTATGAGGCATTTACAAATCTTCTTTGCTTACTACCCCTTTACTTGACATACCAAACATCTGACTAGACTTAACCAAGCCATAATGTCTATCTCACAACAATTATTGCCCCTACCGATCTTGCCAACCTAACTGACATTAGTCACCTCACTAATGACCAATAACACTTGACAAAAAGGATGGTCCCACCGAGCATTTTAGAAACATTTCACTAAATTTTTCCTATTTTAAGTTTAAAGGAAAATAAAAAGAAAGATGGGGATAAGTGATTAAAATGAACCCAAATTTGGTTTGCACACTATATCTAGACATTGTGAGAACTCCTCTTTGGGTAGGGAAGATTATATGCAAGTAAGAAAACACTACCATAAGATGTTTGTTAGTAGATAAATCATGGGGTTGCCAAGCTACGTGCTTGTTCTAGGAAGTGTGAAATTTCCCTAGAGATGAAAGTCCATTTTTGAGAGACAAAATAATAATAAATAACTAAAAGAGAGGTAAAGAGAGAGTGAAAGAGAGATAAGATTACCATTATTAATAACCTATACATAGTAGAGAGTGCCAGGGTGTACGTGAGGTACTTTGTTTATTTTTTAGAATTTATTTCGGTAGGTTTTGAAGAGGATAAGGAATATGCAGTCACTAACATCGATATGGGAGTGACTAATATCAGTTATACTATTGAGGTTGGTAGTGAAGTGACCTATGTCAGTTAGGCTACGAAGGTCGGTAGGGGCAATAATTATTTGAGAGATTACAAAAGGCTTTCCCAGGTTTAGGAAATGGTATAGATCAGGTCAAGGAGGTTGAGAGAGTTATGAGAGGGAGATTATAGCTTGGTTAAGTCTATTCAAAGTTTTGGTATGTCAGGTAAAGGGGCAACAAGCAAGGAAGCTTTATAACTCCCTCATGGGGGTATGGTCAGAAGTGTGTAAAAAAATGCAGAGTAAATAGAATGAAATAGTAGAATAAATATTTAAATGACCTACAATATCAATCATGTACTTAGCTATGGTGGTCAGTAAATGATAAGTGTGAGGTTGATGGTCCCTATCAGGGAGTTTAAACCTAAGTGCCTGAACAAATGGAACAAGTGGGTGTTGTTGGTCCTCAAGAGCTCAATTGCTTATTATGATTGACTTATGTAGAGTGATTATAAGCCTAGATGTTGAAAATAGAATGCCAAGAGCCTAAATTAGAGTAATAATTGATTTTCTTAATTTATGCTAACCTAAACTAGAGGTTGGAGTTTGGTTTATATTGCTAATATCAGTGATCTTATCGATGTTAGCTGTGGGTCGATCGATGTTGGTGGCACTAATATCCATAAAACTTACTTTTTTTGGACTATTTTCTATTGTTTACACATGCCAAGTGTGACATCCATTATAAAATGGTAAAAATAAGAGGTTAGGAAGGAAGTAGTTGTTTAGAAATTTAGTTTGGAAGTGGGAATAAGTATTGGGTAGTTAGGATGAGGGGACCAAGTCTTGAGGTGACTCATTAGGGGAGAATTAGTCATAGGTAAAGGTGGCCATGTAAGGTGGAAATATGAGTTTTTAATTAACTTAATTAAGTATTTTAAATTAATTGAATGTGTGAGGGGTAAAAGTATGGGTTAAGGAGATTAATTGTTATTATTAAAATGGGTTTAGGGGGGTTTTGACATAGAGAGTTATGCACATGTGTGTGACATAATTTTGGTGTCTACATTTTCCCCTTTTTGTGTTGTAATTTGTATTGATATGTTGCAAGACAAAAATAGGAGTTAGATGCTCTAAGTATTGGATGAGCTATCCCCCCTCAAAATGGGAATCGATGAAGGAGAAATTGGAATCGAGTACCAGTTTGATAAAAAAGGTAATTGGGTGAATGATGGAAAATTGAGTATCACTCTATATGTGTAGGCCAAAACAAGCTATAGTTGACAAAGTCAAGGAGGACTCAAATAGAATTAACTAAAGCATATCTTGTAAGTGATAGTTGATAATTCAAATCAATCAACTTTGTAGCTCTAATGGTCAATGTGTTCTAGGTATCCAAGGTAGGAAGTGTTCCTAGGAAACAAAAAAGGGTTAAAGGTGATGGGATGAGCTTGGTTGCCATCCATAACACCTAAAATACATGCATGTGCATAATAGCCAACTATAGGAGAATAGCCTAAGCAGTCAGGAAAAGCAATGCAATGGTGGTATAAAATGGTCAATGAGTGAGGAAATATTCATGATCTCCAAAAAAAGTCATCAAGGATGAAGATTTAAGAGATCCTCAATGTCATTTTATCATGGTAGGGGGAGATATATGTGATCTCTAGCTACCCCAATGTATGGGTAAAGTTTAAAAAGTTAGGGGTGGTTGGTTGGTAAAAATAGTAGTGGAATGGTGCTGACATTAGTTATATGTGTTGATATCAGTAATAAAAAGTTCCAACATCAGTAAAACTATGGAAACATTACTTATGTCAGTAGGTGTAAGCACCAATGTCGATGGGTTAGGTGAAGAATGCTAGAAATGTTTCACTAAATTTTGTCTATTTTAAGTCTAAAGGAAAATATAAAGAAAGATGTGGATAAGTGATTAGAATGAATCTAGATTTGGTTTGTGTGTCATATCTAGACATTATGAGCACTCCTCTTTGGTTAGGAAGGACTACCTGTAAGTAAGAAAACACTACCACAAGATGTTTGTTAGCAGATAAATGAGTGGGCTACCAAGCCACATGCTTGTTTTAGGAAGTGTGTAAATTCCCTAGATATGACAATCCACTTTTGAGAGATAAAAGAATAATAAATAATTGAAATAAAGGTAAATTAAGAGTGAAAGAGAGATAATATTACGGTAATTAACAACTTGTACATAGTAGAGAGTGATAGGGTGCAGGTGAGGTACTTTTTTTATGTTTTAGAAGTTATCTAGGTAGGTTTTTAAGAGGATAGGGAATCCATAGTCATCGACATCGGTATGGGAGTGACCGATATTAGTTATACTACCAAGGTCGATAGTTAAGTGACAAATATTGATTAGGCAATCGAGGTCGTTAGGTGCAATAATTGTCTGGGAGGTTGTAGAAGGCTTTCTTAAGTCTAGAAAATGGTTTGGATTAGGTCAGGGAGGTTGAGAGAGTTATGAGAGGGAGATTATGGCTTAGTTAAGTTAATTTTTTTTACAGGTTTAGTATGCCAGGTAAAGTGGTAGCAAGCAAAGAAGCTTTATAGCTCCCTCACAGGGGTGTAGTTAGAATTGCATAAAGCAATGAAGAGTAGATAGAATTAGATAGTAGAATAAATATTTAAATGACATATAATATTAGTGATGTACTTAGCTATGGTTATCACTGAATGATAAGTGTTAGGTTGATGGCCCTTATGAGGGAGTCTAAACTTGAGTGACTAAATAGAGAGAACAAGCAGGTGTTGTTGGTCTTCAAGAGCTTAGTTACTGATTGTGATTGATTTACACTGGGTCATTGTAAGCTTAGATTTCAAAAATATAATGTTGAGAGCCTAAATCAAAGTAAGATTCAATTTTATTAAATTTTTATGACCTAAACTATAGGTTGGAGTTTGGCTTATATTATCAATATCGATGATCCCACCAACGTTAGTTGTGGGTCAACCAATGTCAACATCACTAGAATAGGTAAAACATACTATTTTTGGCTTATTTTCTATTATTTACAAATTTAAAGTATGATACCCATTATAAAATGATAAAAATAATAGGTTAGGAAGGAAGTAGTTATTTAGGAATTTAGTTTGGAAGTTGGGATAAGTCTTGGGTAGTTAGGATGAGGGGACTAGGTCTTGAGGTGACTCATCAGGGGAGAATTAGTCAAAGGGAGAGGTGGCCAAGTAAGATGGAAATATGAGTTTTTAATTAGCTTAATTAAGTATTTTAAATTAATTAAATGTGTGAGGGGTAAGTATGGGTTAAAGAGATTAATTATTATTATTATTATTAAAATGGGTTTAGGGGGGTTTCAACACAAGGAGTTACACATGTTTGTGTGATATAATTTTAGTGTCTACATTTTCCCCTTTTTTCTTATAATTTGTACTAACATGTTGAATGATAAAAATATAAGTTAGATGCTCCAAGTATTGGATGAGGAATCCCCCCTCAAAATGGGAATGGATGGAGGAGAAACCAAAATTGGGTACCAATTTGATAAAAAGGTAATTGGGTGAATGGTGGAGAATTGAGTATCAATCCATATGTATTAGCCACAACAAGCTATAGTAGATAAAGTTGAGAATATGAAAAGTTAAGGAGGACTCAGATAAAAGTAACCAAAGCAAAACTTGTAAGTGATAGCTGACAGGTTAAATCAATCAAAATTGTAGCTCTAATGGTCAATGTATCCTAGGTATCTAAGATAGGAAGTGCCCCTAGTAAACATTAAAATGGTTAAAGGTGATAAGATGGGCTTGGTTTCCATCCACAACACCTAAAATATATGAGTGTGCATAATAGACAATTATAATGAAATAGCCTAAGCAATCAAGACAAACAATCCAAGGGTGTAAAAGGGTCAATAAGCAAATAAATATTCATGATCTCTAAGAAAAGTCATTGAGGGAAAAGATCTAAGAGATCCTCAATATTTTTTTTGTCATATTTGGGGGAGATATATGTGATCTCCAGCTATCCCAATAAATGAGTAAAGTTTAAAATGTTGGGGGTGGTTGGTTGGTAAAAATAGTAGTGGAATGGTTTTGATATCAGTTATATGCACTGATATTGGTAATAGAAAGTGCCGACATCGATATAAGTAGGGAAACATTGCTAATGTCAATAGGTGTAAGCATTGATGTTGGCAAGTTAAATCAAGAATACTGACATCAGTGGCCAACCAAACTTGACAAAATGGGTTTTGGTGGCTGACCAAACTCATTTACAAATTTGTGATTGGAGAGAATAAATAGAGCTTGAGAGTGATTTTAGATGGCAACTCAAGGAGGGGACCTAGTGGGAGGTGCACAACCACAAAAACTAGTGGTGCCAACTAGGAGGAGATGGAGAGATGAGGTAAGATCCCATATTAGTTTCATTTGGTATTTGTAATTTTTAGGCTAAATGAGAGGTGGGGTTATATAAAATATGAGTGGAGGGGTAGAAAATATGTTAGGGTAGGTGTAGGATAAGTTAGGGGGATTTGTGGGTAGGTTTTTAAGGGAAATGAGTATGGTTGGGTTTTGGTTATTCAGCCTTGGGGTTGAACCAGTCATCACTGTCGATGAGGTCCATCAACATCGACTAACATAACATCAAGGTAGAAATTTTCTACCAACCTTAGTCATTATGTAGACTAATAAAGCACTAATGTTGGCATTAATCAAAGGAAAATAGAAAGAAGGATGGGGATAAGTGATTATAATTAACCTAGATTTGGTTTGTGCACCATATCCAGACATTGTGAGCACTCTTCTTTGGTTGGGGAGGACTACTTGCAAGTAAAAAAACACTACCACAAGATGTTTGTTAGTAGACAAATGAGTGCACTGAATTGAGCATACCAAAAATGTTTCACTAAATTTTATCTATTTGAAATCTAAAGGAAAATAGGAGAAAGGGTGAGGTTTGGGCCTCCATTGGAAGTAGTCAATGAACCTAATAGTCGAGCTAGCCTCAAAAGACCCCTCGTCATCTGAGTGATACCTACATACCCTAATTTAGGGCCTCAGGCCAATGTAGTTCTCCCAAAACCTATGTAAAAGATCTAAAAAGGTATGTTTTAGGGAAAAAGGTATGTTGAGATAGTTATAGAGATCTAAGACTTAAAAGATAGGTCATAGTGTCAATATTCAAGAATATAGGTAGGGAGGTCTAGAGTTGGAATAGGTAAGTAGGCCTAGGGTAGAGAGAGAGAGGTAGTGAAGCCTAGGGTAGAGAGAGAAATGCAATGAAGTCTAGGGTGGTTAGTAAGGTGGGTATATGGCCGAGCTAACCTCAAAATACCCCATGTCAACTGAGTGCTACCTACATAAACACATTGATTTTTCTTAGGTGGAATAAGAATTGATGGGTAAAGGAGGTATTATTTAAGTGCATCAAAGGCTTCTTGGTAATATATATTCCATTAGAATGAGACATCCTTTTTGAGGATATGGTGAAAGGGTCGGTAGTGATTTGACAACTAGAAAATGAAGCATCAAATTGACTAAAGATTTCCTTGTAGGCTATAGAGTTATTTGATATTCTTAGGTGGAGGCATTTCTAGGACTGCTCTAACCTTAGCAAGATCAACCTCGATACCATGGAGAGAAATGATAAAACCTAAGATTTTATCAGAAAGAACAATAAAGACACATTTCTTTGGGTTTAGTCAAACATTATATTGGAGGAGATGAGTGAATATGGTTTTAAGAATTGTCAAGTGTTCTTGACAAAGTTTAGACTTATCGAGTAAGTCATCCACATAATCCTCCATAATTTTGTGTAAAAGATCATGGAAAATGTAGGTCATGTCACATTGGAAGGTTGTACGAGCATTCTTTAAGCTAAAAGGCATGACTCGATAACAAAAAGTCCCCCATGGGGTAATAAAGGTGGTCTTATGTTGATCCTTAGGAGTGATCAAGATTTGATTATATCTAGATAATCCATCCATAGGTGATAGCATCTTATGGTTGATTGTTAGATCAATAACTTGGTCAACACTAGGCAATGGGAAATCATCTTTCAGACATGTGAGATTTAAATCATGATAGTCGATGCAAATATAGATTTCCCAAATCACTTTTGTGATAGAAACAATATTGGAAATCCATTGTGGGTAATCAATGGATTAGATAAAGTTAATAGAAAGGAGTTGTTGGAGCTCTTCTTTGACAAAGAGAGTAATATGAGGATGCATTCTGTGAATCTTTTGTTTAACAAGCTTAACATCTTGATTTGTGACGATGTTATGGGTGATGATAGAGGGGTTAGTACTAGGCATGTCATTGTAAGACCAAGCAAAGGCTTTGCTATGGTCATTAAGAAATGTGGCATAATTAGCTTGCTTAAAAGAATCTAAATACTGGCCAATCTTGAGGATGTGATGGTTATCATGGGAGGGCAGGCTGATGTCAATGGTTGATTCATTTAACATAGCTTGCATTTCAAATGGGAGAGATCATTAGATATAGGAATCATCTGTACCCATGTAGGTGATAATTATGTAATCATCTTGACATTAGATAGTGTTAGTAATGGGAGAATTTTCATCAATTATTTTAGGATGAATGAGAGGAAGGGACCTTGTTTCCTTATCCTGATGATAGGTAAGAGGCCCCAGATGGATGTCATTTACTAAAAAAATAAAATTAATAGGTAGAGATAGCTCTGATTCAAAACCCCAAATTCAATTCGACCAATAACCCAAGTAATGGGGTGTATAAAAAATAAAATCAGCATGGTCTAAAGGCCGAAAGACCATCAAATAACTAAAACACTGTAAATCGAACAATGGTATCAATAACTATTAAAACCAATATAGAATCATCAAGATGCATATAAATTCCAAAAAACTCAAAAATTTTAAAATCAAAAATATAAAGAACATCAAAGGTTAAGTCAGATAAAAAATATGAACTGCTTAAAAGAGAGCAAAATAAGCAAAGCTCAAAAAATAGGTCAAAAAATCATGTAAGGACAACTAACTCATCAATAGCCATATCCACTATGTTGAAATATGTAACAACTTAGCTTATTTATTTTCCTATTTGTACAACCATAAAAATGATCCATCAACAGTATATGAACACAATAATAAATATAAATATGCTAAGTAATCTAACAACTAAACTAGCAACATATAAATATAATTTTGAAATGAACATAATGTAATCATTAATATGACAATGGCCTTGCATAGCATATAATGTCTACATCACATCATAACAATGTCTTGAAACTTTTAAAATCAAAGTATCAAATCTAAACATATATTACTTCAACATCATATAATAGCCAAAAACTAAATAAGCATGTTAAACAATAATAATAGACCAAGAAACCAATTAGTGATGCACCAAAAATCAATTTATCATAGTATGGGGTCATGACACATTTGAAACATGTGAAAAAAAAATGATTTTAGTTTATATTTTACTATGAAACTGTTAATTATTCCTAAAATAATTATAAATAATAAAATATATAATAAACCTAATTCACTATCAAGAATACATTCATCATTTTAATGTCATTTCCCAAACCCTAAAATCAATAGAATTTTCAATCAATATCTCACATAGAAATCTTCAACTGTTTGTTATGAAAATAATTGTTGTGTATTGTATGTGTAGTAAGACAAGCCAAAATGCATCAAATTAACTTGTATAAATCCACTATACATATAAGTATCAATTATGTTAATGGTTTAAAAACATCCCCTTTTCCATTTAGAGTTTTCATGAAAGGATTAATTTCTTTAACTTACCTATTTAGGTACTAAAAACAACATATACCAACTACATAAAAGAATTTAGACAAAGAGAAAGCTAAAGTAAAAAGTAAAACATCAACCCATGTTAATATTTTCAATCACGAATGAGCTTCCATACTCTCATTTTTTTATCCATGCATAAACAAAAACAATTACCACTCTTACTATAGATAACAAGACCAATTTAGTTCATAAAATAAATTATAACACACTAGTAAATCTAAACACAGACATCTCATATGATTAAAAAATTTGTAAGAGTGAAAAAACAAACCTTGAATATAGTACAAATGTAATAATTTCAAAAATATATGGATTTGAACAAAAACCCTAAATATTTATATGACTGCAATCCTTTATTGAAATTGAGCTTTTATTTACACATATTAGATAACATTCAATGATTGAAACTTAAGATATTTCTAAATAAATTCATGATATTCGAAGAGTCAAAACATGAAAAATGAAATCTGTCTTTCTTTGTTCATGCATAAGAACTAAAATCCTTCCATTTTATGTAATAAAATCACTTTGTTATGCAAGTTTAGATTAAAACTTCCATTTATTTCATAGATAGACAAGATAACATTTGCATGTAGCAAACTCAACAAAACAAAGCTAACCCTTTTCATAATCAACCAATATTTTAATAGCTCACATTCAACCAAATATGCCAACCTTTCAACCATAGAATTTTGTACATACAAAGATAAGAACATTCATGTAATATAAAGAATGAACAAAGACAAACAAATTTCATTATATCATTGAAGTTTGTACATTATCTCATCAAAAATTAACACAAATTTACTTACATGCCTTTCACAAATTTAATGCAATGAATCAAAAAGTTGTGAGTTCAAATCACCTTCTTTCATCCTCAAAAACCAATTTTGTAGTGTGTGCCTTTTGTAAAGACTATGGTTAATGAGGAGAGAATGACAATAACTAACAATTATATATATATATATATATATATATATATATATATATATATATTTGTGTGTGTGTGTGATCAGAATACATGTCCATAACTACATCATCATAATAACATCATCTCTCTCTCTCTCTTAAAATATACATCTCACATCATTGGCTCATAGGTTGGTATATATATAACAAATATAATTAGAACTGGCAAAAATTTGACACTCAAGGTCCTTGAGGCTCTCAATGTGGTCATGAAGAAGCAGTCTCATCACCACTCTCTACCCATCTACATCTATGTGAGCTAGAAGCTATGGCATGTGAAATTGACCTCTCTTACTCTCTGAACTCTAAATATCTCTAAATCTATGGGAATTCTCTAATCACCCTCTCATAGTAGGCAATCTAATCCAAGGCAGTCAAATATATCACTAGAGATACAATCTATAGAGGTCCCATAGCCCTTGATGATTTCCTATCATGTACTAATCCCTATGGTGGTGGTCAAGGAGGAGGAAAAACCTAACTTGCTACTCTCAAACTATCTCTCTTTATTATCACTGCAATCACCTAACCTTATTTAAACTATAACCTTGCCTTGTAGTGTTAAAACCTTGTCATGTAGTGCCCCAATCTGACCCTATAACATCACCAACTACTCCTATAAGGCTAAAAGTTGTGCCTAGACTATATCTCAAGATTGCACTGCTACATCTTAAGCCTATACTATTGCATCCCTCTCTCTCACCAACCCTTATAAATCTAGTGGTGGCCTCTTGACCTCCACCATCAGATGTAACCCTAACCACCAAGCTGCATAGGCCACTATGCACCCTAGGTCTCTAACACCTGATCCTATTGGTAGCTCCTCAAAATCTAGCCCATCTATCTCCTGGGTAAATGGTAGGGCTGCCTCTATGTCATCCCTCATGTATTGAGAGAAAGCAGGTAGAATATCTTTAGTAGACTGAACTGCCTCCTAACCCATGTCATGGGTAGCATCTCTAACTCACCAACCTATCTCCCATTGACCCATAGTGAAATATACAAACCCAAAAGCTACCATGTCTATCCTCTAGAAAATGGGTATGTTAGATAGATTCTCCACAAAAAATTTTTAGGGATCAAATCCTCAATCATGCACCTATAATAGTTAATGTCCTAAACCACACCATCCACTCAAGTCTATGCCATGCCCTCTCTCCACCATCTAAACCCAACCTTGAAGTTAGCTAGGATCATGGTAGGTAGCCCTAATTATTGTGTCACCATGATGTGCTCAGACACCCAATAGTGTAGTAGATGGTTGACACATAAACTATATCACCATTACAACCTCAAACCCCACAACTCTCTATATAATTGTGCTAAAAATATTGGGCCCTAGGAAAAAATGGTCCACTACTCAACCATCTATGCAGGCACCCCTATCAATGCAATAAAAAATCTACCACCATCTAAATCTAGTAATGTATACACCATGATCCTAATTATCATCAGGTTACTAAGTCGATGTTGTTCCTCATCAGAAATATAGAGTGGTTTGAATGTAAAACTCACCGAATGATAGGTCACCTCATGAACATGCTCCCTATATAAGGCCATCATGTGGATATCATGCTCCTCTCTCAATCCCAGATTATTCATTAATTATTTTTATTAAAATGGGCTTAAGGGGGGTTTCAACATAGGGAGTTAAATATGTGTGTGTGACAAAATTTTGGTGTCTACAAGAGTGTCAAGGTGCAGGTGGTGTATTTCAGAAGTTGTTTAGGTAATTTTTGGAGAGGTTAGGAAATCCATAGTCACTGACATCAGTAGGAAGGTGATTGATGTTAGTTAGGTTGTCGAGGTCGGTAGGGGCATTAATTGGCTAGGGGCTTACATAAGGCTTTTTTGGGTCTAAGAAATGGTTTTGATCAGGTTTGGGAAGTTAGGAAGAGTTATGAGAGAGAAAGTATGGTTTGGGTAGATCTAGTCAAAGGTTTAGTGTGTCAGGTTAAGGGGAAACATGTGAGGAAGCTTTGTAACTACCTTACATGGGTTCGATCAAGAGTGTGTAAATTAATGCAGAGTAGATATAAAGTGATAGTAGAATACATATTTAAAAAGACCTATAGAATAAGTGATATACTTAGCTATGGTTAGTGAATGATAAGTTATAGATTGATGATCCTTATTAGGGAGTCCAAACTTGAATGCCTAAACAGAGAGAATAAGTAGATGACGTTAATCATTAAGAGCTTAATTCCTAATCGTGATTGACTTACATAAGATGGTAGTAAGTTAAGATGTCAAGAATAGAATTCCAATAGATTGAATGCAATTAATAATGGATTTTTTTGATTTTTGCTAACTTGAACTTTAGGTTGGTGTTTGGCTTATATTTCCAACATCGATGATCTTGCCAATGTCAATCGTAGGTTAACCAACATCAGTGGCCCTAGAATAGGTAAACCTTACTATTTTTGGCCTATTTTTAGTTGTTTCATGTGTCAAGTGTGGCACCCATTGGAAAAAATAAAAAATTAGAGGTTAAGAAGGAGGTAGTTGATTAGGAATTTAGTTTGGAAGTGAGAATAAGTCTTGGGTAGTTAGGATGAGGGGACCAGGTCTTGAGGTGACTCATCAAGTGAGAATTAGTCATAGGATGAGGTGGCTAGTTAAGGTGGAAAAGGTGGATTTTAATTAACTTGAGTATTTTAAATTAATTAAATGTGTGAGGGGTAAAAACATGGGTTAGGGAGATTAATTGTTTTCTTGAAATATGCTTAAGGGGGGTTTCGACATAGGGAGTTACATACGTGTGTGTGATGTAATTTTGATGTCTACAATTACCCCTTTTTATCTTGTAATTTACACTAATAAGTGGTAAGATAAAAATATGATTTATATGCTCCATGTATTAGATGAGGTATCCCCCTCAAAATGGGAATTGATAGACGAGAAACTAGAATTGGGTACCGGTTTGATAAAAAGTTAATTAGGTGAGTGGTGAAGAATGGAGTATTACTTCTTATGTGTATACTACTATTAGTTATAGTTGATAATTTCAAGAACAATAAAGGTTGAGGAGGAATAAAATATAAATAACCAAAGTACAACGTATAGGTGATAGTTGATAGGTCAAAATAATTAAAGTTATAGCTCCAATGGTCAATGTTTTCTAAGTATCTAGGGTAGGCAGTGCCCCTAGGAAACACAAAAGGGTTAAAGGTGATAGGATGGGCTTGGTTTCCATTGAAAACACCTAATAGACATGCGTGTTCACAATATCCAACTATAGAAGAATAACATAAGTAGTCAAGACAAGTAATGTGAGGTTGGTGTAAAAGGTTCAATGAGTGAGGATATATTTGTGATCTCCAATCAAAGTCATCATGGGTGCAGATTTAAGTGATATTCAATGGCATTTTTGGTGGTTGGGGAGATATATGTGATTTCTAGTTGCCCCAATATATGGGTAAAGTCTAAAGAGGTGGGGTTACTATGTTAGGGAAAAAAATATTGGAATGGTGCCGACAATAGTGACATTATTGATATTAGTAATATAAATTGCTAACATCGGTAAACTTCAGGAAACATTACCAATGTCATTTTATAAAAGAATTAACATTAGCATATTAGGTCAAGAATGTCGATGTCGATGGCTAACCAAACTCAAGTGTTCATTAATATACTCCCTAATAATGCATATTAGGGTGAGTTTTCATTAATTATCAAGTAAAAGGGTAACAACTAATTGATCAGTGATTATTTGTCCCTTAATAGACTTATGTGCTCAAGATAAGAGCATGATATCCACATGGTGAACCCAGATTGGTTTGCACACTATATCCAAATGTTGTGAGCACTCCTCTTTAGCTAGGGAGGACTACCTATAAGTAAGAAAACAATACCATAAGATGTTTGTCAGTAGTTAAATGAGTGGGCTACCAAGTTACATGCTTGTTCTAGGAAGTGTGAAACTTATTTAGAGATGACAGTCCACTTTTGAGAGATAAAAGAGTAATAGATAAATAGAGATAAAGAGAGAGTGAAAGAGAGATCATATTACCACTATTCATAACCTAAGTGCAGCAGAGAGTGTCAGGGTGTAGGTGGTGTATTTTAGAAGTTTTTTGGGTAAGTTTTGGAGAGGTTAGGATATCCATATTTACCAACATCGGTAGGACGGTGATCAATGTCGGTTACGCTACTGAGTTCAGTAGGGACAATAATTGGCTAGGGTCTTTTATAAGGATTTTTTGGGTCTAGGAAATGGTTTTTTTTAGGTTTTAGAGGTTGGAGAGAGTTATGAGAGAGAGAGAGTATGGTTTAGGTAGATTTGGTCAAAGGTTTAGTGTGTCAGGTTAAGGGGAAATAGGTGTTGAAGCTTTGTAACTCCGTCATAGGGGTTTGGTCAGGAGTGTGTAAAGTAATGTAGAGTAGATATAAATTGTAGTAGAATAAATGTTTTAAAAGACCTAAAAAACAAGTGATATACTTAGATGTGGTTAGTAAAAAATAAGTTCTAGATTGATGATCCTTATCAGGGAGTCCAAACCTGAATGCCTAAACAAAGAGTGGTTATTTTTCACCATGATGTGCTCATATACCTAATAGTGTAGTAGATGGCTGACACATAAACTGTATCATTATCGTAGCCTCAAACCCCATAACTCTCTATATAATTATGCTAAAAATACTAGGCCCCAAGAAAAAATATTCCATTGATAAACCATCTATGCAAGCAACCCTATCAATGCAATAAAAAATTTACCATCATCTACATCTGATAATTCATACACTATGATCCCAATCATCATTAAGATGCTCAGTTGATGTTGCTCCTCATTAGCCACATAGAGTGGATTATATGCATAACTAGCTGAATGGTAGGTCAACTCACTCACATGATCCACATATAAGGCCGCCATGTGGATATCATGCTCCTCTCTTGAGAATGTGAAGATCTCACCCTAGAGTGGTAGCCATAAAATTTGGTAAACATCCTCCTAAGTCACCATCAAATCTTTGGTCAGTAGATGGAAGGTGTTGGTGGTGTTATCCCACCTCTCAATCAATGCTATCATCAAGGACATATCCTAAGTGACTCCATAGTAGCATTGCACTCCTCCTAACCCCATGGAATCCATGTGCTCCTATTCATCTGGAGTAACATCCCTCCTCATGCATGTTAGTAGCCTCAAAAGATAATCTTATAATGTCATCTCCATCCTTGCTTGCATTCATATACATAACAACTCAAGTCACATACCTTTTAAATATACTTTATCACTACTTTTTTCCCTTTTCTTTAGAAGAAATACAATGGTTTGAGGCCCTAAACTAAGCTATATAGGTAGCACTCAATTGACAAAGGGTCTTCTGAGGTTAGCTTAGCCATATACCCAAATAACTACCCTAGGCTTCATTGCCTCTTTATCTCTACCCTAGGCTTCACTACCTCTCTCTCTCCACCTTAGGCCTACCTACCTATCATAACTCTCATCCTTACCACCTATATTCCTAACCCTCTGACCCTTTGACTGCCTTAGGCCTCTTGGCTTATCTCAACTTACCTTTTTATTTACCCATTTTACCTAACACACCTTTTTAGATATTTTTCCTATGCTCTAGGAGAACTACATTGGCCTAAGGCCTGACAACAAGCTATGTAGGTAGCACTCAGTTGACATGGGGTCTTCTAAGGCTAGTTAGGCCAATAGGTTAGTTGACTACTTCTATTGGGAATTTAACTTAACCCTTTCTCCTCTTTTCCTAATTTTTCATAGCCACCAATGTTAGCATTAATAATGTTGATGCCAATACTTTATAGGCCTACTTATCAGTTGATTTTGGTAGTAACCTGCTAACCTTGATGCCATGATATCTAACATCAGTAGACCTCACCGACACTAGTGATTGGTTCAGCCTTAGGGTAAAATGACCCAAATTCAAACTACTTATTTCACCTAAGAACCTACCTAAACCACCCCCAAATTATCCTAAAACTAACCTACCCTATTTTTTAGACCTATAATAATATTTTCTACACCCCCACCTCTTAGTTAGCCTAAAAACTACAAATACCCAAATCAAACTTTAAACTAACTAGTAGAGACTCTTACCTCATCTCTCCATCTCCTCCTAGCTATCACTACTATCTCTTATGGTGGTGCACCTCCTCTTGGGTCCCCTCCTTAAGCTATCATCTCAAATTCCTCTATAATCTCTATGTCTTCTCTCTAATCACAAAGTTACAAATGAGTTTGGTTGACTACCAAACCCTCTTTTGTTAGGTTTGGTTAGCCACTGAAGTCAACATTCTTGACCTAATATGCCAACATTAGTGCTTATACAAATTGATATTAGTAACATTTCCTTAATTTTTTTGATGTCGGCACTTTATATTACCGCTATCAGCAATGTCATCGATGCCAACACCATTTCAATACTATTTTCCCTAACATAACAACCCCACCTCTTTAGACTTTATCCATACATTGGGGTAACTTGAAATCACATATATCTCCCCAATCATGACAAATGCCATTTAAGATCACTTAAATCTTCATCCATGATGACTTTGCTTAGAGATCATGAATATATCCTCACTCATTAACCCTTTTACACCAACCTTACATTGGTTGTCTTGATCGCTTATGATATTCCACTATAGTTGGCTATTATGCACACACATGTATATTAGTTGTTTTGGATGGAAACCAAACTCATCTTGTAACATTTAACCCTTTTGTGTTTCCTAGGGGCACTTCTTACCCTAGATAGCTAGAAAACATTAGCCATTGGATCTACAACTTTTATTGTTTTGACCTATCAGTTATCACCTACAAGCTATGATTTGGTTATTTCTATTTGAGTCTTCCTCAACCTTGCATATTCTTGACTTTGTCAACTATAACTCATAGTAGTATATGTATACGAAGTGGTAATCTATTCTTCACCACTCACCTAATTACCCTTTTATCAAACTAGTACCTGATTCTATTTTCTCCTCCATCGATTCCCATTTTGAGGTGGGATACCTCATCCAATACTTGGAGCATATAATTCCTATTTTTGTCTTACAAATTTTTATTGTAAATTACAAGACAAAAAGGGGTAAATGTAGATAACAAAATTATATCGCACACACATACATAACTCCCTATGTCAAAACCCCCTTAAGCCCATTTTAATGAAAATAATTAATCTCCCTAACCCATGCTTTTACCCCTCACACATTTAATTAATTTAAAATAATTAATTAAGTTAATTAAAAGGCACCTTTGCCACCTTACCTGGCCACCTCACCCTATGACTAATTCCAAGCTGATGAGTCACTTCAAGAATTGGTCCCCTCATCCTAACTACCCAAGACATATTCTCACTTCCAAACTAAATTCCTAATCAACTACCTCCTTAACCTCTTATTTTTATTATTTTCTAATGGGTACCACACATGGCACATGATAAAACTAAAAATAGGATAAAAATAGTAAGGTTTACCTATTCTAGGGCTGTCAACATTGGTCAACCCTAAAATCTTACCTAAAGTTTAGGTTAGTAAAAATGAATAAAATCCATTCTTACGTGCATTCAAACTCTTGACATTCTATATTTGACATCTTGACTTCTTTCCATATTATATAAGTCAATCACGATCAGGAATTGAGGTCTTGAGGATAAACAACATCCACTTATTCTCTTTGTTTAGGCATTTAGGTTCAGACTCCCTAATAAGGATCATCAATTTGGCACTTATCATTCACTAACCATAGCTAAGTATATCACTTATTATATAGGTATTTTAAAACATTTATTCTTCTATCACCTTATATCTACTTTGCATTGCTTTACACTCTCCTAACTGAACCCCCATGAGGGAGTTATAAAGTTTCCTCACTTGTTTTCACTTAACTTGACACACCAAACATTTGACCAGATCTACCCAAACCATAATTTCTTTCATAACTCTCCCCAACCTCTTAGACCTGATCAAAACCATTTCCCAGACCTAAAAAATCTTTCTACAAGCCCCTAGCCAATTATTGCCCCTACTAACCTTGGCAACCTAACTGACATCATTCACCTTCCTACCGACGTTAGTGACTGTGGATATTTTAACCTCTATAAAACATACCCAAACAACTTCTAAAATACACCACCTACACTTTGACATTCTCTATTGCACTCAAGTTATGAATAATGGTAATATTATCTCTTTCACTCTCTCTTTATTTATTACTCTTTTGTCTCTCAAAATTGGACTATCATCTCTAAGGAAGTTCCACACTTTCTAGAATAAGCACGTAGCTTGCCAGCCCACTCATTTAATTAATAAAAAATAACTTGTAGTAGTGTTTTCTTACTTGTAGGTAGTCCTCCCCAGCCAAAGAGGAGTGTTCGCAATGTTTGAAAATGATGCAAAAACCAATCTAGGTTTATTCTAATAACTTATCCTCATCATTCTTTTATATTTTCCTTTAGACTTTAAATAATCAAAATTTAGAAAAACATCAAAAAAAGCTTGATGGTTAATGAAATAACTCATAATTGGCACAAAAAATAAATAAAAGGATCATATTTAATATGTTTGAATGATTAGTAAAGGAACATGTAGAACTGGTGATGAACTTGAGTTTACATGGGGCTCTAGATCAATCCTCAATTAAAGAAGTAGTGCAGTTATGACTAGAATCCAATAGTTACCAAAAATAGAAAAGAGATCTGAGCATTAAAATGTGATGCATGAATCAATACATGGGAATTTACATATGTCAAAGTCACATTTAATGAGAATAGATAGTTGGAATCAGTTAAGAGGAGTTGAAGTGTGAACATGTTGCATAGATGAAACCCTAAGACTCATTTGTCTTTATAAGATACATCTAGAACCTTGTAAAAGGTCACTACTACTACCATCATAATATTGAGACTAAGTCAAAGGCTATGATTAGAAACATATGAAGGTGGAGTAAAAGGCTATCGATTATAGATATACATAGATAGAGTAAAAGGCAAAAGAAAAAGTGGGAATGAAACATGTCTAAACAAAACATATCTAGATATTCATAGATATAGAAAATGTGATGCTATTGATATCATTTCAATTGAAAGAGTGTTGTAGTGAAACTCAAAGAGTGTCATTTTGAAATGTATGTAGACATAGAGTGAAATACAAAGCAATAGATAGTGAGGTAGATAGGAAGAAAGAACACAAACAAAATATGTAGATTTTGAGCAGAGAGTGAGTAGCTATAGACTAGACTTATAACAAAGAAATTGATCTAGATTAATTTGTGAATCCATCTTGTATTTTGAGGTTGTAGCTTCATATTTATTATTGGTTTGTGTCATCAAAAACATGAGTTGGTGCTCAATTAAGGGATTGGTGTCTCCTTAGGGAGTGAGTGTTTCCTTAGAGTGGGTGCTCTTGAATGTAACCAATGAGGTTAGCTAGTGAGGCATTTAATAGTGAGGCTAGATTAGAATAGTAAATTCCAGTAGCCATTTTCATCATGTTTTTTTTCCTTTGGGTTTTCCACATAAAAATATTGAGTAATGTGTTTTTGTGTGTTTGTGTAATCTATGCATTTGTTCTTTGATTTACATATGAATTTGTATTTCCTCTAAAATGTTTAAAAGAACTAGTTTTAGTTGATCTACTGATTCACCCCCCCCTCTGAGTAGATAGTTGTGTTCAACAATTGGTATCAGAGCCTAGAGTTCCTTAGGAGAATTTTAATTAGCTCATGTAGATCTTGGTTAGTGAACACAATGACCACTCAAGAAAGATCCTCATCAAACAAAACACCTCTATTTGATGGGTCTAACTATGCTTTTTGGAGCATAATAATGGAAGCATATTTTTCCTCATTAGGATTTGATTTATAGATCTCTATGATAAATGGATATGCAACTCCTGTTGTAGCTCCTACAGATCAAGCTGCCAAGAAAGCGTATGAAAACAATGACAAGGAAAAAAAAGTCATTATTTGTGGACTATCAAATTTAGAGTTTGTCAAAGTAATGCACTGTCAGAGTGCAAAAGATATCTAGAACAATTTAAAAAGAATCTATGAAGGAGATGACAAGGTGAAGTAAGCTATGCTCCAAATATATAAAATATAGTTTAAAAGTCTTAAGATGAATGAAGAGGAGAAGATTGTTAACTACCTTCTTAGGTTAGATGAAATAGTGAATGCTATCAGAGGACTTAGAGAAATAATAGAAGAGTCAACTATTGACAATAAGGTTCTAAGATCCCTAATGTCAAGATATGACTTCAAAATATCTACAATTCACGAAGCAATAGATTTAGACAAGCTCATGGTGGATGAGTTGCATGAAATGCTTATAGCCTATGAAATGAGAATGGGAGAGATTGACACATTCAAAAGGGAAGCTACATTTAAAGTAGAAAAGAAAGTAAAAGAAGAAACATCTGCATCTGAATATGAAGAGACTGATAGAGAAGAATCTAACTTTGTTAGAAAATTAACAGAGGATCAAGAAAATATATAGGTAAGCTACCTTTCAAATGCTTTAACTATGGTAAGGTAGGAAAATTTGCTACCAAATTTACTCATAACAAAAAGGATAACTATAGACACCGTAATTGTGTCTAACCCCTGTCGACCATTTTCCCACAAGCCTTAACCCTGACAGCATGTAAAAATGAGTAGAGAGCTAAAACTAGCCTCTATCCCCATTCTGCATCTGTCGACGACGGTCACTACCTAGCCGACGTCGCCGACGTCGGTCACTTAATTGGCCGACGTCGGCAGTCCTACTGGCGTCGGTCATCCTTAACACTGTGTTCTCAACTTGAACACAAGATCTGTTATCTATTATTTAGTACTTCGTTATTCAGTTGCCAATCAGTTTCCTGATCGGTTATCGAACCGTCCTTCATATCAATCAACCTCTTCATTCAAAAAAGTGATCAATTACAATTGATCAACTCTGGCGATCAATCAATTCTTGCATCCAACCAATCTGCAATCAATCTCTCACGTTCTATCTCTCTAGTATAGGTATTCTGCTACATCAAACTTCTGTGACACAGTGACAACATTAATCATGTCTTTGACTTTTATCTTCAGTGCATAACACGTAAGCTTTACTCTGTGTTTTTGTTTTGCTCTCTGGTTAATTTTTTATTTAATATCATTATCTAGACCTTTTCAGACTATAACTCTGACCTTACTTCCACCCGTATCACCTCTATCCACCCTCTGTCAGTCTGTAACTCTGCCTAGATCCCTATACAAACCCTCAAACCAATCCCTCTGACTCCTAAACTGGCTTCCTGAGCCCTCAGACAAAAACATCAGACCTTTTTACAAATCCTAAGACCCTATCCAGACCTGACCAGACCCTGTCCAAACCTAACCAGACCGTCCAAAGCTATTGCCCAAACTGATGCCGGTCATTACCCTGACCGACGCCAGCACTTTAACCGACATCGGCTTCCTTCCCTGACCGACGCCGGCACAGAGACCGATACCGGCGACTGTGCAGAATAGTTTGTTGCAATATCGGGTACGCATTTTGTTTTCTATCTTTTTATTTCTTTCATTCTATCTTTTCATTATTTCTGCTTTCATCAAATATTTTGCTTTTTATTAGTGGGTTGATATCCCTTAAGGAAGTCTTCGTAATTTAGGGATCAAGCGTTTTCTTGACAGCCCACCGTCTCCTTGTCTAACATTTTTCGTGTTTAGTCTCTTTTTCTTCACAGGTGTCATTCCTCCACAGCCAAAGAGGAGTACCTTCCAACGTCTGATTTCAGTGTGCACAACTATATTCGGGTATCTTCTAACCCTAGACCATTTCTTAGTTTCTCATTTCTATCTTTTGAATGTAGAAAGCGATTTAGCATAGAAACATTTTGGCACGCCCGGTGGGACCCTAGGGCCTTCCTTGGGTTCTTTCTTTCTTTCATTCATATAGGGTGCATTAGGTTCCTTCCTTTTCACCTCTTTCGTCTCTTCTAAATGACATCATAAGTAGGAATAAAAAGAACTTTTATTTTCTTTCTTGCACTTCTAGACTAGTCAAAACTCATATTCTTCGACCCTTTCTCCATTCGTCTTCATACGAACAAAACATTTTGACTTAGACTTAAAACACATTGCACTTTCAATTCTGCTTGTGCTTGCATTTCTTAGACCACACTTAGTAATTAACAAAATGCATATTGAATTAATCTAGATCACTTGATGTTACACAACCAAACCACTTGCACAAAACAAACATTTTAACTTACCTGAGACAAGGCCCGACTGGGATTTCATCCCCCAGTGGATACCTTACCCGCCCCGACGATCTTACTTGGATTTCATCACCAAGGGGAAAGCCCACTATGTTCTCTGGCAGAGTCTAAACTATAGGGGAAGTATATTTTGGCTAAGCGGGCCCAGTTTATCACTGGACTCGTGAAGTGAGGGGAGCTTGCTTCTTAGCACCATGCCTTGTATGAAACCTAACACAGACTTCTTGAGCACCATAACTAACTCGAAACCATCCATAGACTGCTTCTTCTAGGACCCAACTCAAAAGCCAATCTTCCTCTACACACATTCTAAGGCATAAGCCACTATAATCTTAAAAAATTACTTTTAGGGTTTTAGGATCTACTTGTGTTCTTCATATTTTTAGTTCTTATCTACTTGTTTGAGCTTGTGAGGATGTCTTTTCTTGCCTTGAATGGTTTTGACTCGTAGTCAAGCTAAGGCTCTAGTCGATCACACGAGGCATCACCTGCTTCCATCTACCCCGTCCATAACCAGTCCTATAATGGAGTTCCACTCAGAGACTGAAAGAACTCCTACTAGACCATCCCCGACCCAGATGCCTATTGTCCCAGAAGGGGACCAAGATTTTGCATGATTCTTAAACCTCAACGTCAAAGCCTTATAGCACTATCTCACGAATAGCCAAATGCGAGACCCCTTGGGCAATCCAATCTATAGAATGCCAACCTCTCTTCTCGAGACTGTGGTCGTATCAACAGCGTCTGTAGTTCAACCTTTAGACACCCAGGCTATTACCTCGACCAATGACCAGCCTTTTACCAACCATCCAAGTGTGGCCTCTCCCTCTATCATGGGGCCCACTTCCATCGGGGTTTTGGCCCCCTATCAACCTCAACCCACTCAACCACTTTCTACCCCCTTTTAGAATCTGGTCATCTCTATTCCGCCTACCCTTACTCCTATCAACACTAGGGTGGCTACCTATCCATTAGCCCATGTTACCACTAACCAACCTCCTATGGCAACGTCGAGCCTAGCCATGCCTTCTACCCAACCATCCTTAGTCTCCTCTTTTATCCCTATGACTAGTCATCTGTACATAGTGCCCTTACTGGTACAACCGACTACGTCGTATGCCTCTTCTAGCCTCATTCAAGTGCCTTATAATCTAGGGGGTGCTCCACCTGCCAATCCGTCAATAGATATCATCAAAATGCTGATGGACAAGATGTCTAGTCTAGAGACCTCTATTTCTGGCTCACGCAATACTCTGTCATACAAACAAATTTACAACGAGCCTATCCATCCTTCCATCCCGATCCGACCATATCCCAGCTAGTGGGAACTTCCTAAGTTTTCTCATTTTCAAAGCAAGGAAGACCCACAACAGCACTTACGGGCATTCAGACATGCCTGTTACCTTATCACCCATGATGATGCATTGCTTTTACGCACGTTTCCTATGTCTCTCTCAGGTGCTGCGCTTGATTGGTATAGCTCCCTTGCCAACCATTCCCTCTTCACATTCACTCAGCTGTCCCAGCTCTTCCTTGACCATTTCTCTATCAACATCACCAAGAAGGTCTCAATCACAGACCTCTATTCCATCTGCCAATTCAAAGATGAATCCATTGCTGATTTTGTTGCTCGATGGAGGGGCCTTATCAATCAACTCTCCTTTTCTTTACCACAACCTAAACTTATTGAACTCTTCTCCCAAGCCTGTGCCAGACATATTTCTTCCACCTTGAGGGTTCAGACCTTCCGCACCTTCGACGAAGCCTTCACGATGGCCCATAAACTTGAGTTACGTGCCATCGAGGAGAATAAAGTCAAGTTGCGGAGCAAGAATCCCAACTCCAAGACCAATGACCCCTCTTCTAAGCCTTCCTTGTCTAATCCTAAATCTAAAGCTTCAGTAAACGCTGTGGTCGTTAGATCTTCCTCCTCTTCACCTTCAACTAACCAGCCTGAGCCATCCACATCTCAGAGCACCACTTGCCTATTCCAATAGAGATACATACAGTGACAGTATACTCCACTCAGAGAATCATATGTGTCTTTGTTGGAAAAACTCATCAAACAGGGGGCCCTCAATCTCCCCCAGATCTGACCACCTCCACAATTTGATCCCTCATGCACCATCCCTATGTGGTATAGGGAAAACGACTTTTGTAACTACCACTGTGTTAAGGGACATGACACGGGCAACTGTAAAACCCTTAAAAACATCATCCAAGATATGCTTGAAAAGGGTGACCTCATCCTCGACAAACCCAATGTGCCACCTAATCAGGGCATCAACATCTTCAAGCAACCATTCCCCAATCATCCACCAACTCAAAACAATGTCCAGACCTTGACTGACAACATTCACGAACACAATATATGAACAGTCAATACGGTCTTGCCCTTCATTTCTAACCAACCTCAAGAGGTGAGTTCATCACATGTGGACGAACCTCTTTCTCTGGTTAGTTCTCCGTCAACCTCTCTCATCTTGGAGGATGCCTCGAGCTTACCAGCACCGCTGGTTTCACCAACCTCCTTCCTACTACCCATGGAGGACCTAACCCTTCCTACTCCTCAATCGCAAGTAGAGGGCACCATCATCCCTACTCTTTACCTGCTTGAGGAGCCTCATTCTCTAGTTTCTTCTCCACCCAGGGAAGACCCTGCCTCTCCTTTGTCTCCAACCACAGATGAACCTATCGTAACTCCATCATGCCTTGGGTCTCAAACCGTTACACCAGTCTCATATTCAACCCCACAACCATCCACATCTTCTCAAGAACCTAAACCTCATCCCACATCTTCTTAGCCATTTTCCCGACTAGTGGAGAAACTCAAACTTCTCCCTTCAAGGAAAGTGGAGCATCAGGTATTGTGGGAGCGTCTCACAGCTCTTCAACATGCCCATGCCCTCTCGTCTCATGCTTCCAGTCCTCCCATGGAAAAATCTCCCAAGACCCTTAACAAAAACCAAACTCCCATTTCTAAACCTCAACCGACCCCATCAAGACCAAAACCCGCATCTACCCCATCTAAACCTATCAAGTCACTTGGCGTTCGCCCTGTCTCCAACCTCACTCATCCACAAGTGAAGGTGGACTTAGATCAAACCTCGACCAATAGTAGTATCCAACCTAGGTCATAGAAGACTGCCAAACCACAGAGGTGAACGCATCCTCCTCTGTCACCATTGCCTTCCATTCTGGGCCCCCATCCGTCGACCCTGACTAGAAACCTTCCCACTCTGACTTTTAATCAAAACCAGTTGCCTCCTTTGCTTCCTTTGCCTACCACTAGCCTACCCTCTCCCAAAAAGGTGGTACCTCTCACAAAGAAAGTGTCGTCTCTGCCTGTTGCCGCACCATCAACCCAAAAGGTGGTATGGAAGCCTCCTCTGACTCTACCCAAGCAAAAGTCACCAATATCGCACACATCAATGAGCATGGATCCTTTAGTGGGCTCATACTCATTGATCTTGCATCAACTTTTGTAGACTTCCAGCATAACCCTTCCACCCATCAGGCCTTTCCAACCTCTCAGATCTAAGCCCTCTTGGTTCGACGACACGAAGATTTGTCTATATCATCGTACACCAAGACATGATACCGAGACTTGCTGTGCCCTGAAGACCATCATTCACCGTTATCTGGAGAAAGACACTCTTCTCTTTGAGGACACTCTTGACTGACCCCTGACTCCTTCCCATAACCCTCCAACCTCTTCAAACCCATCAACATCTCATCAACAAACCATGACCCCTTCATCTCCTTCACCCCCCATCTTTGAAATCAATGCCATTCACATAACCACCAGGTCACAAAAGGATAAGGTGAAGGAAAAAGCTGACATCCCTTGGACCTACCCTTTCATCCAGCCACCTCAACCGTCCAAGCCTAAGATTTCTATCCTTGGCACGCCTCAACCCTCCTCTTCTTCTTCTTCTCCCAAACCAATCCATGACTCCATGTTGAAACAGCTTCACTAGATGCCCGTGAAGATGTCCCTTTATGACCTCATTCAAACATCACCTCAACATCGTCAAGCCCTCATCAGAGCCCTGCAGGCAGTGAAGGTCCAACCCAAGGACCCCCAGCCACTTGCTGCCCTTATCCACTCTTTAGCCCCTATTGCCTCCATCACATTTAGCGATTCTAAGATTCCCACATCCAACACAAAAGATCAGGATGCCGCCCTCTTCATCACTGCCTATGTTGATCAGACACGCATTAAATGCATTATGATCAACGAAGGTGCTAGCATCAACATTATCTCCACCCATGCCTTTGAACAGTTGTCTATTCCCAAGAATTGCGTCTCCAAAATTGACGCAATCTTGTGCTCCTTTAATGACACCACTACCATGACCATTGGCACAGTCATCCTTCAAATTCACATTGGTCCATGCACAGTCCTGGAGCTCTTCTATACCATCGAAGGAGAGTTTCAATACAACATCTTGCTAGGCTGACCTTGGATTCATGCCATGGCCTGTGTCCCTTCCACCCTGCACCGTTGTGTGAAATTCGAGCACGATGGGCAAGTCCATATCATTCCCGCTGACCCTTCACCCTTCAAAACTTGTAACACCACCTACCACCCAAATGACGTCCTCATCCCTATTAAGCCATCAATCTCAACACTGCCTCCATCTGTGGAAACTTTGACCAGTTCACAACAGGCGGTTGCCCTCACACCTCCCCTTAAAGCGACGACCACAGATCCCATGGAAGACATCTTCCAAAGACTTTCATTGGGGGAATATCGCTTGCTGGCCTTAGACATGTTCCAAACTCCACAAGAGTATGGATGCCTTCATCACAACCCTAGCTATGACCATCAGATCGAGATGATCATGCCTTATGGTCCTCCTCACCTCCGAACCAACCTTGTCTATGGGGGGCTCAATCAAGCTCCTATTGATTGAAATCCTCTTTCTTCACCTCAACTTTTCACATCAAACTTCTCATTTCTCGGCAAGCCCACCTTTGCACACACTTACCTTTACAGGTGTGCATGGAAGAGTTTTGGTTTTAGACGTTATGAGCAGGGCTCTCATCAGCCCATCAAACCGCTCAACGATGATGATGCCAAGAAATGGTATGGCCTGGGATATCACAACCCCACTCAGACCCCTATAGACCTTTGTCCTGAACCAACCCTTGACCAATCTCTTCTTGGCTCACCCATCCCTCCTCCTTCACCTACGGAGTCAGTGGTTTCCATCCCTCCTAGTTTTTTTTTCCATAAACACCATCCGTTTGGAACCGCTGACTTATCAACTCAACAGGGTGTCCAAATCTCTCCCTCTCATTTTTCCCAGCATGGTAGAAGATGATTCGGCAACCATTCACACTGTCCACTGCATTGACGATGATGCCATGGGCACTGACGACTCTTTTATCCAGTGCTCTCTCCCTTCTGAGACCCAGGTTATGTTAAATGAATCAACCATTGACATCAACCTCCCTTCTTCTGATGTTCCCCACGTCTTAAAGATTGGTCAATCTTTAGATGCTCAAGAGCAGCTTGACTATACCCAGTTCCTCTTAGACCATAGCAAGGCCTTTGCCTGGACCTACCGCGACATGCCTGGCATCGACCCCACCATCGCTACCAATAACATTGTCACCAAACCAGAGGCTAAGCTTGTTAGGCAAAAGCTTTGAAAGATGCATCCTCGCATTGCCCTCCTTGTCAAAGAAGAGCTTCAGTGCCTCCTTTTTGTCTCCTTCATCCAGCCCATCGACTATCCACAGTGGGTCTCTAATATCATTCCAGTCACCAAAGTGACTGGGGGGATCCAGATCTACATAGACTATCGCAACCTTAACCTAGCCTATCCCAAAGATGACTTTCCTCTTCCTAACATTGACCAGCTTGTTGATCTCATGGCTGGCCATGAGATGCTATCTCTCATGGATGGGTTTTCAAGATACAATCAAATCCTGATTGCTCTAGAAGATCAGCACAAGACCACTTTCATTACCCCATGGGGGACTTTCTGCTATCGAGTCATGCCTTTCGGCTTGAAGAACGTAGGCGCCACTTATCAGCATGTCATGACTTACATTTTCCACGATCTCCTCCACAAAATCATGGAGGACTATGTGGATGACCTGCTCGACAAGTCCAAGCTTTGTCGTGACCATTTGACCATTCTGAAAATCATCTTCTCTCACCTTCTTCAATACAATGTCTGCCTTAAACCTAAGAAATGTGTCTTTGGGGTCTTCTCAGGCAAGCTTCTCAGCTTTATCATTTATTTCTATGGCATCGAGATAGATCCCACCAAGATCTGCGCTATCCTCGAAATGCCACCCCTGACCAATCTCAGGCAGCTTCACAGTCTACAAAGGAAGCTCCAGTCCATTTGTCATTTCATCTCACAGATTTTTGACCACTACCAACCTTTTCATCATCTCCTTAAGAAGGATGTCTCTTTTACATGGGATAAGGACTATCAAGAGGATTTTGAAGCCCTCAAACGCTATCTGGTCTCTCCACCAATCCTCATTCCACCTAAAGATGATCAACCCTTCTACCTTTATATCTCTGTCACCAACCATTCGTTAGGTGCCATGATCGTGCACTGAGACGAGCATCACCATGAGCAAGCGGTCTACTATATCAGCCAAACACTGGTCGACTATGAAACTCGGTATACTCATACCGAGAAACTCTGTTTGGCATTAGTCTTTGCCGCTACCAAGCTCTGCCACTATCTTCTTAATCAAAAAACCTTTGTCATCACTCACACTGACCCTCTTAAGTTTATGCACTCCAAGCCATATCAACATCAACGTATGGCTCAGTGGCTCATGCTGCTTGCTGAGTTTGACCTTGAATTCATCCAGTAAAAATCTATCAAGGGGCAAACCATCACTGATCAACTGGCAGATGCCCCTCTTCCCAACAATCAACCTTCACAGTGTGAGTTCCCTGACGAGTCTATCACCGCGCTTTCCACCGATGACACTATCTACCAAATGACCATGTTTTTTGATGGCTCCAAATGTCAACTTGGTGGGGGTGTGAGAGTCATTCTCATCCCACTCGATGGTGAGCCCATGCCTTTGTCTTTCAAGCTTGACTTTAATTGTACCAATAATATGGCAGAATACAAGGCTTTAATGTTGGGACTTCAGACTGCCCTCTCTCTCAGCATCAAGTCCATTAACATCTTTGGTGACTCACAGCTTGTCATCAATCAGGTCAACAGTTCATACCTCTGTAAAAATGAAATTTTGCAAAGGTACAAAAACCGTGCTGACATCCTCCTTACATATTTTGACCATTACCTCCTGCAGACTGTTTCTCGATCCATGAATAAGTTTTCTGACACCATGGCTTCTCTCGCTTCCCATATCCCATCTTCCTCGTCTGCATCTAGACTTTTTATCACGGTGCATCATGTGCTGTTGCCTTCCTATATCTCTCCTAACATTAACCATGTCAACACTATAGACTCTAGCCCATGAGATGTTTGGTATAAACAACTTGTGGACTTCTTATCTTTTTCTATCATTCCTCCCAACCTCTCTAGTAATGCACAGCGAGCTTTTATCAAGTGTACCACTCGCTATACCATGCTAGGGGGTCTTCTCTATAAGCGAGGCTTTGACAGCCTCCTTCTTCGCTGTCTCACCTCCACTGAAGCATCTCAAGCTATTAAGCAAGTCCACGATGGGATTTGTGGCAGACATTTCAGTGGGAATTTGGTTGCCAAGTGCATCCTTCGTCTGGGCTATTATTGGCCCACCGTTCATCAAGACTATAGCGACTATGTTCGGCATTGCATCAAGTGTCAGCAACACTCTAACTTGCTTCATCTTCCTAGTCACACCTTACAAGTCACTCAAGATTTCTAGCCTAATTCTTAGTGGGGCTTAGATCTCATCGGTGAGATTAACCCTCATTCGTCTCTTCGTCATCAATCCATCACCACTGCCACTGAGTATTTCACCAAGTGGGTGGAAGCCATTCCTCTCATCTCCATAAAAGCTGACAAGATCATCGACTTCATCAACAGCCACATCATCTGTCGTTTCAGTGTCCCTCACAAGATCATCACCGATAATGGCAAGTCCTTCAAAAATAAGACTGTCGAAAAACTCTGCGACTCATTTGGCATCAAGCTCAGTTTCTCTTCACCTTACTACCCACAAGCAAATGGGCAGGCCGAGGCTTCCAACAAAATCTTAACTAAAATTCTCATGAAGGTGGTTAGCGACACAGGAAGGGATTGGCATATCCACATTCCCTTCACTTTATGGGCCTACTACACTAGCATTCGAACCTCCACGGGTGCTACCCCTTTCTCTTTAGTGTACAAAACAGAGGCTATCCTACCTCTCGAAGTACAGATCCCATCTCTCTACATCTCTTTGCATGACATTCTTTCTAATGATGACTTTCATCAAGATCACTTTTCTCAACTTGAGTTAATTGACGAGCACCATCTTGCTGCCCTCAACCATCTCCATGTCTATCTACATCGTATCAAGCGAGCCTATAACAAAAATCTGCGAGAATGAGATTTCAATATCAGAGACCTCGTCCTCAAAGAGAATCAGCACATGACCAATATGGAGCGAAGTAAATGAGGCAAGTTTGCCCCTAATTGGCTCGGACCTTTCATTATCATGCACAAATATGGATCAGGGACATATCGTTTGTCTTCTCTTGATGGACGACCAGAACTTGAGCCTCTTAATGCGTTGCATCTGCGACCATTCTTTTGTTAGTCGAGTACTCATCCACTTGAGATTTATCTTGAGCTCATCCCTTGAGCAATCCCTATCCTCTTAGTCCTCATTCCTTCAACCCTCTTCCCCTTTAACAAATCCTATATACCCCTTTTATACAATATGGATGCTTTGTCCTAATAAAAGGGAGCCCTTGACCTTCTATAGTCTTCTCCATGACTCACATTTCTGTCAAAACAAATCAAGATGTCAAAATAACCAAAGTCACCAAACTAGAATCAAAAGGCAGACTGCTCCCTCAAAGGATAGTTGTACTATCATTACTGTAGCTAATAGACTGCTCCCTCGAAGGATAGCTATTCAAAGCCCTTATATATAAAGCAAATATAGACCACTCCATCGAAGGATGGCTATGACTAACTCTTGCTACAAACAACAATTTTTTTTAGAAGCTTCCCGCATTGATCAGCTTTACAAATGACCACCAAGCAAATGACATCTCTATGCAGACTTCCTGCATTGATCAGTCTGCACTCAAAAAAACAAAAAAACAAAAAAAAAAAAAAAAAAAAAATGGGTCATGGACTTGGCTTGTTGTTGTCTCAGGGTCTCCTATAAAAGGGGCAAAGTTATCTCTACTTTTAAAATGGTTTACCCTATCCTCCTCTTATCACCTGCTCAAGGGACTTTGATCTCACTTTAATGTCAAAATGATTCGATTACCACTCTAACACTACATATGGTCAACGACGTCATGCATGAATGGGGCTCTTGGTTCTAATAACCCCTATCTATGTTGTCTTCCTAGTCCTTGTCAATGAAAGAGCAATATGCCTTTCACTTTTTCTTCACTTTGGTCACATTCAACTTCATCACTTGTCAAACCTAATCAACTCAACTCAACTCTCTTTTCAGACCACTCATTATAGTCCATTTCACACTAGTTTCTATGGACACCAATACACATGGAAACTATCGACCAGAATCAATTTATGTTAAGCATAAATCAATACTTGCTGAAGCATAAATAGACCTCAATTCATTTTTAGCATACGCCCATCACGACTATGGCAAATTGCTAGGGATGAAAGACCACATCACCAATGTTACAAAATACACCTTTGGAAAAGGCTGTAATATCTTATTTCTCCTCATCATTTCGACCTTGACCAAGACTAGTCTATCGACCACTTTCACCACCTGTCTACCACTCAGACTCTTTGTTCAAACTATTTGAACTACATTGGTCTGAGACCCTAAGACCAGGGCTATGTAGGTAGCACTCAGATGATACGACATCTTTTGGGGTTAGCTCGAGCACCCTCGTTTGTTCATCTCTCTGATGGACAAACCTTCTTTCCTCCTTTTGACCATGACCTTACCCTTGACCAAGACCAATTCCATCTCTTTGACCCTTCCTCCCTTTTAGGGAGAACTACATTGGTCTGAGGCCCTTCACATAAGGGCTATGTAGGCAGCACTCAGATGACACATCTTCTGAGGTTAGCTCGGCCACATCCTTTCGTCCATCCATCCACCTTGACCAATGACCATTAGTGATCATGCCTATCTCCTCTAACTTCGACCACTTCCAAGACAATGTTGCCTTGGTTGTTTTTGCCTGTATGCTACCTCATGACTAGTTAGCAAAATTGTGTGCAGACTATTTTTTTTGGACCCTCACAAGTATAGGATCGCAAAACGGTTGATCCACACTACTTATGACTTTTTCATGTTTCTAGGAGCACTTCCTGAGCTTGGGATACCTGGAACACAATGACCATTTGGAGTTACAGCTTTGATTGAATAACCCGATCAACAGATGAATAAATGCTGGGGCCTGATTACTTCAATTTTGGCACTCCCCGACCCTTGACCTGTGAAAATTTGACCTGACCATCTCGTGAAGTGGTACGCATGCAATCATGACTTTTACAGCATTCACCCTCCCCCCTTTTTCATCCACTCTTTATCAAATTAGCACCTGATTCCTGGTTCCCTTCCCTCGACTCTTGCTTTGAGGGGGAATACCTCATCCATTTCAGGGCAATCCACCTCCTATTTTTGTCTTGCAGTTCATTTGAACAACCAACAAGATGGAATTGACCATTTTCCCACCTGGGGCAACCAACTCCTATTTTTGTCTTGCAGTTCGTCTAGAACAACAAACATGACAAAAAGGGGCAAATGTAGACATCGTAATTGTGTCTAACCCCTGTCAACCATTTTCCCACAAGCCTTAACCCTGGCAGCATGTAAAAATGACCAGAGAGCTAAAACTAGCCTCTGTCCCCATTCTACATCTATCGATGACGGTCACTACCCAGCCGACGTTGCCAACGTCGGTCACTTAATCAATCGACGTCGGCAGTCCTGCTAGCGTCGGTCATCCTTAACACTGCGTTCTCAACCCAAATGCAGGATCCATTATCCATTATTCGGTACTTCGTTATTTAGTTGCCAATTAGTTTCCTGATCGGTTATTAAACCATCCTTTGTATCAATCAACCTCTTCATTCGAACAAGCAATCAATTCCAATCAATCAACTCTAGCGATCAATCAATTCTTGCATCTAACCAATCTATAATCGATCTCTCGCATTCTGTCTCTCCAGTACAGGTATTCTGCTACATCAAACTTCTGCGACACAGCGACAACATCAATCATGTCTTCAACCTTTATCTTCAGTGCATAACAGGTAAGCTTTACTTTGTGTTTTTGTTTTGCTCTCTGGTTAGTTTTTTATTTAATATCATTATCTAGACCTTTTCAGACTATAGCCCTGACCTTACTTCCACCTGTATCACCTCTATCCACCCTCTGTCAGTCTATAACTCTACCCAGATCCCTGTACAAACCCTCAAACCAATCCCTCTGAGTCCTAAACCGGCTTCCCAAACCCTCAGATAAAAACATCAGACCTTTTTGCAAATCCTAAGACCCTTTCCAGACCTAACCAGACCCTATCCAGACCCGACTAGACCGTCCAAAGCTATTGCCCCGACCGACGGCGGTCATTACCCCGACCGACGCCAGCACTTTAACCGACGTCGGCTTCCTTCCCTGACCGACACTGGCAAAGAGACCGATACCGGCGATTGTGCAGAACAGTTTGCTATAATATCATGTACACATTTTGTTTTTTGTCTTTTTATTTCTTTCATTTTGTCTTTTCATTATTTCTAATTTCATCAAATATTCTACTTTTTATTAGTGGGTTGATATCCCTTAAGGAAGTCTTCGTACTTCAGGGATCAAGCATTTGCTTGACAGCCCACCGTCTCCTCATCTAACATTTTTCATGTTTAATCTCTTTTTCTTCATAGGTGTCATTCCTCCACAGCCAAAGAGGAGTACCTTCCAACGTCTGATTTCGGTGCGCACGACTATATCCGGGTATCTTCTAACCCTAGACCATTTGTTAGTTTCTCATTTCTATCTTTTGAATGTAGAAAGCGATTTAGCATAGAAATAATAACATTGAGCAAGTAGAGGGAAAAAAAAAGGTGAAACCTCACTATGCTAAAAGGAATAATATCTTCAAGAGAAAGAAAAGTCTATATATAAAAGAAGATAATGACTCGGTGAAAAACATTGATAGTGATAGTTCAGAGGATGATCATGATTGTTTTTGTAGCAATGGAAAAATAATTTTTATTCATGGTAGAAGAACCTACTCCCATAAATCAAGAATAATATTAACATGAAGATTGTGATGAAGAAGAGGGTGAAATTGATCTATAAGGTGAACTAGTATGTGCTCTAGAAGAGATTGAGAAATTGAGAAAAGAAAAACTCAAAATAGAAGAAACTTGGGCAAAGGGATCTTGAGAAATCTGACCAAATGGTAGTGATTCTAAAAACTCAACCTAAGGAGGCCAAAATAATAGAATAAGTAGTTAATATGGAACTACAAACAAAGTCTAAAGAGTGCATGAAGCTTGAGGAAAAAATAGTAGCCTTGAGGAAAGAAATTGAGAAGGCAAAAAGTAAAATAGACAAAAGTCTAAAGTTGACAAAAGGATCAGACATTTGTAATGAATTAATCAATGGTCAAAATCCTTCAAATTAAAAATCTAATCTTGGATATGAGAAAATAAATGGCTCATCAACTAGTACGTCAACTAATCTATATGACATATTCAAAATAGGAAGAGGAGCTGAAGCAAAGGAGAAGGTCAACAAGGACACTATGAAAGATCCAAACTAAGAGAAAATGAAGAGAATAAATTCTAGGAAAATGTTTGTAATCAAAGATGCATAAGGATTTACTCAAGTGATAGACTTGAAGAAATAAAGGAGTATGAAAAGTTATCACACTGCACCAAAGAAATTTATGACTAGGTATTATTCATATTTTTATGGATATTGTTATAGTTGTAATTAGTTTGGTCATATGGCCACTGAATGTAGAGTTGTTCCTCCTAGAATAATTAGTTTTGTAAGTATAAACTCATTTTTTGCTTTGCTAAATTCAAGTTTAATGTACTATAATTGTAATAATTTTTTTCATATAGCTAAGCATTGTAGGACTAACTTTGCTATGCCAAAAGTAAATAATGTAAAGAAAGACAAGTCTCCTCATGAGAACAAAATTAAAAAAATCACTAAGAAATAAAATATAAGATGCATGAGAGACCTAAAGAAATGTGGAGAGTGAAAAGTCAATCTTTGATTGCTCAAACAACACTCCACACCAAAGAGCAGAATTTGTGGGTAATTGATAGTGGATAATCTAAGCATATGATTGGTGACAAAAGTAAGTTCACCAAGTTGAGAAAATGCAAAGAAAGAACTATCAATTTGGGAGACAACACAATAGTAAAAATCGAAGGCAAAGGAACCTTGTAAATTGATGGTAAGATTCCTACACATGATGTTCTCTATGTCAAAGGATTGAAGCATAATCTGATAAGTGTCATGCAAATGTGTGATAATAGATACAAGGTCATATTTGATGTTGAAGACTGTAAGTTAAAGAGATATGTAAAAATAGTTACAGAATGGAAAAGGACTGAACAACATCTACAATCTTGTTGAGGCAAACATTGATAGTTATCTTTTAAGAAAGATTGATGATAGTTGGTTGTGGCATAGTAAAATGGGACATGTCAATTTTGATAATATAGTCAAGGTAAGTTCAAATAAGTGTGTAAGAATTATTCCCAAGATAACCAAACCTATGGATACTTAATGGAGAGAATGTCAATTAGGCAAGCAAACAAGGGTCAAATTTTAAACAAAAAATATGCGACTACCAAGCCTCTGCAATTAGTTCATACTGATCTTTGTGGTCTTACCAAGATAATAGGATCAAAAGGGGTTCATTAATTCATGTTATTTGTAGATGATTAATCAAGAATGACATGGATAACCTTTTTAAGGTACAAATTTGAAGATTTTGATAGATTTAAGATCTTTAGAGCCATGGTTGAAAATGAAATAGGAAGAAAGATCAAATATCTAATAAGGGTGGAGAATTCATTTCAAATGAGCTGATTGAATACTATGAGAAACATGAGATTAAAAGGCAATAGTCTACTGCAATAACTCCATAAAAAAATGGAGTTATTGAGAGAAATAATAAGACTATCAAGGAGATGGCTAGAATAATGTTAAAAGAGGCTAAAATATCTGGTGGATATTGGAGAGAAGTAGTCGAAACAACAATATACATTCTAAATAGAGTTTAGCTAAGGGTGAAAAGTGACAAAATGCCATATGAATTATGGTATGGAAAGTCTATGTTAGTCGAGTATTTTAGAATGTTTGGAAGTAAATGCTACATCAGAAGAAAGGAGTGCAAACTAGGCAGCTTTGAGTCAAGATGTGATGAAGGAATTTTTCTTGGTTACTCTTCTCAAAGTAAAACATATGTGTGTTATAATAATAGGATTCATTAAATAGTTTAAAGCATCAATGTTAAGGTAGAAGAAGGATTCAAACAAGTTGATCCTAATGAGGAGATCAGAATTAAAGAAATAAAAGAAGCAAAATATGAATATAGTGAAGAGGAGGAAGAAAAGACTGGAAAGGAACCTCCCAAGTTTGTTTAAAAGGATCATTCCAAGGATTAGATGATTGAAAACAAAAATGAAGGAGTTCAAACTAGGAGAAGAGTTGGAATGAAGAAGGAGCAAGTAAGTTTTTCTTTACTTTTAGAAATTGAGCCTAAAACCTTCAATGAAGCTAACAAGGATGAAAATTAGATAAATGTTATGGAAGAAGAACTTAGTCAAATAGAAAAGAACAAAACATGGGAATTAGTTCCTAGACCTTCAAACAAGAATGTGATAGGAATAAAATGGGTTTACAAAAACAAACTCAATGAAGATGGAGTAGTCATAAGAAAAAAATAAAAATTGGTGTGTAAGGGATATGCACAAGTAGAGAGCATAGACTTTGAAGAGACATTTGCTCCAGTAGCTAGACTAGAAGCAATAAGAATGTTCTTGGATTTTTATGTTCATAATAATTTCAAAGTTTACCAAATGGATGTAAATTTAGCCTTCTTGAATGGAAACTTAGAAGAACAAGTTTACATTGAATAACTAGAAGGTTATTAGCTAACTGATGAAGAAGATTATGTGTGCAGACAGAGGAAGGCACTGTATGGTCTGAAACAGGCACCTAGAGCATGGTATTCAAGATTGGATCAATACCTATGACAACAAGGATTTAGAAAAGGATTTGGAAGCAGTAATTTGTACTTTAAATCTGAAGGTGAACACATGTTGATCATTGTTGTCTACGTAGATGATATCATTCTTGGAGGTGGCAATAGTAATATGTGTAAAGAATTTACCTCACAAATGTAAAGTGAATTTAAAATGTCTATGCTAGGATAACTTTATTTATTTCTTGGTTTACAAATTCTACAAATAAATGATGGAATTTTAATATCTCAAACCAAGTATTCAAAGGAGATGCTCAAGAAATTTTGAATGGAAGATAGCAAACTAGTTAGTACTCCCATGATAACTAGATGTAAGTTGAGCAAATAAGATGAGTCCCCTAATGTGAATAAAATAATGTACATATCAATGATAGGTAGCCTGATATACCTAACTAATCAAGACCAAACATCATGCAAGTTGTATGCATGGTTGCAATATTTCAAGCAGCACCTAAGGAATCACATGTAAATGTTGTGAAAAGAATCTTTAGATACATCTAGAGCACACTTGACTATGGTATGTGGTAGCCTACAAGTGAAGATCTCACTTTTTTTACATATGTAGATGTTGATTAGGATATAAGTGTGGGCTATAGGAGAAACACTAGTGGTGGTGTATTCTTCCTTGGAAATAGACTTGTGTCTTGGCTAAGCAAAAAGTAGGAGTTAGTAATGCTTTCTATAGCAGAATCAGAGTATGTAGTAGCAACAACATGTTGCACACAAGTCTTTTGGATGAATAAAACTCTTACAAACATCAAGGTATAATTTAAAGAACCTATTTCTATCTTTTTTGATAACTCAAGTGCCATAAACATTTCTAAGAATCTAGTGATGCACTCTAGAACCAAACACATATCCATCAAGTATCACTTTTTGAAAGAAAAGGTTGTAGATAAAGAGGTAAAAATTGAGTATGTTCCAACAAAGGACCAAATTGTAGACATATTTACCAATCCTCTTCCCAAGGAGAAATTTGAGTATCTGAGAGAGAAGTTAGGAGTAGTGGCTCCCACACCACATCACTAAATTTTAGTGATAGGGAATGAATCTAGGGGGAGTATTTAAGGAACATTATTAAGTCCTAGATTAAGAGAAAAGGAAATTTGGTGAGAAAATTACAATTCCTTTGTAATTTTATGTCAAAGGTATGTCACTCTGTATTATTATGCCTATCTATATAGAGATATGTCAATTCTTGATTGGTATTTTATACCAAAGCTATATACATGCTCATCTAAAGAATCATGGAGTCAAAAGAGCTACATTTGAAGTACCTACATAGAAGCTTAGGCAAATATGCCATTATCTAAGGGGGAGTTCCTTAAAAAGTGCTCTAACTAGCTAGGTCTAAGGATCAGAATAGCCAAACAATAAAGAAGTAGCCCATCTCCATGATATATTGACTCTTTGTCATTAATTTCAAAGGGGGAGACATTAGAATGGTGAAGGAATGAAGATGGGTAGTGATTTTGAGTATGTTTTACCATCAATGACAAAGGGAGATATTATTGACAATTTGAGTATCATGGTGTATAAGGAGAATGTGTGTAATATTGTCATTTATGTCAAATAGGAAAACATTAATGACAAAAGCATCATGATTTAGGTTTGTAAAGTCTATGTGCTCCATTCACTGATTCAGGTTTGTCAAGTCCATGTGCTTCATTTTTTGATTCATGCTTGTCAAGTCCATGTACTACATTCACTTTTACTTATAAAGTTTCATAAGTAAAGCCATGTCAAAAAGCCAACTGGGTTAGGAGAATGTGTATCAGGGTTATGAATTTCAATCAATTCTACTTATAAAGTTTTATAAGTAGAGTCATGCTAAGAACTTGACTGGGTCAAGAGAGTGTAAATCAAGTTTGTGAACTTCAATTGCTTTGACTGTAATATCCCCTGTCTAATAGGGAATATAGCAAGACAAAAGCTCTGATACCACTATAATATCCCCAACCAATAGGGAATATATAAAGACAAAAGCTCTGATACCACTATAATATCCCCTTCAAATAGGGAATATAGAAAGACAAAAGCTTTGAACAAATATATGATTTTGAAAAATAAATTCAATTAAATGGATAGACAGTAGTACAATCTATCAACTAGCTAATTAGTGCTCTTATTATTCTTCAGAATGATTACAATAATGAATCTCTATCATGCATATAAAGTAATACAAATTTCATCTCAAAACCTGGTCTTTTGCAAATGTGGACATAAAACTTGAATCTGTGTAGCTCTCAGGTTGCTGTGTCAACAACACAGTCACCAATGTCAATTATTCTGCCATCATTGGTCGATATTTTATCGACTTTGGTTTCTATCGATTGGCTACTCTACCGACGTCGGTCTTCAGTCGACTGATGTTGGTCACTGGGATGTCGATGTCAGTTCCTGTGTTCCCTACGACACTATTTGTCCTGCTACAAAATGGTACAGAACTACACAGATTGGTATGGATTTTGTACAAAAGTGATATAATATGATGTGGCCTCTATTATGGATACCTGATCTCAAGATCTCTATCTGTATAATTTATTAAATCAAAACTTATGAAATAAATACCTGAAATGTTGTGATAACTTTTGTGTGAAGTTATCTCTCAAACTGGGAATAGATCGGCTGGTATCTCACAACCTTTGAATCACACACACTGAAGAGTGGACATTATCCAATGCAAATGGAATCCTAGAACCCTTGGCTCAATCTTCATAGAAGAATTCTTAGCAACAATCAATATTAATAATCATATTTAATGGATAATCCTTCATTTCTCTCCCATGAAAAACCCTTATACCCTCAAAAAGTATGCTTGCCCTAATTAGGGTTTCTTAAATTAGAATTAGGGTTGCACAATTAAAATATGATAAATAATTAATATTTAATTAAATCAATCAAATATTAATATCTCCCTCAATACATGTCTGATCGAGTCCAAACGAAAGCCAACTGGAAAAAATCTACTAAACGAAGCCAAGCCAATCTCCATCAAAACCCTCTAACCATCCTATCAGCCTATGAGGGTTGAATAATAGGCTAACCATCAACTCTGAACATGTCAACTAAAAAGGGGACATGACAATCTGCCCCTCCTGAAATTGCTTACCCTCAAGCAATCGCTGAATGATAAACCAATCAATCCACCTGGATCCCAAATGTAGTCATGATCTCCACCACTATCAATCAATACAAACTCCATGCCATGTCCATCACAACTCTCATCTAATGGCATCACATCATCCCTAGTACTTAGATAAGAATCCCAACATCCAATCCATAAATGAAAATCAACTGGCAACTCAAGTAAACTCCTTACCTGAATAATATCTGAATCTAGAATATGAATGCTAGACATACTCATATCATCATCAACCTGTGACCCAATTGTAACAAAAAGCTGAGTCCCTACCACATGTGATAACTCCTGAACTGAACTCACCTCAAGACAAAGCTCATCCTCATATCTCTCCTGTGTTGGCGCTAATGTGCACTTATGGTCTCTAAATGAAGAAGTACCTCTGGAGGTAAATTTACTGGATGGGGTTGCCATCTCCATACTTCACACCTTCTTCATAGCTTCTTATAATGAAGGAGGATAAAAGGTTTTGATCCAACCTCTCAATGGTTCTGTCAATCCCTCCATGAAGAGACCTACTAATCTACGCTCTGAAATGTTTGGCACCATGACTGCCAATCGCTGAAACTCACTAATGAAGGACTCCAAGTTGCTTGTTTGTTTCAACTATGCCAGATCTCAAAAGTAAATTTCAAGATCTTTCCTGTCAAACCTCTTAACCAACCTATCCACAAAGTCCTGGTACTTGGTCACCTGGTTATGCTGAAGTGTTACCATACCATGGTACCACCAATCATGTGTTAATCCATCCAAATGCAAAGTGGTGTATTTGATGGCATCTATCTCTGTCATTGGCCTCAATACCAAGAATGTGTCAAGCTTATGAACCCAAGCTTGCACCGTCATCTTGCCGCTACCATCAAAATTAGTCAAAGAAAGCTTGTTAGTAGCCTTCTTTAGCTCACTGAGTTAACCTTTAGGCTTCCTATCCTGTCTGACTGATCTGTAGTGCTCTCTCCTCAGATTAACAAAATGGTCAAAGGACATCATGTCCCTGACCTCAGGTGATAATAACTCCCACTCATCATTCATAGCCATGAGAGCATATGCAAATATGAAATCCCCTGTCGCCTCCTCTGCTGGAACCTCTGGTTTCCCTTGAACAAACGTAGGACGTGTAGGTCTATCAGTGGTTCTAGAATGGGTCCACTATGGTCTTTGATTAATAGTAACACTTCTGTTATTTGCTTATTCCCCATTCTATCTAATAGGTGGGTTCATCCTCTCTACCATAGTAGTGAGTGCCTGTAGTGCCTGTGTCATCTCACGGAAGACTTCTCTATTATCCTGATCATTATTATGTTTGTGGCCCCTTGGTGGGCTACCCTCCCACCTGTCACTCATGGTGATTGGTCATTTTTCTAACACTTGGGTACCTTCAAGCAAGGCTCTACTGCACGTGTTGTACCTATGTGGTCCCAACTCTTGTGGCTACATGAGATTGCTAAACCCTATAAAAAGACAAAAGCTCTGATACCACTATAATATCCCCTTCAAATAGGGAATATAGAAATACAAAAGCTCTCAGTCAGCTGATGTTGGTCACTGGGATGTCGATGTCGGTTCTTGTGTTCCCTACGGCACTGTCAGGCCTGCTAAAGAACGATATGGAACTGCATAGATCGATATGGATTCCATACAAAAGTGAGATAATATGATGCGGCCTCTATTCTGGATACCTGATCTCAAGATCTCTATCTGGATAATTTATTAAATCAAAACTTATGAAATAAATACCTGAAATGCTGTGATAACTTTTGTGTGAAGTTATCTCTCAAACTGGCAATAGATCAGCTGGTATCTCACAACCTCTGAATCACACACACTAAAGAGTGGACGTTCTCCAATGCAAATGGAATCTTGGAACCCTTGGCTCAGTCTTCATAGAAGAATTCTTAGCAACAATCAATATCAATAATCATATTCAATGGATAATCCTTCATCTCTCTCCCATGAGAAACCCTTATACCCTCAAAAAGTATGCTTTCCCTAATTAGGGTTTCTTAAATTAGAATTAGGGTTTCTTAAATGAGAATTAGGGTTTCTTAAATTAGAATTAGGGTTGCACAATTAAAATATGCTAAATAATTAATATTTAATTAAATCAATCAAATATTAATATCTCCCTCAATGCATGTCTGATCGAGCCCAAATGAAAGCCAATTGGAAAAATTTTGCTAAACAAAGCCAAGCCAATCTCCATAAAAACCCTCTAACCATCCTATCAGCCTATGAGGGTCACATAATAGGCTAACCATCAACTCTGAACATGTAAACTAAAAAGGGGACATGACATTGACTCATAAAGTTTCACAAGTAAAGCAATGTAGAGAATCTAACTAAGTCAAGATAGTGTAAATCAAATATGTGAATTTCATTTTCTCTAAATTATAAAGTTTCACATGTAAATAAATGATGAGAACTTGACTAGTTCAAGGTAGTGTGAATAGGGTTTGTGAACTTGAAGTACTTTTACTTATAAAGATTCATAAATAAATCATTGTAGAGAACCCGACTGGGTCAAGGAATGAATTGTGTTTATCAAGTGACTTAACTTCTTATATGTGTTATAATTTAAGTGGTGTTAAGAACCTGAATTGATCAATTATTTCATAGAAAATTTCATGGAGAATTTTTTTGAAAAATGGATTAAGTCTTGTCGAACGAAATTTACATAACATTTTTGAAGGGTACTTTGCAAGAATTCCAAAGGGCAAGTGGAAGAAAAAAGTTTTTGAAAGGACACTTTGAGAAATTTTGAAGGGTAAGTGGACCATTGAAAAAGTTCCAAAGGGATATTTTCAAAAAATTTGAAGGGTAAGTGGACCATTGTAGGAAGTTTAAAGGGATCTTTTCAAAAAAATTGAAGGGTAGGTGGATCCTTATAAAAAATATGAAGGGTAGTTTTTAAAAAAATCAAAGGGTATGTGGACCCTTCAATAAAATCCAAAGGGCACTTAGACATTCCTTTATGGAAATTGTCTACAACTATTCCTTCAGGGAAATTATCTTGAAAAGCCCTTGACAAAAAGCCCACAACAAATTGTCTGAAGAGAAAGGTCACTTGCAACTTTTCCAAAGGATAAATTGTGGAATTCTTATAGGGAATTCTCAAAGGGACAAGGCATGTTAAATATTTAGTAAGTCTACAAGGATCAATAGTGCAAAATCATTACAAGAAAACTAAAGAAAATGAGATGAGATCAACATGCCAAAGTTTAATGATCAAATCCAAGTTAAAGATCATGCCTCTTTAGATATCAAATGGCATGTGGAAATCATGATTAAAAAGGTCTAATGAAGTGAGATAGAGTCAATAAAACAAAGGTGATCGATGGTTAATGGCACAATGGAAAGCTAAAGATTGAGCATGTTTGAGATAATCGAAAGGAGTAAAAGTGACCTAATGATATATGAAATAGTGAGATACAAAAAGAAGATCAAAGGTTAATGAAAGAGCTTAAAATTGACATGAAAAAATAAATAAAAGGCTTGCATTTAATATGTTCTAATGATCAATAAAAGAATATTTAGAACTGGTGATGAACTTGAGTTTACACGAAGCTCTAAATCAATCCTTGAATAAATAAGTGGTGCAGTTATGACTAATATCTAGTAGTTACCAAAAATAGAAAATAAATTTAAGAATTAATGTGTGATGTATGAATTGAGAGACAAGAATTCACATATGTCAAATTCATATTAAATGAGAACATATAGCTAGAATTAGTTTAGAGGAGCTGAAGTGTGAACATGTTGGATAGATCAAACCCTAAGACTCATTTGTCTTTATAAGAGACATATGAAACCTTATAAAAGGTCACTATTATTTCCATCACAATTTTGAGAGTGAGTCAAAGGCTATCGATTAGATACATATGTAGATGGAGTAAAAGGTTGTCTAGAGACATACATATATAGAAGAAAAGGTAGAAGAAAAAGGGGGAATGAAGCATTTCTGAACAAAACATATCCAAACATTCATAGATAAAGAAAATGGGCTATCACTACTATCATTGTAATTGAGAGATTGCTATAGAGCAGCTTGAAGAGTGTCACTTTGAAAAGTATACAGACATAGAGTGAAAGATAGAGCAATAGAGAGTGAGGTAGAGATGAAGAAAAAGAACACAAAGAATGTGCAAAGAGTAAGTAGTTACATGCTAGACTTGTAACAAAAAAAATTATTTAGATTTATTTGTGAATCCATCTTGTATTCTGAGGTTGTACCTTCATAGTTTTGATTGGTTGGTGCTATCAAAAAATTGAGTTGGCACTCAGTTAGGGGATTGTTGTCTCCTTAGGGTGTGGGTGATTCCTTAGAGTGGGTGCTCTTGAATATATCTAGTGAGGTTAGCCAATGAGGCATTTAATAGTGAGGCTAGATTAGAACAATATGTTCTAGCAACCATTTTCACCATGGTTTTTCCCTTTGGGTTTTCCACGTAAAAATCTTGAGTAATGTGTTTTTGTGTGTATGTGTAATATCTACATTTGTTTTTTCACTTGAATATGAATTTTTATTTCATCCAAAAGGTTTAAAATAACTATTTTTAGCTAATATCCTAATTCAACCCCCCTCTCAGTAGATAGTTGTGTTCAACAGATGAACCATTAAAGATTCAAAACTATTGTTGATAATACTTTAAATAATCACTCAAAATGATTGAATAATGCCATAAGAACTATAACTATTCACTATAAATGAACTAATAACTGATATAAAATATTCCTTATAAGGAACACCAAATCATGACAAAAATTAATTTAAATAAAATGAAATTACTTTAGAATTTTAATAGAAACTATTAATAGTACAACTTCAGGCCATTTAGTAATCTAATTAGTAGTATTTAAAATGTATATATGCATATCTTAAGATGGATTATAAATATCTAAAATAAAATAAATACCCCACTTGATGAAAAGTTTCTCAGGGATCACAAGGTTCAATGGCATAGCTACTAGTCTATCTCTACTAGTAAAAAAGTTGACAAGGCATACATGACCTTACCAACTTATATGAATCTTGAAATAATGTATTCTAATAATATATTACATGTACTATTTTAAATTCAGTGGATTGAAATACATATTATCTACCATATCTTCCTTCATGGAAACTCTTAAGAACCTTAGAGGTTTATTTAAGGGTTAAGTAATACAAAATCACACCAACTCTATTTCTATAGAATATAAAATTTTATAATAAATATATTTTAAGGTTTACAACTTAAGTGATCATCTTTGTAATTTATCAGGACATGCTTGGTTTATAAAATAATAAATCATGTAATGATATCAATGATCCTTTGAAAAAAAATCCCAATCATGCATCTCAAGTACTATGTTAAATAGTTTTGATAGATCAACCACTTTTGAGGTTTGGAAATGAGGTCCATCATAAAGATTATAATCTACTAAAGAAGCTAATAAATTTATTATAATGGTTTCATCTTTGTCTAAATTATTAGCTAACTCATTTCCATTTATATTTTTCCAAGTTTCAAACTCAAGACAAAATTCTTGAATTTTAAAAATCCACTTTGTTAATCCACCTTGAATGGGTGGTTCCTTTACAAGATTCGATAAAACATATATGTTTGAATGAAAAATAATTTGCTTTTTATCAACAAGTATCTAAAAATTTTCAAAGAAGAAATCAATGAGATAACATTTTTTTCTATCAGAGGATACCTAACTTCAACATCTTTCAAAATATCACTCATGTAGATAATAGGTATTTCCTTTTGATCATGATCATTTTTAGTGATAAGAGCACCTAAATATTTTTCAATTGTGTTGACATAAAATATGAAGGGTTTGTAGAAATCATGTTTAGTAAGTATAAGATGTCTTGAAATGGCATTTTAAAAAATCTCTTTATATGTTTAATATGAACATGTATTCCATAAAAATCTTATTTTTATTTAATAAAATTTATAATGAATTAAATCAAAAATTAACTTAAGCACAAAAATAATTTTACAGATAAAGGATCTAAGACAAGATTGGTCTTTAGGAGGTGGTAAATACTTGATAGATTTTATGCATTCATGTTCAATTGACATGACATATTTTGAAATAATATGACATAATATTTTCACTTTGGTTACTCCAAAAACTTATTTATTTAGATTTAGATAAATACCATATTTTCTAAATCTAGTGAAAATGTCATGTAGATGATCACTATGATTTATCCACTTTTTTGAAATCACAATAAGATCATCAAGATAGACATGAATAATGATGCCAATTATATGATCAAAATCTACATGCATATCTCTTAAAAATTTGGCAATTCATTAAACCAAATGGAAATATGTTGAAAGAAAATTTTCCTCTACATGTACTAGACATAGTTTTATGTGTATCTTCTAGATTTAGAAGGATGTGATTATAACCAAAAAAATCCATCTATAATGACATCATTTTATATCTTGAAAACTTTTACAAAATATGATCTATGTTGAGAAAATTAAAGTTAACTCTAACACTCTATTTAATTTTCTATAATGTATACACATACAAATATCACCATTTTTATTTCTAACAATAAAAAAATATGATACCTAATATGACAATCATAAAATAAATGTGACACCATTATCTAACATCATATCAAGCTCCTTATTGATGTTATATTCGAATAAGGGTCTTATTCTTCTAACTTTATGTAAATTAGGTTTTATATGTGGATCAATAGGTATGTCATGTTTTATTATCTCAATATCACAACCCTTTACATCTTTTTGAGACTGATAAAATATATCTATAATTTCTATAAACAATATATTAAACTCAAATCTCTCCTCAATATTACAACATATATCTAAATATAAAAAAATTGGATGTTATTCAATGCCAAGATTAATGGGAATAGTCTCACCTATGGTTCTTCAATTTTTGAGATCTTAGGTTGATCATGTGGCATCAATATAAATTCCAAATTGAATAAAATATAAAGCATCTTGTTAGTTATTAACTGTAAATAATCACCATAATTTAACACATAATAATCATTATAATTTACCACTCCCATATTGTGAACAATCGCCATCAACGTATAAAGACAAGATGGTTTCCCTGGAAATAGTTCTTATTTGATTCAAATATAGTTCATCAAGGGTTAGAAACACATAAGTATCAATTCTATTTTAAACATGTGAAACATTCATTGGTATGGATTCTATATAATTTATATTCCATTCCTCTTTATTTATAGGATTAATTTCATTACCAATTGGGACCCAAGTAGTATCCTTACATATGAAACCATCAATTGATTTTAATCAATCTCTACCTAATAAAAAACCACAGTCAATAGGGATATATGAAAGTTGTACATTCTAAATGCACTTGATTATTTCATTATGAGATATCTTGATAATAATGTCATAATACTTATCATATCTCTTAGTTTTATGAGATTAAGAAATCCTAAGTTTTCTATTATCATTTTCATTATATATGCCTATTTTATTAGTAATAAACTTAGCCATGATTTTCTTATAAGTTCTCATATAAAGAATATAGTTATGGATAACCTTATCAATTGTTTTAGTAGAAACATAAAATGGAAGAATGCACTCAACTATAGGATCATTTTAGTAATAAAACTATAATTATATCCACTATTACTATATTCCTCTACAAATCCTACTATATTCTTGACATTTGTGGTTTTAATAGAATCATTAATTTTATCAAGCTAACCAAGTAATCCAACAACTTTAAGGAAATAAAAAACATATCTCTAGTTAGGATTAGAATTAAAAAAAACCAGCTTATTAGCACAAAAATTGAATTATCTAAGGATATGTGTGATAATAAATGCCTAATATATTACAATACATGATCAAACCTTATATGTATATCTATGGATATGAATTTTATTGGTTTTATAAATTTTTATTACTTGTCTAAAAATTAACTCAAATTCTCCAAAAAAATTTAAATTTTTGATATTCAATTCTATTCCTTTTTTAAGACCTAAACATATACTTAAATTTATATATGTTATTAGTGTTTTTAAAGGATAGTTTAAAAGGGTACCAAAAAATATTACCTATGGAAGAAATTAAAACAATTATAGTACCACTCCTATGTTTCAAATAATCTCCATCAAAGTAAAAATACCACATGGATTCCCTAGAAATATCACTTATTTGTTTTTGATCAATTTCCTCTAAAGTTAACAACTCATAAGTACCAATTATAATTTCAACATATGCAACATTGCTTGGTATGGATTTTATAAGATTACTATTTCATTACTCTCTATAGATAAGTACAATTTCATTACCAATAGAGACCCAAGTAGTATCATTACCTATGAAATTAAAAATTGCCAAGGTTTTCATAATAATGTAACATAGTTAGTAGGGATATATAAAACTTTTACATTATAAATGCACCTAATTATTTCATCTTGAGATATCTTGATAACAATGTCAAGAAACTTATTTTAAATCTTCATTTGAAAATAATATAAACTCAAAAGTTTTATATTATTAGTCTCTATTATTATTTTGATAGTTATTGGTTTTGGTGGGATCCTTACCCTATGTGGTTTTGATCGGATCTCCAACCGGTCTAGGACATAATCAAGGGCCCAAATCCCTAAGTGATCATTTATCACAAGTATCATGATTACTAAAAGTGACCACAATTAAGTTGATAATACAAAAAAATGACCATAACTGACCCAAAAATACCATCAACGACCATAACTAGCCCAGGAATACTAATGATCAACCACAACTAGCCTTTGATACCAAACTGAGATTTTAAACTCATAATTTTTATAATATTATTTTTTATTATTATTTTGATAGTTACTAGTTTTGGTGGGATCCTTACCCTATGAGGTTTTGATCGAAGCTCCAAATGATCGAGGACATAATTAAGGGCTTAGATCCCCAAGTGATCATCTATCACAAGTACCATGATTACTAGCAATGACAATAATTGATTTGAGAATACAAACAAATGACCATAACTAGTTCAAGAATACCATCAACAACTATAATTGGCCTAATAATACTGATGATCAGCCATAACCATCCTCTGATACTAAACTAAGATTTGAACCTGGGTGGTGATTGAAGCAACCAAGTCACTTTAACAACTCACCCACATCTCATCAGTATTATTAGTTATTATTATTAAGGGTAAAGGGATTTTTGAAGTTTTTTTGACTAGGTACCCCAACCCTAGAAGACATAATTAGACAGGGTCTAGAAAGCCAAAATAAAACCTTTAGCTTGATAAAAACATAAATTCAAGCCAAAGGGATACAACCAACCTAAAAATAACTAAAATATAGCTAACCATGGGGTTTTAAGGCCCAAACCCTCAAACATAAAAATAAAAAAAGATCCATTATATAAAGACAAAAGTTTCAAGAGCTTAAAAAATAAGATCAAACCTTTCAAGCATTACCTCTACCTTCTAAGTAGTTTTTGCATTGCCTTCTAGAATGGAGCATCAGGCTAGACAACTGTGACTCCTCTTTTTTGTTTTTATTATTTCTCTATAATTTAATCCTTCCTATGTTATCATTAATTTTTTTAGAATAAAAAACATTCCCCGAACCCTCTTTAGGGTTATTTAAAATTAGGTCAAAATTCTCACTATCCAAGATATTTCTTTTTTCACTTGAGGATGTGATGATCAGAACACTATCTTCTTAATAAATTTCTAAAATTTTACCTTCTTGAATAGATATTGAGTTAAATTAAATAAATTTCTCATCTTTATTTTCTCCCAATATAATAAGATACTCCAAAAAAATATATGTATCATTCTCTTCTTATAAATTTGAGATATCTCTTCCATCATAATCTAAACCACATACTATTATAAGTTATAAAGAAGAAAGTTTCCACCAAGTCAATTTAGATTTTACTTTTAAAAGAGAAGTACAATATGAATATAAATGACCAATATTAAAACACCTATGACACCTAAATGACAACCCTTCATAGTCCAACAATTGTCTCCATACTTGATCTTCTACTATTAGATCTATGGAGGCTGGGAGATCAACTGTTGTATCAATGAAGACTAAAATTCTAAAAAATGTGGTATGAGAAAACAAATCAATGGTTAAATCTATCCATATGAATTTATTTATGGAATTACCAATATCACTAAAGTAAGGTTTACCCCAAAATTAAAGGAGAAGATAGAAGAGGCAAATCCAAATAGGTCTAGACAAAAAATATTAGAAAGGGGGTTAAAATTTGGATCCCAAGGTTTCATAAAAATTTGGTGTTGATTCCATCTCCATTGATGCCCAATAAAAATATCTTTATCTAAAGAAATGGAAAAATAAAAGTAAACTAATGCTTTTCATATGGATAAAGTTCTACTTTACCTTTCAAGACAAGTTTCCATTATAAGGAGATCAATTCATTTAGATCATGAATATTGGGCCAAAGTTTTTCAAATTGACATATGACTCCTCTTCTGAGATAGTACTCTTTGTTCACTAATACTGAGTTAAGGGCTTCATTTTCTAGGTTAAGAGATAAAATAGTAGAAGCTAATTTTAGATCCTAGCATTTTAGTTTTTTCAAAGGGATTTTGACTACCTCAGACACTTCTTGACCAACCACTTCCTTAGCTATCAACTCAGGATTAGGAGGGTTTATGGGGAGAGATATAACACCTAAAATAAATGGTGACTTACGCAGATCACCACCTGGACTATCGTGAAGAGGAGAGGAAGCCCTAAGCATAGAATTAATCTTGGATGATGACTATTTAAACTAAAAAAATGACCCATCATGCTGAAGAGTAGGAATATCTATATGTTCATTTCCCAGTGCATCAGTAGAGAAGCTATATAAACCATCACTAGTAGGATCATCACTAAACCTAGATCTAGATGAAAGAACAAGGTTTGGGTGGGAGTTGGGGGAAGGGAATTTTTTTAAAAAAAATAGGTGGGCTACTATGATTGGGAGACATCTCAAAATATTTATTTATCTTTATTATTAGTTTTTTTAGGTATGCCTATTTGATCAACTAAAAACTTTGGTAGGATGTTTTTAGAATATCTTACATTAAGAATGTAGTTATGGATAACCTTATTAGAAATTTTAATATAAACATAAAATAGGTGAATATAATAAACTAGGGGATCATTATATTGATAAAAAATAGAATTGGATCCAATATTACTAGATTCATCTTGTAATCCTACTATTATTTATGAATCTGGGTTTTAAATAATATCATTAATTTAATTAAACTAACCAAGTAAACCATCCACTTAAAGTAAATAATACCAGCTTTAAGTGTTACAAAATTGTCAATAATGTTATAATAACCAACATTAATATGACTTACTTATGAGTATAATTTTTGGGATTACAATTGAGGATATTTTTGTTTATTGAATCAAGTAAATAAAAGGTTACATTGATAATACTATATAGTAGAAGTATCTATAACAATAATATTATGTCCATATTAACCTTTATCTTGTATATAAGGTTTGAAAGTAGATGCTTTATTGTTAACTATATTTTAACTATATTTAGTGATATAATTATAATCCCTTTACCTTGTTTGAACAACATAAACATTGTCATTATTGATATCATCCAAAGACTTATTAGAAGTAGACAAGTTTATGTTATCATCCAATTCAATTGCAATATAATATTTCCTGTGCATAAATATTCTAAATTTATGAACAACTATAAATGTGTTAGGATCATGGTCTATTTCACAAACATGCCAATATTTTTTTTTAGTATTACAATATTTTACACATGTTGAAGGATTGTCATTCAATTGTCACTTGATATCCATTGGCTAATTACCAATATTTTATTTTGATTTAATTTTTTGGCATTATCAAAAATTAAACCAATAAAAGATTGATCTTTAAATCTAACATGTTTTAACTTATTTTCATATTCAATGTAAAAAGTAATTGTAGCATAATAAATTGTTATGTCTTTATGATATAAACCTTATTTATATTTTAAATCCAATGTACTAAAAAACATAATCTAGATAATTTATTGGATGGTCTTAGGTCATATGGGATTTTATGATACCTTTTAGTAACTATGGTAATAAAATCATGAATAGTCTCACATTTATCAATGTAAATATTAATAGTTTCATTGAATATCTCTATATCTTCTTTAGGTTTACCAAAAGTGAGTTCTAGATAATCCTCTATGTCTTTCCATCTATTAATGAGCTTTGAAAGCTGACTAATGAAGACTTGTATGCTTTTCTTTCAAACATTTCTAAAAATACCCTAAGATAAAAAAATTGATTTATTATACCAAGGGTAGTGAAAATAAACTTAAAGTCATCTAGATTATCTTTCACATATTAACCTAGATTTCTTGGATTTTTTTTGACATTAAGTCCTTTAAGTAAATTAACATACTAGGATAGTGTGTCATATTTATGGTGAAGTAGATTATAAGGAATTTATAAATGGGACCATAATTTCAAAAAATAGAAATGTGGCATTTTATTTTATAAATACATTGAATCTACATATCTATGAACATATTTGAAAAATTTAATGAATTTACATTATGATAATAGTAGCAAAGAAAATGGTGTAATATGGATACCACATGACTAAAAAAATTATGAATATTGAGATATTCTGTCTTAAAGGTTTTAATATAAAACCATTAAGTATTAAGATTGGCCTAATTATAAATTGAGTGAAACCCTTCAATAAATTGGCTAAAAAATGTTCAATATAACCTATAATTCTAGTTAATTATAATATTCTTCCATTGTTGACAATATGAAAGGAATATTTTACACTATCACTTATTTTTCTAGAGAATAATATATTGAAAAATATGAATATTTATCTTGCACAAATTATATAGGAATTGGGTCAGATTTGATATGGTATACATGTATATGGTGTGTCAAGACCATTGGGTAATACGACCTTTGTATGTTATGAAATTTTGTGTTGATTTATTCACAATTACCTATAATTTTTAGTATGTTTAGGGATAAATATTTTTAAGAGTCATTTTCATATAAATTTATTTCAAAATTAAACATAGTTGCATCAATATATATGTTTCTTTTATATACTTTTATATAATTGGAATATTTGCATGTCCAAAGTGTAGAGATAATTAAATATCTACATGGTCAAATGACCTTAAAGTTCAAAGAAAAAATACATTCCAAACTTAAATTATTGGTATATTAATAAAGATATCCTTAGAACAAATTCAAAAAAATTCTTATGAAGGGTCACTAAGGATCAATTTAGGTTTCACCTAGTCTCTTGGGAGAAAGCCTGTGTACCTAAATAAATGGAGGATTGGGCCTTATAAGCATTAAGTCCATGAACAGGACCCTATTGGAAAAAATGATATGGAAAATTATGAAATAAGATAGAGAATGGGATAGAATTGTCAAGGCCAAATACCTATAAGGGCCCATGACAGACTACTTTCTATGGGAATAAGGCCCAGAGGATGGTTTTGTATTCTAGAAAACCATCAGTAGCTATAAGGATCTACTTCTAAAATGAATAAAATAGAAAATTAGAGATGAGGAGAGAATATATTTCTTGGAGGATGCCTGGATTTCCACCACCCACTATCATCATAAGGTACTTAGGCCAACTTATATGTAGGTTTCAAACAAAGATGGGGATCTAAAGTAAAATAATATTAGGACGTGAATGAAGGTTCAAAGAGTTGGAAATTCATTCCCATAAAAATATGCATTGATAAATAAGTGTAAGTGATTTATAATCTTAACTCCTAAATCAAATAGGTTCATATTCTTCTATTCCCTAAAGAAGATCATTTTCTATGGGTAACTAAAGATAACAATATGTATTTGGTGTCCTCAAGACATGCCACTGATTAGAATCTAGAAGATGAATGGAACTACTAGAAATATATATGGATAAAACACTTGACTCCCATGCTTAACTTTTTCTTCTGGCTGGTGGCACAAGACAAGATCCTAACTATGGATAACCTAGAAAAAAAGAGGAATCATTGTCCCTAACCAATGCCCTCCATGGAGGAAAGCTGAGGACTTAGTTCATCATCTAATTTTCAATTTTCCATTTAGTTTGAGATTATTTGATTAGCTATTGAAAAAATTCAACCTCTCATGGGTTAAACCAAATAATGTGTTTGACCTCATTAAGTAATGGAAACCTCCCTATAATATCTTGTCCTTGGAATTCCTATGGAATTTGGCTCTCCCACATTGGTTTTGGAGTGTTTGGAAAAAATTTAATGATAGCCTAGTTTTAAATATAAGGAACCAACCAAAAGGGTTTTTATTTGACTATTTCATGCCATCACTAAGAATTGGAGAGCCTTACCTCCCATTAACACAAATCTAGAACCTGACTCAACATAACTTGGTATAGAAAATAAGGTCCTCATCCAAAGATATAATTCATAAACACAAGAGGTAGAAGACTCCACATAAATTTTGGGTTAAACTTAACTTTGATGGATCCAAAACAATAAACCTAAGCCCTGTAGATGGGGGAGGAGCCATAAGTAATTTAGATGGGAAGATGATTGTTGCCTATATAGGCCGGCCCCATGGGAATAGAGACTAATCATGTAGCTGAAGCTAAGGTGGTATTATGCGGAATCCAGCTTGCTTCCAACATTAAGATGTAAATAATTATTATTGAGGTAGATTCCCTCAATAACCTTAATTCCCTTGAAGGTAAAATAACCCCCTCCCATTTAATAAAATCCATAATTGATTATGATAAGTATTATTTGAGGTAAATGACACAATTCCACATTATTCACACTTATCATGAAGGGAATGGGGTGGAGAATATGTTTGATATTATAGGAATATGTCTTCCTCTTTTAACAAATGTGCATGCAAGATGAAAAATCCTTGGAAGTGCCTCATCATCCATTCAAAATGAATGTACCTTGGGATGGGAAGATGATTGGGTAGCCACATGCATGAACCATACTCCTCAAGAGATATATTTTAAATATAATGATCCGTCATTATTCAAATGAAAAGATAATTTATTACATAAGGTGGGAGGAAGCATGCCATTCAAGTCTTTTTTTCAAACCATTAACAAAAAGTTATACTAGGACCTACAAAATTTCATCCTCAGCTTGATAGGTACTATGGAGATGGGGGGTGATAGGGATCATTTAGAACCAAATTCTTGTTCAAAAGTTTGAGGTATAAAGAAGGTATAGAAGAAGCTCCATCAAGGTGGACTTATTGAATTTATGATGAGGATAAGTGAACTTTAAATGGGTGTGGTGAGAGAATTTGTTACTAGATGGAAAAGAGGGTTGTGAAGCTAAGAGGTGTTAGAATCTTTATCATAGAGGATTTACTTAGAGAAGCTATAGTATGCCATGTGATGAAGCAAGAGTGTATAAATATCAATCAAAAAGCAAGATATTCTATAGAGGTTCTTACACACCAATGAACTCATCAAGATAGATAAAAAGGGTTATAAAATCAGCCTCCCCTTTTATCTCCTCAAATCCTTGAAAAGTATTGCTCTCACTCACCAAAAAATGATGCAAACCCCATCCTGCACCAATGCCTCATCCTGCTTTTGGTTAATCACAATAAAATCTTGAAGGGTAAGGAGGTTACTATACTAAGGATGACTCCCTTGAGGAAGACCCTACCTCCATGTCCTACGTTTTGTTAATCAATACTCCCCATTGAAACTCTTTATCCAAAACATCAACTAAAGACCTTCCCTTGAAAATCAATGTCCCTAAACCTAAACAAATCCTAATATACAACGGTACCTCTAAGGATGTGGCAGGGAATGGAAAAACACCCTTGATAGAGGAGATCAAATATAATAAAGAGTAGCTATAAAAATTTAATAGTAAGCTTCACAAGGCTAGGATGAATCTGGAGGGACTTATATATGATTAGAATGCCATGAATAGAGAAGTGGCCAGAATAATCAAATATTTTACCCATTCTATTAAGGTAGATAAGACCCACATGAAGCAACACACTACATTGGAAGAGAACCCCTCTCCAAATATCTCCTACATTACCCCCACCAAGAGGATCCCAATGCAAGAAGAGGTGTAGAAGATATCTCATATGATCCTACTTAGAGATGATGCAGAAGGGACCATAAAAAGAATAAGGGCCAAAATTTCAAAGAAAGAATAAGGTGAAAAAGAGGAGATGATTGAGGATATGAAGAAACTAATAGAGATATCTCCCCTCCTAAAATATATTTTTGTTTATCTATTTTCTTTATTACATTCTATAGGGATAGTTATCTATTTTTTGTTACTTTTTTTCATTGTTTTAGCCTGTGGGGCTTGCTACTCTACTTTATACTTTTTAACTATGGTTTTTGGTCCCTGTAAAACTAAGTCATTTACCTTATCAAATAGAAATAAATATATCCTATAAAATTATTTATTTTTAAGAAAAAATTAATGTTTTGGTTAAAATAGTTGAAAAAATGCCCTTGTCTTCTAACTTAGTTAACTAGTGCTACTCGACAAACCATGCTTTATGTTGTAAATGATTGAATTTATATTCCATTTAATGGTAGTTTTTCAATGGTTCTCAAAATGATAATGCATGTGAAATATATCATTATAAATTAAATTTATATGATAAATAATAACATGTAAAAAATATTATGCATCTTAGAAAACACAATGAAAAACATACATGAAATAGCTAAATTAATTAATGTGTTTAAAATTTTAAAATCCAACACATAGATTCATATCAAGAGGACAAAAGGGATTTTATAATTGGAAAAGTACATTATAATGTACATAATGCATATATAAATGATCATAATGATTGTTGATACTCAACTACCCCCTATTCCCAGAATGGGGACCTTCCTATTTGAATTTTCCAAAATGCCTAAGTGTCAAGTTTTATAAGTCATTTGGATACATAAGAAATCCAATTTAATACCTCCTATCAACTCCCAATTAGAAAAAATACATCTTGAAATACATATTAGCTTTTATAAATATTTGGATTATTGTAATATGCTTTGAGTTTTCTCTGAGTTTCAATAAATTAGTAACTATGAATTGATTCAAACATGAAAATAAGTTCTACCAAGAATGTTTAGTCTAGCTCCCAAATTGGCATGAACAACTTATCTTTATGGAAATCTCATCTGAATAAATTTATATTTTGTTTAAGTCATTTACTTATGTAGTCTCACTTTAAACTTCTTTTATTTTGCCTATGATAGGCACTTGAACATCCCCAGAGTCTAATTTAGCTTCTTATATGACTTTGAAGGTGTCAATTTAAAGGTAGCATTTCATGATGCCCTATGGGCCATCAAATTTTATAAAGTATAGAAAAATAATACTCATTATATGGCATACCATGCGGTGGCATACGAAGAGCTTGCAAATGAACTAGCTATTGGAATTTAGATCCATAGGTTATGTGTCAAAATCTTGGATCCCACAAATAAGCCCCTTAAAATCTAAGCCACCGTGCATCCCATTACATACAGAAGTCTATGAAATGATGTCATGTTTTCAAAACACAACTTGAAAAACCTTTAAAAGTGATGTGTGTCTCCTTTATACTCATATAAGACTAATGCATGTCAACATTGTGTCATATCTAATACAAATCTCATGAGACTCTTTTGAGAGTGACATGTGCCCCCATCGAAACTATAAGATGATGCCACATGAAAAATCTCAAGCTACCAGATCCAAGGCTCATGAGATATTTTAAAGATCAACAAATGGGACCTCCTAAGCCATTCAATTAAAAATCAATGGTATCTAACTATCCAAGCCCCTTATGAGAATAATATGTGGAAAAATAATGAAGAGAAGCTCATGAGGATAATCCATGTACCAACTAGACTTTTATGATGACACTTGTCATACTCACATTGATACTATCTAAAGAACCATTTTATCACCTTTGAGATACCATTTAGATGATTTGTGTCCCCACCGAACCCATAAGATGGTGCCAAGTGTCATCCCTATAAATTTTCACTTAAGATGGACATATCACCCTTGAGAGTGACATGTGGCTCCATCTGAGCCACACATTTAACATAGATCTAACAATAACAACACCTTCCAATCAATGCCAAGATTTCTTGTAAGATATCCACCTATCCAAGCAAGGCCTCAACTATTTATGAGAGTGATCCATGGCACTTTCAAAACTGGCCAAATTATAAGGCCCCACCCCAAATCTCTCTATGAATCAAAAATTTTAAGCATGAGATACACTAAGAGGGGGGTGAATCAATATATCATATATCTTTTGAATATTTTACTTAATTAAATTACTTTTCCTTAACCACTTAATCATACATTCAATATATGTAATAAAAATTGAAACAATAGCATGCACCACACGAGAGAGAGAGAGAGAGAGAGAGAGAGAGAGAGAGAGAGAGAGAGAGAGAGAGAGAGAGAGAGAGAGAGAGAGAGAGAGAGAGAGAGAGAGAGAGAGAGAGAGAGAGAGAGAGAGAGAGAGAGAGAGTATATTTTAACATGGAAACCTAAAGTGGAAAAAACCACAAAGAACTATCTCAAGTATGTAAATGAGTACTGACTTGATTTTATAAATTTTGAAAGTACCAACTTGCAAGAACACCAACCCCTTTATTGAGCATTAACACAAAAATTATTTGTGAGTACTAACCCATATGAGCACCAACCCCTTGCAAAGATTTGTGACCACAAATCCATAGGAGCACCAACCCCTCTTGTGTATAGAATATAGCTATCTCTAAATGTTGTTTTCTCAAAAAATGATAAAACTCTACTATATCTCTTTCTATTCTCTCCTCTTCTCTTATATAAAATAATTAAAAATAATGCACACTCTTGCATTATTGAAATTGCTTCCCAAGATTCCTTTTATAGATTTCCAAATGACCTTTAACATTCACCCTTTGTGATCCTTCAATCCACATGGAACATGGTACCAAACTTGCATGACCCTTTGAATTCCTCAAGGTGACCCTTCATGGGGAAAGCATCCTTTCCCTCTTTTGTCTTTATCCAATGATTCTTTGAATTCCTCAAGGTGACCCTTCATGGGGAAAGCATATTTTTCTTATTTTGTCTTTATTTAGTGACTCTTAAAATTCCTCAAGGTGACCCTTCATGGGAAAATGAGCCCTTTCCCTCTTTTATCTTTACTTGGTGACTCTTTGACTTCCTCATGGGCCCTATTTTTTTATGCAACCAAAAATATATTCATTAATATTTAATTAATATTAACACATTTTAGCCAAGATATGAACACTAAAAACACCTTTATACATTAAATGCTAAGGGGCCTTTTTTAGCAATACTAATAGACCTTTAACATTAATGACAATATTTCCAACAATATGCCCCTTTGTCATTGATGGCAACCTCAAACTGAAACTTCCACATTATGAAACTTTTACTATAAATGATAACCTACACATAATGCCAACTAAAAAAACCATACAGTAACTCCCCCTTACTATAGCATCCTATTTTTCTGAACCTATTCTTATACTTTTATAGTTCACCTCCTTTGACATCAATGACAAAGAGTCTATCCTAGAGCTAACAGTTAGCTCCCCCTCAACTGAGGTTATTTCTCTATGGCAAAAAGTAAAATAAATTACTTCCAACTTCTCTTGTAGATACTTGAATGTGTCCTTTGGTATTGCCTTTGTGAAAATATCTACAATGTATTCTGTAGTATTGAGATATTCCAACTTAACCTATTGATCTAAAACCTACTCTCTTAGGAAGTGATATCTAAGAAGAATATGTTTTGTTCTTAAATGCATCACAATATTCTTAGAATTATTAATAGCATTTGTGTTGTCACAAAAAATAGAGATAGGTTCATCATATTTTACCTTGATGTCTTCTAAATTTTACTTCATCTAAAGAAATTGAGTACAACACAACACTACTATAATATATTTTTATTTATCTGTAGAAAGTGATACTAATTTCTACTTCTTGCTTATCTAAGATACTAAGCTCATTGAAGAAGAAATCTCCTCCACTTGTACTCTACCTATCATCTAAACAACTTGTCCAATCTAAATCTTTATAAGCAACCAAAGTGAAATCTATACCTATGGGATACCACAATCCATAATCTAAGGTCCCCTTGACATATCTGATATTCATTTTGTTAATTGAACATGACTCTCCTTCAGGGATACCTAATATCTCACAACCATGCCTATTACATGCATGATGTTTGGCCTCAATGCTATAAAATATAAAAGACTACCGATCATAGATCTATACAAACATTGATCTACAATAGGTGAATCTTCATCCTTACTCACCTTGTTCCTTATACCCATTGGTGTGCCAACTGATACATAATCCTCAAAACTAATTATTTTCAACATTTCCTTAGTATATTTATTTTGAGATGTGAAAATTCCTTTATTTGACTGGAATATTTATAACCCTAAGAAAAATGATAATTCTCCAAGCATAGGAATCTCAAATTCTTTTTGCATAATATCAAAAAAATATTTTGTCATGTTTTCAATGTTTTCTCCAAATATTATGTCATCAACAATTACCACAACAAATCAACTAATGCTCACCTTCTATTGATTATTATTAGTGACCTATCTTAAAACCTTGATTCTACAATTACTTATCAAGCCTTACATACCAAGCTCTAGGAGCTTGTTTCAATTCATACATTACTTTCTTTAATCTATAGACATGGATACTATCATTTGAGAAGAAATCCCTTAGGATTCTTAATGTAAACCTCCTCTTCTAGATTCTCATTCAAGAAAATAGACTTGACATCCATCTAAAACACTTTGAAATTCTAAATCACTGCATATGCAAGAAACATTATAATAGCCTTTAGCCTTGCCACTAGTGCAAAATTTTCTTGAAAATCTATACCCTCAATCTAAGCATATTTGTTACATACTAACCTTGCTTTATTCTTGGTAAGTTCACCATCTTCATTCAACTTATTTCTATATACCCATTTTGTTCCTATCACATTTTTATCTTTTGTCTAGGCACTAATTCCCAAGTATCATTCTTTTCTATCTGATTTAATTCTTTATCCATTGCTTTAACCCAATGTCATCATGCCCAGCTTCTAAAAAAGTTCTAAGCTAAATTTTGGACAAAAATAAAAATTAACTTGCTCAAATTCACTTACCATCATTCTTCTAGTACAAACTCCTTCATTTATATTCTCAATGACGTCACTTTAATTATGACTTCTTTGGACATATTTGGATGGAGTTTTCATGTCCTTTTACTCCTCATCCTCATCTGATTCTTCAGAATCTTCTTCTTCAATTATTTCAGGAGTGTCTACTAGATCACTGTCTCTTTGTGATACATATTCATCTATCTTAATACTTGCACTTTCAACTATCTTCTTGGCTCTTTTGTTATAACATTTATAACATTTACTTTTTCAATAATATCTAGGAAATATACCTTCATCTATTTCAGATTCAAACTTACCCAAATTTTTATTGATTCTCTTTATGAAGCATTTACTATCAAAAAATTTGAAATAATCAACAATAGCTAGTTTATCTTTCCATAGCTCATAGGGAATCTTGTCATTGTTGACTCTCAACAACACTATATTCTAGATATGCACTAATGTGTCTACTACCTCTCTCCAATATTTATCTAGGATCTTGGATTCATTTAGCATCATCCTCACTATCTCCTAAATTGTTTTATTTTTCTACTCAACTACTCAACTACTCCATTTTTCTATAGATTTGTGGTTTCTAAATAATGTCTCTTTATCCCATGGTATTCACAATACTCAATAAACTTATCTGACATGAATTCTCCTCCTTGATCTGGTTTCAAGCACTTAATCCTCAAAATAGTTTCATTCTCAACTAAAGCCTTGAATTATTTGAAGTGGTTGAAAGCTTCTAATTTTTTTAAAACATCACCCAAGTCATACATGTAAAATCATCAATAATCAACATGAAGTATTTCTCACCTTGAGTACTTTGAGTTCTAGTAGATCCACACACATCAGTGTGAATAAGATCTAACATTTGATTAGTTGAGTATTCTTTTGTCTTGAACCTTCTTCTGACCTACTTCCCATAATGACATGGTTCATAAAGTGTGTTGGAGGTATTTTTAATATTTAGAAGATCTCTAACTTCTTTTTTCTTACTGATGTTGATAAGATTGTCAAAAGCTATGTCCCACTCTCTTGTGCCATAGCCAACTTTCTTCAACCTGACTTAAAAAATGTCTTTGACCTTTGATATCTAATAACATAGATAAATTATTACATGTCCTCTAAACATCTACAATTAACACATCTAAATATTTTCTCTTAATTTCAAAACATTTTACATAAAACTTTAATGTGTGTCCCTGATTGCACATTTGACTTATAATCAGTAGATTATGCTTAAGATCTACATACAAAACATTTTTAGTCTTAGTTCTACCATTATCCAAACTTAATGTACCTTTTTTAACTATTCTAGTAGTGGTATTATCTCTAAATTTCACTGTACCACCATTGATTTTCTTTAGAGTTATGAATTTGTTCTTATCTCTTGTCATGTGCCTCAAACATCCATTATCAATGAACCATGGCTTTTCTTTATTTCTTGCATGTAAAGTTATCTAAGCTAACATATACTTTTTAGGTTGTTTCTTCTATGATGAACCTGTCAAAACTTTCTTCTTGATGAATGGAGCCTTGAAACTTTTTCCTTCTTGACTGAATTGAACACAATTCTACAACGTTGAGTTATGTCTCCAAAATTATTGCATTTGTAACATACTGTAGCCTCTTCATCAAAGCTTGATAGAGGAGCAAAAGAGTTGTGTCTTTTGTTTGACTCTACATGAGTTCCTTTCTCTTTGTTTCTAAAATTGTTATCTATTTTCTTATAGTCTATTTTATTATGACCATAACCATTACAATAAAAACAATAATCATGAAAATAGATCTTATTTTGGGTTGTGTATCTTTGACCTGGTTATCTTTTTTAGCTCTATTCCTTCCATCCTTATTTTTTTGAGCTGACCTCTTCATTTTTAACTTCTTCTTTTTTCATTTCCTCTTTTTTTAGGGCTTCAACATAGCTCTTTTTTCTTGTGTTAACCTTTTCTTGAGGATTTATGAAAGTAGTGGCCTCCCCTTTCTCTTTTTCAAAATTGATACCTATCTTATCTGAGATTGATCTTTGAATTTCTAATATCTTATTCAACATTTTAGTGTTATTATTAAATTTTGAATCATTGGGTTCTTTATTTATTTTCTCGATATCTTCTTTTAGGAAATTTTAACAACATACCTTTCGCATTCTTTACTTACTTTTTACAATTGTTTTGTTAGATCTTCTTCAATATTTTTGGCTTCTTCATTGTGAGATTGCAGATATTCAATTATTTCCTTTGACTCCTTTTCATTTTTCTCAATTTGGAACTTCAATCTTTGATTCTTATTATCCAAAGATTTTAATTCTTCTAAGGCACAAATGACTTCTTCTAGATTCACCTCAACTTCATCTTGACTTTCATAATGTTCTTCTTGATCATCTCTAGTTTTAATTATGGAGGCATATTCATGTATGGTCATGAATATAAAATATTCTTCATCTGAATCACTAACTCCACTATCTTTGGTTAAGCTAAGATATTTAGAATATAAACTCCTCTTCTCAAATCTCTTCTTGTATTTGCCTTTGAAGTTTTTCTTGTATGTAGGCTTTCATTTTTTATTGTCACCATTATTCTTATCTAGGCACTTAGTTATGAAATGTCTAATTTTACCACATTTAAAACATTTAAATGAAAGCTTTCCTTGATATTTACCTATGCCCTTTTTAGGATTACGAATGAATAGGGTTTCATTCTCATCTTCTTCATCACTAGAGATGTCACTTGATTCTTGATTCTTGGCCTTATCTTTCTTAGATGTTTTGAAAGAAGCTTCTCTCTATGAGGGTTTCTCTTATTCGGTCTGCATCTCATATGCTATAATAATACCATGTAGTTTATCCATCTTTAACTTGGATACATCCTTAATTTCCTCAATTTTAGATACCTTTGCATCATATCTCAATTGTAGAGATTTCAGAACATTTTATACCACCATTGACTCTTCTAATTTTTCTCCAAGGCCTTGAATTTGATTTATAATTTGATCAACCTATAAAAGATAACTTGATATATTTTATTCCTGTTCCATTTTCAAACTCTCAAACTATCTTCTAAAAGTTTGTAACTTAGCTTGCTAAACCTTTCCATCACCTTTGTAAATATACTTGAGTTTTTACCAAAGTTTCATGAGTAGATTTGCATTACATAACATTAAAAAATTATAATTCACATAAACCACATAATATAGAATTTAAATCTTTAGCATTATTTTCACTTGCCTTCTTATCTACAAGAGTAGTTACAAGTGTTTATGGCTCTTAATATTCAACTATCATTACTTTCCAAATGTCAAATCCAAGGGCCATCAAGTAAGTACTCATCCTTATGCTCTAAAAGGCATAAATTGTCCCATCAAACAAAAGTGCATTATTTATAGAAAAAGCTTCATGTGATCTAGTCATCATGATTTCCCCAATCTACCTTTAAATTATTAAACTCTTTCAAAAGGAATCTACTCTAATACCAATTGTTAAGAATGTGATATACTAAAATGGGGTGAGTCAGTATATCATATATCTTTTAAATCTTTTATTTAATCAAATTCCTTTTCTTTAACCACTTAATCATACATTCAAGATATGCAATAAAAATTGAAACAATAACATGCACCACATAAAAGAGAGAGAGAGAGAGACAAAATTTTTACGTGGAAACCCAAAGTGGGAAAAACCACGAAGAACTATCTCATGTATGTAAATGAGCCCCAAATCGATTTTACAAAGTTCTCGAATACCAACTTGCAGGAGTACCAAACCCTTTATTGAGCACCAATACAATAATAATTTATGATCACCAAACCATAGGAGTACCAACCCCTTACAAATATTTGTGAGCACCAACCCACAGGAGCACAAACCACTCTTGTGTATAAAAAACAACTATCTCTCAATGTTGCTTTCTCAACAATTGATATAACTCTACTATATCTCTTTATATTCTCTCATCTTCTCTTATATAAAACAATTACAAGCCATGCACACTCTTGAATTATAAAAATGGCTTCCCAAGCCTCTTTTTATAGCTTTCCAAATGACCTTTGGCATTCACCCTTTGTGACCCTTCAATCTACATGGAAAATGGTGACAAACATGCATGAACCTTTGAATTCCTGAAGGTGACCCTTCATGGGGAAAAGTGTCATTTCCCTCTTTCGTATTTATTCTCTAACTCTTTGAATTCCTCAAGGTGAACCTTCATTGGGAAAAACATCCTTTCCCTCTTTTGTCTTTATCTGGTGATTCTTCAAATTTCTCAAGGTGACCCTTCATGGGAAAATTTTCCCTTTCCCTCTTTTATCTTTACTTAGTGACTCTTTAACCTCCTCATGGGCCCTCTTTTGTATTTATGCAACTAAAAATACATTAGTTAATATTTAATTAATATTAACACAATTAGCCAAGATATGAACATTAAAAACACCTTTAAACATTAAATGCTAAGGGTCCTTTATCACCAATACTACTAGACCTTTCACATCAATTTCAATATTTACAACAAAAAGATGCCATATGTCACTAAGCAAATGATTTATCAAACAAATCTATGTCCTGAGAGATTGAGACCAATTAAGAAATGACACGCATCCATATTTGAGTTGATTAAGTGGCTAAGTCACTTTTAAGCCCCAAAAGTGCCTAGTTGGAGTTGATTTGTTATTCCACATGTCAATAAAGTGCAATATTTAGCTTTAAAGCTAAAATTATTGATGAATCAAAGGAAAATCAACATTAAGATTTTTAATACAAAGATGATGAGTTTTCCATTAATGTTGCATGAAATATAATTACCATCAACACTGAATTAATCAAGGCAATATTCAAAAGGATGCTCAACTTAGATATTTATACCCACACTTATATTCTAAGCCCTAAACATTTATTACCTCTCTACAAGCTATTTTCTCAAAATATCAAATCTCTTCATGGATTGCATCTCAACTGCCATTATTGGAACTTCAAAGTTGTAAAGGAGTATAAGAGGATATCAATTTTTATCCAAGAACACTAAAAAAATGGTAAGAGTATGACCCTCCACTGTAAGTAAGGTAATTACATTTTGAATTGATAATTTTTTATTTCAAAATGGTAATTTAGTCATGTTCAAAGACATAGAGTTTATCCCTGAGGTCATAAAATTTGGGGACATGCATTACAACAATGTTTATCATAATGTTGAAGGAGATAGGGATCTCAAAGATTATAGAACCATGCCCCACATTAATCAATTTGCTTCTAATATTATTACAATCCAAGCTATAAATATCCACAAAGCCATAGAAAAAAATAGAGGTCATGCCTTATGTTGACCTGGTCTATGGTATCTTCAGGAACACAAGGTGTGAAGATGGATTGATCAAGTCCATGCATTAAGGGCTTCCAATTTCCTTCATCATAGGGTCAATTTTTAAGGTTATTATGACCTAAAATTTCTATAGCTATACTACAACAAAAGGATCATCGATGGTTGGTATGAGGCACACAAGCTAGAAAATAGTCTTGGCTTAATATACATCAAATCCAACTATAGTCTTCATGGATGACCAAGGTAATATACCAATTTTAAATTTTAGATAGGGGTTTAGTGTTGGCTTCATCATGCTTTATAGAGTATTTAGTAATGCACATATCAAATACATATACATATATATATATATATATATATATATATATATATATATATATATATATATATATATATATATATATATATATATATATATATATATATATATATATATATATATATATATACCACCCCACTATTATAAATAATCTTGGAGAACTAGCAAATTCCTTCACTTAGGGACATTATTAGTAGTAACTTGATCATTGATATGGAGGGCACATGTAAAAATGGAGTTTCATTTTATATGATGACATCTATTAGCTACCATTTTCACAATTACATAATTAGGGTAGAACACATGAACCCCTAAGCAAGATGAAGTGGTGCCTAAAACTTATTATGTAATGCATATCCACCACTTCTAACATCATATACATATAATTGTAGATGAATTATATTATATTGTCTACAATTTAGTCACAAAGTGTGAAATAAATAGGGTACGATCTGAGGTTGGGTAGGCATTAAGGATATAGGTATCTATTAGCTCTATCTTGATTATACAATTACTGAATAAGAAGGGGTAATGGTAGTTCCCCTTAGACTACCAAGATATGTGATAATGAAGTTGGTAGAAGAAGAAATAGCTTACTAAATGTTGCATGGAATTAATGGCCTCTTTAAGAGGAATAAGAAGACACCCCAACATAAGGTTCCTTACCAACTAGGGAAAGCCAAAGTGAAGTAATGGGAAGATGTCATAGTGGCATCTCATCATATGGATTCATACCCATTTCCCAAGGATGAATGTAGGATGTGGGATCCTAACTAGGTTATTAATAAACACCTCTCCAAATTCATGAGAGATGTGGCTATTGAGTAGAACTACTAAGATGAGGTACATGATTAGATATACCTTGATGCAATGAATGACAAAGTGTTCTTAAGGAATGTGATAAAGAAGAGCATAACACTTGAGATGAGACTTGATTGGGAAAGAAGGAATGAAGACATAATAAGGTATCATCTCCCACCAACTCATAGGATCATGTTTAATACCAACTATGAAGAAAATGAAGAATAATAGGAAGAAGATGATGTTCCTATAATAAAAAATAGACCATACAAGCTCCCACTTTAGGATAATCTAAATGGGAAAGATACATCTCTGAGCTTAGATCAAGGAGTCTAAATCAATTGACCTAGCCCTATACAAGGGATAATCACCCCTAAATCTATTGACTAAACATCTAAACAAAGCTTAGACCAAACAAGTCCTAATATCATTGATCTAGAGGAAGGATTCCCACAATAGGGAATTGAGATCTCATTATAAGGAATCTAAGCACTAGTTGGGAGAATGGTGGATAAAGTATACACCAAGAAGAGGTCCCTTATAAATGTAATAGATGGAGTAATGTGCCCTCTACATTCATCCCAATCTACCTCAATAAATAACCTTGATTTACTTTCATTTCTACTTGTCATCACATTCATAACTACCCTTTCTACTTCTACCCATGCTAGCCCCATGTTCACATTTACCACCACTACTTCCTTTGGAGGTTCCATTACACCATTCATCTCCCATGACACTACAAAATTTTCACCTCTATTTAGTTCACATGGCACTAGTACTATCCCATCTAAAGGCTCCATTCCTTCTTAGGCTACCACTAGTACATCCATCACCCTTAGTTCCATTATACCCACCAAGAAATTGAGGCCCAATTCACCATCATTCACCTAGAATAAACTACCTCACTTCACCCCAAAAGCTAGAAGGTTTATGCCTTCAACACTACCCACATTTGTTCTTAACATGGTTCTAGTTAGGTCCTTATTTGATCCATTGGGGCAATGGAACCCAAATTAATTATGTCCCTACCTATACTTTACCATCCTCCTTTACCCAAGCACTACCATCACAATCAACTTCCAAAGATGCATCAAATTGGGTAATGGACATGATTTAAATAGTAAGATAAGGAAAAACCTAGGTGGAATCCTCAACACCTTATATTTGAATGAGATTCAATCAAGCCATTAGCATAGTGAAGAGAGTGATCAAGAGATAGATAGAACAACCACAATCAAGCTCTACTATGATATATGAAAGTGAAGAACCACTCTTTACTTTGACTAAAAAGAGGAAGGTTGGTCCTAGATAAGTGTAGGAATATGCTACAAACCTAATGTCTATAGTATAAGCATAAATAGAATCCACCATTGCTATAATGAAGGGAATGTAATAGGAGTTGTAATGGTTGAAAGTGAAAATGTTGCTTATAGTTTTACACCACATGTTAATTTCAATAATTAATGTTGTAATCAATGTTTTCAACCTCTATAAGGTTATGAAGTAGAGATAGGAAAAAGTGATTAGGGAAGCTAAGGCAATCTCTAAGCTTGACCAAACTCTTGTCCATTATGACACCAAGTTGGAAAAATTGGCAAGAGTGGCAAGAAGTAAAAACTTCCCCGATCTCAAGGTTTTACCTCTTGGGGACATAGTGCCTACATAGAACATCCTCATGAACAAGAGAGCATCTTGAAGACCTATTTGATCAACTCAAGCATGAAAAAACATCTTTTGAGAAAAGTGGGTTCAATATATCCCACTTTTTGAAGGATTTCATGATCACCAAAGTGACCAAACTTGATGGCTCCTTCATGAAAGAGCAAGAGTTAAAGGCATAGATGAAGGTATTTTTTGCATGGTTCTAAAAGGATGTGTCAAATGACAAGATAGTAGCATAAGTGATAGACATTGTGGAATTTTTCAACCAAAGTTTTTATAAATAAGAGGCAATTAAAGAGGCATTAAGGCCCATACTCATGTAACATGATAGGCTAATCTAGGATGTACTAAACTTGTTTAGACTCATGATCCTAGATTTTACCCAAATAGACAAAGATTATCAAGCATGCATTGTATTATGGACCCAAAAGGAGAATTAGAGGAAGAAAAAGTAACACCAACAACAAGTGTGCCAATAATAACCTCCATCCCCTTAGGAATATTTTGTAATCTTTTTGTATTTTCAAATGTGGAATATTCCACTATAATGTGGTGGTTTATGCCATTTACCTATATTTGGGCACCACTTGTGGGACCACTAAAATCATATTAGGCATTTGAGCCTATATATATGGGACTCCCCTCATTTTGTAAATTAGAAAACACTTGTTTCAAAATTTAATACAAAGAGCCAAAGAATTTGAGAGTCTGTTTGTAGCAGTCTTGTGTGTGGTTTTATGACTTATGAATTCTCATGCTTTAGATATCTAATAGTTTCATTTTCTATAATCTAATTTGGTAATTACATTTCATATAAGAATTTTTAAGTTTTAAATTAATGGTAGGTCGACTAGTTTGGTAGTATCCTTGCTTTATTTTCTCTCGTTAGCAACTACATGTGATGTGTAATTTACTGCAAGTGAGTTATCTTTATGTAATATATGCTATTGGATATATGTATTCTCCTTTCTTAGAATTTTTAACTACATATATTCATATTTTAGCACTATTATAGGTCCAATATATGTTAGTTTCCTATGATTTGCCTTAAAATTTAGTAGAATTGGTATTTTGGTCATTTTAAGCACAACATTTTTCTATCCTACCCTAGTCTCTCTTAGATCTACCATGAATCAGCTTAGCTTAGATCATGTTATATATATCTATTGCTTAATTGTATTTTTGGAATTAATTATAAAAAATTAATATAATTCACAAATATTAGCTAAAAATTATGTCACTACATAACATCTATTATCCTTACAACAAGGTTTTCATGTAGACCTTAAAGTGGTGATCACATCTTTACTATTTATGTTATTTCAAGAAATATTTTTATAAATAACTCAATCCCTAATTCATTCCAAAACTTTAAATTGAGTTTTACCTTTCCCATTTGTTCCCTAGTGATATAAGGAACACTAAAAGTGCATCAATAGGGAGGGAAATGTTGGTGCTAGAAGGAGGGCCTATACAAATATTTTCATGTATCTTTTTTGAATTTTAGATGTACTTTGTTACACATAGGTTAATTCATTAAATTACATGAATAATATTAAATAACTCTAATTATTTTTACTCTTTACACTAAACTTCACATTCTTTGAAATATTTCATCAAGATTAGTGTTCATTTATGAATATTTGGTAAAATAATCTAAATCTTTTCTTAAATCAATGAAAAGATGGGTGAAATACCATGTTCTTTACACATATTAAAGGTTATTTTGAACATATTTACAAAGATTGGTATAAATTAGCTAAATAATCTAGATCTTTGTGTAGAGTTCATTCTCTAAGACATTACTAATGCTAGATCTAAGTTTTTAAGATCTTGATTATTTAGTTTCATTTAGATTTAAATAAATCTTTGCATATTTTTGTGCATTAAGGAATTTTAAATTACCCTAATACTCTTTGATTGGTGAATAGACATGGATTTACTTTGAAATGTTATCTTAACACTGACCTTTATAGGTTTTGTTGCAATGCTGACAAACATTTGTGTAGACGTTGAAAAATCTAATTTTTCTAAGCTTAGATCTACAAAGATCAAGGCAAATATACTTGATCTAGTCTTTTCTATGTTGATTGGGATAATTTTTGTGGTATTTGGTATTCATAGAGGCTATATTTGTATTCCTTTCACTCTCAACACTCATTTCACATCTTAGAATCACCTAACATTTGAACTAGGTCCTAATCTGAGCATAGAACCCCTTTAGTGTCTATAGAAACCCACAAGAAAGTGAGAGTAGATAAAGGTATATGTAGGAAGTCTAGGAATCAACCCAATTCTCTATCAAACCTAAATTTGTGACCCTTTATTCCATTTATGACATGGTTGGTTGGCTCACCCATCAACATCCTTGGAGTCATGCATGATTTACCTAAAAATCTAGAGAAGTATCTACCTCTCTTTATCCTTATTGGTAGGGTGATGGCTAAAGAACAATCAATCCCTCAAAGCATATTTAAGGTTTCCTAATGTTATTTATGAGGATGTGGTTTGTTTCCTCTTTATTTTTTCATTTTAAGACACTACATATGATTGGTTCCTTAACTTACCCAAAAATTCCATCATGGGATAGAATCAATTTAATGACACCTTTATAATTTAGTTCGGTAGGGTAGTTAGCCCAGGAATCATGTACAAATAGTTTACCACCTTAAATAGGGACCCAAAGTAACCATTAAGGACATCTAACTATAGATTCCAAAAGATGTACACCCTAACATCCCCATCATATAAGCCTATAGATGAATTATCTTTAGAAATATATAAGAACACTTTGGATCTTATGATAGCCATTTTTTTGAGGAAAGTCATGGGTATTGACACATTGCCTTTAGCCTATGTTGAGGCTATACATATCAATGAATAGATGCACCCATAAGGACACCCCAAATTTTCTATTCCCAACTTTTATCCAACCATTCCTACTCTAAACATCATCCCTAACATGAATCAAAACTAACCTACCTTGAACCAATTACCAGTGCTTAACTAATTACTTCTGAACCATGTCACACCTAACTAGTAGCTTGGATTCTTTAACTAAGCAATTACTGAGGCATACTCCTAGAATAATTAGGCTATGGTGCCTCTAAAAACACTAATGCCTAATATACCATTCAAAATAATAGCTTAGAACCTTTAGAGGGAGAGTTAGACTCAATCTAAATAACTATTCAAAAGATTACAAATGATTTCTTGGATCTTAAGAAGTAGATGAGAAATACCACTGAGAATTTCAATAGAAGATATAATTTGCAAAGATAAAATAGAAATTTCAATAGGTTTGATAATAAAAATGAGTCTCCTTTGAGTAAATTATTTAAAATCAACATCTGCGAGATGGCCTTGCCTAATTGGTGTTTAGTGCAAAATAATTGTAGACATAGGGAACTAAACTGTGTTGAGCTATATCATGCATGTAAAGGCATCCAAATCCAAATGGAGAGATTTAACGTGAATTAAAATGATAAAATAATTTCTAAAGGTTGTGATAATTCTATTAATTCCCCTAGAGCACCTAAATTAGTCCTCATGGTTGAGACTTATGACTTTCCTATCCATGATGATATTGAACCTAAGGATAATGTTAAAGATTTACATGCTTTCCAATAATTCCAATGAAACAACTATGCTATGAGAATTAAAGGTTATAATCCACCTTTAAAAACTTCCACTCCACCCAATAAGCCAAACACACCTCCTAATAGTAGGACATATAATAATCTTCCACACTTCAAAGGTAAAGAGAGTCAACCAACAACAAAAACAACTTGCACAACACCAAAATATGGATATAATATAATGGGAGACATGAATAAAATCAAGTTGAATATAGCATTGCATGATCTCACATAGATCACTAAAGAATGTGATTTGTTGTTGAAATCCTTGATTGAAAATCCTTGCTCTAGCAAGTCTAAACAAGTTCATGCCAATGTTGTTATGTACAAGAGTAAGCATGAAGTTCTACCATTCATGTTAACTATTATAATTTTTGGTAAGAATCTCCATAATTTCTTACTTTATTCTTGCATCTTGGTTAATATTATGCCTCTAGATATTTGTGAAAAGATGGGGTTAAACCCAATCAACTATGAAAAGGTGGTAGTGTAGTTAGACAAGTTAAGGGTAAAGGTAATAGGTGAATTGTTGAATATACACATACAACTAGCTCAAGAGTATCAAATATAGTAGTTCATCAACATTCAAGTCATTAACATACCTAAATCTTATGGGTTATTACTTATCCATGACTAGACTAAATCCTTGAATGGATATATGTCCACTGATTATTCTCATATGTGGCTACATTGGTGGGGGATCTCCAATCAAATCATGATTGATTATGAGCCCAAGATGAAATATATGATCATAAAATACAATTCTAATAACAATAAGGTAAAATACTAATCTTCTAATTTGGGTGTCTATAATTTGGAGACTACTAACATTTTTATAGGTGATGGTGTGAAGAAAGAATACCAAGGCCCTTGGAAATTACACTTTGATTTTACACGAGTCAAACAAGGCTCAGAAATTGGAATTTTCTTAATAAATCCTAAAGGCAAAGAGTATCTTGCTTCTTATAGATTACAATTCCCTTGCACTAATAATTTAGTAGAATATGAAGCCCTTATTTTAGGACTTAAATTTATAATTAAACATAAGGTTAAAAACTATTAATTTATGGTGATTCTAATTTAGTAATTAATAAAATTAGACAAGATAATAGTGCAAGATTTCTTGTCCAAAAAAGTAGAAATTTAGAGCATGGGGCTTAATTGAGTACTTAAAATCATTCAATATTATTTCCTTTCCTAGGGAACATAGCTAGGTTGTAGATGCCCTAGCTTCAACAATGGCTAACTTGGTGCCACCAAAAGCCATAAACCTATGATAACTCACTGTGGAGATCATCGCATGCCCCTCCATGCTAGATAACATCCATCACTTCCAAGTATTTTATGGTGACCAATAAATAATCAAAATTTTATGTAATATTGGCATATTGAGTCTCATATCATGGATGAACAAGATTATAATTTTGGGAAAGGTGTAGAAGACAATGAATATGGAGTTATCTAGCTTAAAGAGAACTAAATTCCTAAATTCATGATATCCTTTGAGATAATGTTTGACCCAAACAAATAAGGAACTAAAGATAAACAACCCAAAGTAAATGGGAAGGAATACAAGAAAATTAATTAGGATATCTTGGAAATAAATGAAATGTCAACATTGGTTTAGTATACACTGATGAATAATTAAAGAATGTGACTACCCTTCTAACTAGATTCAAATAATTCATCACTTGGTAATATGATGACATAAATATCTTTAACACTGGTGTGATTACTCCCACCATCCCATTAAAGGAAGCTTATAATCCTTTCAAGCAGAGTTAAAGACCAATAAGCCCAATGTTGGAACTACTAATTTACAAATAAGTGAATAAGTTACTTGATTCAAGGATAATTTTCTTTATAAGGAACTCAACATGGGTAACTAATCTTGTACTAGTTCAAAATAAAAATAGAGAGATCAGACTTTGTGTTGATTTATAGAACCTAAACAAATATTAAAAGAAAGATAATTATCCTCTACCATCTTTAGATGAAGTCATATAGTTGGTAAGTGGCTCTGGTATGATGGCATTTCCAAATGTATTTTTAGGATATAACCAAGTATTTGTGAATAAAAATTATAGAATGAATAATGCCTTCACAACCAATGGGGAATGTTTGCTTACAAATGGAATCCATTCAATCTCATCAATGCAGGATCAACTTTACAACAAGTAATGAACTAAACTTTTCATGGATTAATTGGTAAATTTATTATTATTTACATGGATATAATGTCTAAAGGTGTTTTTAATGTTCATATCTTGGCTAAAGTGTGTTAATATTAATTAAATATTAACAAATATATTTTTGGTTGCATAAAGATAAAAGAGGGCCCATGAGGAAGTCAAGGAGTCACAAAGTAAAGACAAAAGAGGGAAAATATGCATTTCCCATGAAGGGCCACTTTGAGGAATTCAAAGAGTCACCAGATAAAGACAAAAGAGGGAAAGGATACATTTTCCCATGAAGGGTCACCTTAAGGAACTTGAAGGGTCATGAAAAATAGGTTTGGTGACATTTTCTATGTGAATTGAAAGGTCTTAAAGGGTGAATTCCAAAGGTCATTTTTAATTCTATAAAAGGAGGCTTGGGAATCCATTTGTTATATATATGGAAGTGAATGATTTTATCTAGTTGAGAAGAACATAGGAGAGTAGAAAAAAGAAAAGAGATATAGTAGTGTGCTATCATTTGTTGAGAAAGCAACATTGAGAGATAGTGGTGTTTTATACATAAAAGGGGTTGGTGCTCCTATGGTTGGGTGCTCAAAAATAATTATTGTGTTGGTGTTTAGCAAAGGGGTTGGTGCTCTTATATACTTGTGTTGGTACTCATTTATATACTTGAGTTTGTTCTTGATGGTTTTTCCCACTTTGGGTTCCACATAAAATCTGGTGTCTTTATCTCTCCTATGTGGTGCATGTTATTGCTTTTAGTTTTATTTCATATCTTTAATGTGTTAATAAGTGGTTAAAGTAAAGGAATTTGATTAAGTAAAATATATATGATATATTGTGAATCAGTATATCCAATGCTCAACAATTGGTATCAGAGTAAGTTCCTTTGGAAGAGTTTAATAGCTTGAAGGTAGATTAGGGAAAACACAATATGGCCAAGAAGCTAAGCAAGGAGAATCAAGAGCTGAAATTTGTGATCAAGGATCTTAAGGACTAGGTATGTATCTTGGAATCTAAGTTGGTTTTAGAAGAAAAACAAGATAAGATGTCAAATTAGAATTTTAAGAATTAGCTAGAGGTTAGATTTTCAAGTTTGAGATCAAGAGAAGAAGAGTGTGATTATTTGAAGGATGAATTAGGTTCTTTGAAGGATAAGCATGAGATGCTCATAATCAAGGTTAAGAAAGATAATGAGATATTAGTCCTAGGTAAGAAGGATGCAAGTTTGAATAGAAAATTGAAGAAGACAATTAGGTAGCCCAATGCCTTTAGGTTTTATAATTCTTTTCATGGCCATTTTTTTATTTGTCATTATGTTGGTCACAGGGAAAGAGACTATTTGAGGAGAAGTAATTAGTCAAAGGGAGATCTAAGTCACCTTCAAGTAAAAGGTATGAAAAATGTTATTTGCTTTTGTTGTCATATGGTTGGCCATATTGCTAAATTATGTACAAATGGAGTAAAGAGATCCTCAAGGTATGTCAAAGGCTATGGAGCCCCTAGAAGGTATGAGAATGGCCAAACTTAGGTTTATTGACCTAAGATAGTAAAGGTTGATTAGGTTGACTCTAATAATGAGTATAAATTACTTTATATAGTGGAGAAAGAATCAAATAGGAAGGATTTTGTGGAACTCTTGTTATCAAGAAAGATAGTGAATACTAGTCTTAAATAGCCTATAAATCAAAGATAATATATTGTTACATTTTAGCATGAGCCTTGTAAAGATAAGACATTTTCAATATTTGAGAAGATGAATAACATCGTGGATGTTGAGGTTAGTGAGTCAAAAAAGTTAGACATGCCTAAATGAATTCTAAGAGAAAGAAATCAGTCTTATGGATGCAGGAAGATCAAGGAAGTAACATAGGAGATGTGGCATCTCCTAAGTTCATTTTGTTCTAAGATAATTTGTGTGGGGTGTCTCTTCTAGGATTCAAGGAGACACTTAAAAAAAAATTGAAACATGGTGGATGTTGTTGGGTCTTGGTTATGTTGCATGAAAATAAAGTCATGTAGGTGAGTTGACAAATTAATTTTTATATTAGTTGAGGGGGATGTAAGTGTTATCTTTACGATAGAATCTTTGCCATTGATGTCAAAGGGGTAGAAATATAGTAACAGGTAAAGGAACAAGTTTAGAAAATAGGATTCTAAAATAAGGGAGAGTTACTATATATTTTCAATTGGTTCAGTTTACATTTTGTGTAGGTCTCAGTTTCAGGTTGGCATGTGTAGTACATATTTTAAAAATGTTGTAGTTTTAGTTTGAGGTTGCCATCAATAACAAAGGGGGAGATTGTTGGAAATATTTTCATTGATGTAAAAAATATATAAATATAGCATTTAGTGTCTAAAGGTGTTTTTACTGTTCATATCTTGGATAAAGTTTGTTAATATTAATTAAATATTAATGAATATATTTTTGGTTGCATAAAGATAAAAGAGGGCCCATGAAGAAGTCAAAGAGTCACCAAGTAAAGACAAAAGAGGGAAAGGATACATTTTCCCATGAAGGGTCACCTTGAGGAATTTAAACAGTCACCAAATAAAGATAAAAGAGGGAAATGACACATTTTCCCATGAAGGGTCACCTTGAGGAATTTGAAGGGTCATGCAAGATAAGTTTGGTGTCATTTTCTATGTGAATTGAAAGGTCTCAAAGGGTGAATGCCAAAGGTCATTTGGAAGGCTATAAAAGGAGGCTTGGGAAGCCATTTTTTATATTTATGGATGTGAATTATTTTATCTAATTGAGAAGAGTAGAGGAGAGAAGATAAAAGAGAAGAGATATAGTAGTGTTCTATCATTTATTGAGAAAGAAACATTAAGAGATAGTGGTACTCACAAATCATTGATGTGTTGGTACTCATCAAAGGGGTTGGTGCTCCTACAAGTTGGTGCTTTCAAACATTGTAAACTTGAGTTGGTGCTCATTTATATACTTGAGATTATTCTCTATGATTTTTATAACTTTGGTTTCCATATAAAATATGGTCTCTCTCTCTCTCTCTCATGTGGTGCATGTTATTTTTTTCAATTTTATTTCATATCTTGAATGTGTGACTAAGTGGTTAAAGTAAAGGAATTTGATTAAGTAAAAGATATATGATATACTATGAATTAGTATATCCCATGCCTAATAAGCCAAAGTCAAAGCATTTTGGATTTTAGACTTTGTCCTACTATGGAATAAGGCCCACAAGAGAAAAGGACAATATGATAAGTTCACTCCCCTTTAGATTGGACCTTACCAAGTAACAAAGATACTCAATGAAAACATGTTTAGACTCAAAGACCTACAAGGAGGTGACCTCACCTTACTCATCAATAGGTAATACATGAAGCATTACTTCTCTGCTTCCTCATCCTAAATTACAAAAAGAGAGTAAGCTTGTTTAGATTTAGATCATGTAAGAGTAGAATATATTCCATTTCTATGTTACTTTCCTATTACTTTCTTACTTTGATTTCTTGTTTTTCTTTCCTGCTTTGTCCTTCATTGCTTTCTGTTTACTTTTATTTTCTTTTGTGTGTTATAACATAGCAATAAGTCCTCTAGATAATTTTTTTTTTGGATTAATATGTGTTAACCCAGTCCTAAATGTGAAGAAATGATGGTTGATTATTAACATCAGATGTCCAAAGATTGGAATCCTCTAGCATTTCCCTAATCTAAAAAATTTAGGCAGGGTTAACTAGAGATTGGTTTTCTTATGAAGATCTCATGATATTTTGAGGATGTAATATATTTTAGATGACTATGCATTTTCTTAAATAAGAGTTTGAATCTATGTAAACCATCATACTGTCACAAAACCTATTAAATTAATTGATCAGGTAGAAATTTCTATCTAAGAGTGGATAACATTTAGTTATGTCTTGACACAATCTTTACACTTGGCTAATTTTGGTTCCCAACCATTTTGGTTTATGAATGTATGTATAAAAAAAGAAACAAAATATGATACACCAATGAATTAAAATCATAAACTACTTCATATTATATGAATGGTGATTTAGGTAATCTCTACTAGGGTTGTGGATGTTTGGTTGGTAGTAGAGCAAGGCCTGGAGTGGAGCCAAAGGTATCTCTATTAGGGATATAGTTTCCTAGCTGACAACAAAGTAATGCCCAAGCTATCCCTAATTAAACAAAGAATAATTATTAATTAAATCTAATTAATTCTTAGATCATTTCATATCTTAATGTCTTGACACTTGAAGATTAACATTTTTAAATCCAGTGTCAATAGTTAATGAACTATAAAGCACACACATAGTATGTTTATCTACAGGATTTAAACTCTATTTCCATCTTGTGAGCTTTCATTAGTTCTCAAAAGTTATTTTGGTGAAACTAAAAATCATATTGAGATGATTAAGTTATAACTCATCTTTGAACAGAAAATATAGATTCTAAAATTTTGCAATGTTTGCCCACAAAGGTCACCATTTGTTGATACTCAATTGCCCCTATTCCTAGAATAGGGACCCTCCTATTTGAATTTTCCAAAATGCCTAAGTGTTAAGTTTGATAAGTCATTTGGTGCATAATAAATCCAATTTAATGCCTCCTATAAACTCTTGGTTAAAAAAAAACATCTTACAATATACATTAGCATTTATAAATATTTGGATTATTGTAAGATGCTTTGAGTTTCCTTTGAATCTCAATATATTAGTAACCATGAATTGATTTAGACATGTAGACAAGTTCCACCAAGACTATTCAGTTTGGTTCCCAAATTGACATGAACACCTTAAAGCTTCACAAGACTCTCATCTAACTAAACTTATATTTTGTTTAAAGTATTTACTTGTTTAGTCTCACTTTAAACTTATTTTATTTTTCTTATGACAGGTGATTAAACATCCCTAGAGTCTAACTTAGCTTCTCGTATGGATTCACATATTATCAATTTAAAGGTAGAAGGTTGTGATGCCTCATGAGACATCAAAATATAGAAAGGATAGAAAAATAATACTAGCTCCTTGACATACCACATGGTGCCATCCCAAAAACTCACAAATGAACTAGCCATTAGAATTTAGATCTATGGGCTACATGTCAAAATCCTAGATCCTATGAGTAAGTCCCTTCAAACTTGAGCTACCACACATCCCATTACATCTAGTAGCATATGAGATGATGTTGTGTGTCCCAAATATAACCTGAGTAGCCTAGAAAAGTGATGTGTGTCTCCTTCATGCTCATCCAAGAGTGATGCATGTCAACACCATGTCATATTTTATCCAAAGCTCATGAGACCCTTCTAAGAGTGATGTGTGACCCCACTAGACCCACGAGATGATGTGATGTAGGGGCATCCCATGAGGACCCCAAAAATGAACCATTTTTGTTTTTAATTGGTCTATTAGGTGTTTTATAGATGCTAGAGGTCATTAGTAGTTCATTTGTGGAGTCTTGATCATTTGTAGGTTCATAAATTTTGAATTTGGTCATTTCCCACCAAAATCTCCTTCTAGAGAAATATGAATTTTATAATCCTTTTATAAGGAATTTAAAATAATTATGAAGGAAGAAGATGTGTCAAACCATGTTTAGGGATCTTAGCATTACAAGATGTCCATCAATGTCATGTTTCTAGTATCTTGGATCTAGACACTTTGTTCTTATGTGAAATCAAGAAAATGTATGTAAATAATAGACCTCTATGTGTGAAAAGAAGGAAAGATTTAGTTATGCACTTTTTTAGGAGATAGAAGTTAGTTTTAAACTATATAATAAGGTTCCATTCAAATAATATGAAAATAAGGAATGTAATTTTGAATTATGCTATGACGGGGAACATTGAAACCCCTATTTGAATGAATGAACATATTACAGACCTCTATTTTAAGGACTTTAAAATTATTACTAGTTTCATACGTGATATTGATGAATGTATGTCATTGAAAATGTTTAAAATGTGATTGAAATCTAATGATTTTTTTTGAAAAGATCTTGAAGAGTTAAAAATTTAAGAAGGATGTTCATATTAGAGGAAAGGAACATAGACCCTATTTAGGAGGGTTTCTACTTGTTGGTAGACTGTGATTTGATATTGGTAATGTGATAAAATTTGTGGATGGTATTAATGTTTTTAAAGGTTAGTATAATGTGTTTAATATTATATATTTCAAGGAATAGTATTTAAGCCATCTAGTATGTAGAATATTTTATGAACAGGCCACTATTTTGTATAAGTTACCTTAATTGTAGATGATGTGATTCAAAGATTGAGAGTGAAAGGTGAAGGTAGACTTTTCAACATGGGTAATGTTTTGGTGTGTGATTTTAAATTACACTTATCAAGATATAGTTTAGAATTCATATGATTTCATAAAGCATTAACAATTATGACAAGAAACTTTGTTTCCTAGAGTTGTTTATGATCACAGTGGACTATGCATTGGAATTTTAGGAGGATATGATCAAAAATAATGTGTTTAAAAAGTAAGTAACATTTTTTTAAGTGGAATTTATTACATTAAACATTGAATGACTCCTTAGATTGATCAATAATGAAGTATGAGATGGTAAACTATGACACGGTCCTATAAACAAGCATTTGCTAATACAATCAAGAGTATTTTTGATATGAAAAGGATAAACATGGATTTATCACAAAAATCCAAATATTTATCAAGGTGTGGAGATGTGTTATAGACCATAGGAACCTATTTTGAGTATTTTAAACTCCATAAAACAAATGCATTGGAATTTTAAGTGTTCTCGAGTGGTAACAGTAAGTAGGAAACCCTAAACTAGGGTTTAACTCATATCTAAGGTTCTAACCATACAAAAAGGTCAAATATTTGTAATATTAATAATTTACATGTGCCCTAACTAGTTATGATTTTTTAAAAATGTGTATAGACATGGAAGTATAGATTTTGAAGACTATTTGTGTAAGGAACCCTGATAGACCTATTTGCAGAAAATACTGACTGGAATAGCCAAATGAAAATGGTTTAAGAATAGACCTAGGTTTCAAAACATTGTGAATATAATATTGGTGAATGAGGGTATCTATATCAAGAACTATATTTCAAATATTTGATGGAATAAATCCGTACCAAGCTAGAAACCCAAAAACATGGCTATAAGGAGTGTGGAAAGTGTGTGTAAATTGTGAAAAAGAGAGGATTGAGAATTGGGAAGGATTATGTCATGTCCCCTTCTAGTTGACATATTTCGAGCGGATGATTAGCCTATTATGCGACCCTTGTAGGCTGATAGGATGGATAGAGGGTCTTGATAGAGATGGGTTGGAATTCGTTCGGGCACTTTCGGGCATGAATTAAGGGAGATATTAATATTTGATTGATTTAATCAAATATTAATTATTTGAACTAATTTTAATTAATTATTAATTAATTATTAATTAATTATTAATTAATTATTAATTATTAATGATTTAGTCTAATTTGAGGATGCAAATTCTAAATTAAGACTTGGTCTAATTTTAAGACCCTATTTCTAATTTAAGGAAGTCTAATTTAAGGGAGTCTAATTTTAGCAAGCACACCTTTGGAGGTGTATAAGAATCTCTCATGAGAGAGAGTTTGTATCCATGATTATTTTTGATATTGATTCTTGTTAAGAAATTCTTCTGTGAAGACTGAGCCAAGGGTTCCAGGATTCCAATTGCAGTGAAGAACGTCAACTCTTCATTGTGTGCGATTCAGAGGTTGTGAAAGATCAGCCGATCTATTGCCGAATTGAGAGATAACTTCACCCAGAAGTTATCATAGTATTACAGGGATTTGAGAGATAACTTCACTCAGAAGCTATCACAAGGGTTTACAGGTATTTTCTTTATTTTGGGTTTTGATTCAAGAATTATCCAGATATAGATCTTTTGTGTCAGCCCATAATTCTACAGATCAGGATCAGGCATACAGGGTGTGTTATATCAGTGGCCGTACGACTTCTGTACAGATCTACGAAAAATTCGTACGCATCTACAGAAAGTTCAGGTACCGACATCGGCGAACAGGAACTTACAGAGACCGACATCGGTCGACTCATCACCGACGTCGGCAAGGGGACTACTACAGGTCGACCGATGACGGCAGTATAACCGACGTCGGTGACTGTGTTTTTTACACAGCAGGCCGAGACGTGCCAGATTCAACCCAGTTCGTGGAATATTCAGGCTATAAGGCCGAACTTTCGATATTCTTTGTATACTTGACAGAGGATCTCAAATTGTAAGCTTATGAGCAAATAAAAAGAAATTATACTGTGATTTATTCATCTATTTGAAGATATTTTTGCAGAAATTCAGATAAGCAATTTGGAGCTTTGTTTTGATATTCGAAGGGATATTACAGTGGTATCAGAGCTAAATCCTACCATCCTGAGGGTTTAGAAATTTTATGCAGCCAGAAGAGTTGCGACCACACGGGTATTACACACGCAGTAAAGCTTTGCTTGAAGGTACTCAAGTTCTAGAACAACCGCCGGAAGACATGGGTGATGATATTGGCAGGGCCCGTATTCCTCACCATCCGAGAGACCAAGATGATCCAGAGGTTTTACTTACTCTTAGAGAACTATGAGAAGGGCAAAGGCAGAATAACCAGGTATTACAACAGTTGGCAGCAGCACTGCCGAGATTGGGTTCTCTAAGGAGACATTCCCCACACCGTGAGGATGTCAGGAGTGTTGCAGGATCACAGCGAGGCCATGGGACTATTTCTCGTATAACGAATAGGCCTACTAGGCCTATCTTTGTGAGACAGGAAGCAGAGGAGGTGATAGCAGGTGAGGAGCATGAGGAGACATTTACGGACACACTTAGGGCAGCGACTGAAGAGTGGGAGTCATTACCACATGTGGTCAGGGAGATGATTACTTTTGACCGATTCCTCACACAAAGGAAAGAACATTACCGAGGTCGACAGAATGGGAGACCAAGACCCCAGAACAATGATCTGAAGCAGGCTACGAGTAGGCTCACACTAGCAACATTTGACGGTAGTGGTAAGGTGACAGCACAGGCCTGGGTTAGTAAGCTGGATACATTTCTCACATTGCGACCGATGAGTGAGGAAGATGCTATCAGATATGCGACACTACATCTTGAGGGAGTAGCTCACGATTGGTGGCACCATGGGATGGTGACACTCCATCATGATCGGATCACTTCTTATCAGGAGTTTGTGGACAGGCTGGTAGAGCGTTTTGACAGGAGGGATCCAGAGTCCTATTTCTGAGAGTTGGCACAGTTGCGCCAAAGCGGCAGTCTAGAGTCTTACATTGGTGACTTCCAGAAGTTATCAGTTATGGTTCCTGACATTTCAGAGAGGCAACTAGTAGTACTTTTCATGGAGGGCTTGACAGAACCATTGAGAGGGTGGATCAAAGGCTTTGATCCTCCTTCCTTACAGGAAGCTATGAAGAAGGCATGCAGTATGGAGATGGCAGCTCCATCTAGTAGATCTAACTCCCGAGGTACTTCTTCATCCAGGGACAGTAAGGGCTCCAACAGGAATAGAGAAAGACCAGGCTTCAACATAGATAAATCAGGGGTCAAGAATGATTCGAGGGCCAATCCAGCAGCACCACCTTTGGATAGAGAGGCTCTTAATGACCTGCGAAGGAAGAAGCTTTGTTTTTACTGTAAAGGTCCATATGATGCTAATCATGATTGTCCGTTGAGACCTAAGGGCAAAGCAAATTGGGTAATGTGGGCCTATTATGAGGATGAGGAATCAGAAGATTCCGAACATCACGATTGTTCTGAGGAGCCAGAGGCTGAAGCTTCAGAGCCTTGGGTAGAGGCAGAGTCAAAACTCCAGATTCAGGAAGCACGTTTATCTAGCATCCAGCACGAGGGATCATTCAGACTCTAGGGAGTTTTGGCCGGACAGAGGGTCATTACCCTTCTTGACACAGGAGCCACACACAATTTCATTGACACTAGATTTGTGGAGAAGCGTGGACTCACCACAGAAGAGTTCGGGGGCATTAGAGTTAAGGTAGCTGACGGTTACACCCTCCGGTGTGAGCGGATGATCAGAGATCTTCCATTGCGCTTGAACAACTATGAGTTCAAGGCTGATTATTATGTGGTCAACATGGGAGATATAGATTTGGTTCTGGGCATGAAGTGGCTTCATTCCCTGGAGGTAGTCACTCTTAGTCTTAAAGATATGGAGATCCGTTTTGATGTAGATGGGAAGACTCACATTCTTAAAGCAATACGGGACGGCAACATCAAAACCATTTCTTTACATCGGATGGAGAGGCTCATACGGCATGATATGGTAGAGTGGGTTGCCGAGTGCACATTAGCAACAATGCAGGAGGGACAACAGAAGATCGAGTACCATCCAGACATTCAGCAGCTGAGAGTCAAGCATGACAAGGTCTTTGGTGACATTCCACCAGGGAGACCTCCAGACAGGGGCATTGAGCATATTATTGAGCTTGAGGAGGGGGCTAAGCCCATTATGATTACTCCTTATCGACATCCTAAGCGGTTGAAGGATGAGATCGAGAGAACAATTAAGGAGTTACTGGCTATGGGTCATATTCGGCCAAGCAAATCACCGTTTGCTTCTTCAGTTGTTTTAGTGAAGAAGAAGGATGGTACCCTACGAATGTGCATTGACTACAGAGCCCTGAATAAGAGGACCATTAAGAACAGGTATCCTATACCTCGTATTGACGAGCTTATTGACGAGCTCCATGGTGCACGTTACTTCACGAAGATAGACTTAAGATCAGGCTACCATCAGATCAGAGTTCACGAGCAGGACGTGGAGAAGACAGCTTTCTGCTGCCATAGTGGACACTACGAGTTTATAGTGATGCCATTCGGGCTCACTAATGCGCCAGCAACATTTCAGTCCACCATGAATAGAGTCTTCCATTCACTGCTGAGGAGGTTTGTACTTGTTTTTTTTGATGACATTCTTATATACAGTAGGAATTGGCAGGAGCATTTGGCTCATCTGGAGACTGTACTCAGCATATTGGAGAGGGAATCCTTGTACGCCAAGGAGTCCAAATGTGATTTGGGGATGACCGAATTGCTATACTTGGGTCATATTATCAGTGCAGGGGGAGTGCGGATGGATCCTGAGAAGATCTGCGCCATCATAGATTGGCCTATTCCAGCAAACCTAACACAGCTAAGGGGATTTCTAGGTTTGTGTGGGTTTTACCGGAGGTTCGTGAATGGTTATTCACGACATGCAGCTCCCATGACAGATTTGACTAAAAAGGGTGCCTTTTGTTGGACACCTGAAGCACAGGAGTGTTTCGAAAGGTTCAAGGAGTTGATGACTACGTGCCTAGTTCTGGCACTACCTGATTTTTCGAAGCCGTTCGAGTTGCAGTGCGATGCCTCAGGGGAGGGCATTGGAGCGGTGCTTATGCAGGACAAGCACCCCATAGTATATGAGAGTCGTAAGCTCAGAGGACCAGAAAGACTATACAGCATCTATGATAAGGAGATGCTTGCTATCATGCATGCCTTGGCAAAATTTAGGCAATATCTAGTGGGCAGCAAATTTTGCATCAAAACGGACCACAACAGTTTGAGACATTTCTTGGGGCAGCGAGACCTCAATGATCGTCAGCAGAAGTGGGTGAGTAAAATACAGGCATATGACTTTGACATCTCTTTCATCAAGGGCACCCAGAATGTTGTGGCCGATGCTCTTTCACGCAGGCCGTATTTGAGTACCATGGTCCACATTACAGAGGATTGGCGACATATGATTGTGGCAGAGTATGCCAAGGATACATGGGCAACTAGCATTGTTGAGGGATTGACGGTTGACACCAGATATACTCTTGTGGATGACTTGATCATTTACAAGAACAAGGTTTATTTGATTCCAGGATCATCGATGAAGAACATTATCATGCGAGCTTTTCATGATATACCTACTGCAGGACATCCCAGATATTTTAAGACTTACAGACAGATCAGGGAGAGATTCACATGGAAGGGCCTCAAAGTAGATGTTCTTCAGTATGTGCGTGAGTGCCCTGTTTGTCAGCAGAACAAGCAGGAGAACACGTACCCAGCCGGATTGTTGCAGCCACTTCCAATTCCTGACAGGAAGTGGGAGTGTTTGTCGATGGATTTCATTACGGGCTTGCCTAAAGCCCAAGGACGAGATTGCATATATGTAGTTGTGGATCGGTTAACGAAGTATGCTCACTTCTTTCCGATTACCACCACACATACAGCTACACAGGTAGCAGAGGTTTTCTTCCGAGAGGTATTCCGACTGCATGGATTACCTCAGAGCATAGTGAGCGATAGGGATAGTCGGTTCCTGAGTCACTTTTGGCAGGAGGTGTTCCGACTTTGTGGGACCGAGCTTACACCTAGCACCAGCTACCACCCACAGACTGATGGACAGACGGAGATTGTAAATAAATGGGTGGAGGGCTACCTCAGGAACTACATTGCAGGGCAGAAAAAAGCTTGGGTTAAGTGGATTCATCTATGTGAGTATTGCTATAACATGACTTTCCACATGACCATTCAGATGTCTCCTTTTATGGCATTGTACGGGTATGAGGCACCAAGTTTTCTAGATTTACTACTGAGTGACAGTAGAGTGCCGAGTGCTGGGGACCTATTGCAGGAGAGTCAGGATATTATGAGGACTCTCAAAGAGAATATTGCTAAGGTGCAGAATCAACAGAAGCAGTATGCAGATCAGCAGAGGACCGAGAGATCTTTTGAGGTAGGTGACATGGTCTATCTTATGCTGCAGCCTTACCGACAGTCTACTCTTAAGAAGAGTGGGGCAGAGAAGCTTAAGCCACGTTACTACGGTCCTTTCCGGATCCTAAGACGCATTGGAGAGATGGCTTATGAGCTAGAGCTTCCTACAGAGAGCAAGGTACACAATGTCTTTCATGTATCACGCCTCAAAAAGGCGTTAGGACACCGTGTGATACCTTCTACAGTTTTACCTCCCTTAGATGATGAGGGAAAATTGATCTTAGTACCTGAGTCCATCTTGGAATCTAGAGAGAGACAATTGCGTCGACGGACTATCAGGGAATATTTGGTAAAGTGGAAAGATTTGCCAGTTGAGGATGCGACATGGGAAAGCGAAGATATTCTACAGCATCTAGAGTTGAGATTGCTTGAGGGCAAGCAATTTCAGGAGGGGCGGACTGTCATGTCCCCTTCTAGTTGACATATTTCGAGCGGATGATTAGCCTATTATGCGACCCTCGTAGGCTGATAGGATGGATAGAGGGTCTTGATAGAGATGGGTTGGAATTCATTCGGGCACTTTCGGGCATGAATTAAGGGAGATATTAATATTTGATTGATTTAATCAAATATTAATTATTTTAACTAATTTTAATTAATTATTAATTATTAATTAATTATTAATTATTAATGATTTAGTCTAATTTGAGGATGCAAATTCTAAATTAAGACTTGGTCTAATTTTAAGACCCTAGTTCTAATTTAAGGAAGTCTAATTTAAGGGAGTCTAATTTTAGCAAGCACACCTTTGGAGGTGTATAAGAATCTCTCATGAGAGAGAGTTTGTATCCATGATTATTTTTGATATTGATTCTTGTTAAGAAATTCTTCTGTGAAGACTGAGCCAAGGGTTCCAGGATTCCAATTGCAGTGAAGAACATCAACTCTTCATTGTGTGCGATTCAGAGGTTGTGAAAGATCAGTCGATCTATTGCCAAATTGAGAGATAACTTCACCCAGAAGTTATCATAGTATTACAGGGATTTGAGAGATAACTTCACTCAGAAGCTATCACAAGGGTTTACAGGTATTTTCTTTATTTTGGGTTTTGATTCAAGAATTATCCAGATATAGATCTTTTGTGTCAGCCCATAATTCTACAGATCAGGATCAGGCATACAGGGTGTGTTATATCAGTGGCCGTACGACTTCTGTACAGATCTGCGAAAAATCTGTACGCATCTACAGAAAGTTCAGGTACCGACATCGGCGAACAGGAACTTACAGAGACCGACATCGGTCGACTCATCACCGACGTCGGCAAGGGGACTACTACAGGTCGACCGACGACGGCAGTATAACTGACGTCGGCGACTGTGTTTTTTACACAGCAGGCCGAGACGTGCCAGATTCAACCCAGTTCGCGGAATATTCAGGCTATAAGGCCGAACTTTCGATATTCTTTGTATACTTGACAGAGGATCTCAAATTGTAAGCTTATGAGCAAATAAAAAGAAATTATACTGTGATTTATTCATCTATTTGAAGATATTTTTGCAAAAATTCAGATAAGCAATTTGGAGCTTTGTTTTGATATTCGAAGGGATATTACAGATTAATAGAATTAAGTATAGGGTAGAGAGGTTTAATGAACCTCTATTTATTAGGATTAATTACATTAAAATTCATAAAGGCAATTAGGTGAATATGTGAGCCTAAGTAGTGAGAAATGAACTTAGAAGTTAAGGTCAAGGAGTAATGTTTTGACTAATGAAAAAAAAAAGCTAAGTTGTGAAAAGGTTTGAGAAGTCAAGGAGAAGATTGTGGATGAATTAAGGGGTCTAAAAATATCGGTAGAAGTATATACATTGTACCAAGGAGTGAGAAATGTTATGACCATTATTCACTAGGTTTACAGGGAACATGGAAGAATGAATGAAGGATAAAGGTAGAGTATTAGGAAAAGGAGTAACAGCTCTACATCATTATGGTATCAGAGTAGGAAGATTCTTCAAGAAGAGAAATTACATCAATAAGCATGATAAGGTAATTGTTAATTTTGTTTTGATTTGATGTGTTGAAGCATGCATGAAGGTTAAGAGAATTTGGTAGCAGCCTTGTAGCCAAATGTGGCTTATTGATCAAGAGAGTTATTAAAAATTCAACCCTCTATAAAAATAAATTACATAGAATCTTATCCTAAAATAATAGACCTAGGTTTAGAAACTCCATAAAACACACACATTATAATTTTAAGTGTTATTGGGTGGTAAAAATAAGTAAGAAACCCTAAACTAGGGTTTAACTCATATATGAGGTTCTAACCATCCAAAAAGGTCAAATCTTGTAATATTACTAATTTACATGTGCCTTAATTGGTTATGATGTTTTGAAGTGTGGATTATTTATCAAGAGATCTATAAAAAAATCAACCCCCTATAAAAAAATTACATATGATCTTAGAGCTAAAAGAGAGAAAGAGTCCTATAAGTAGGAAAAGAGGAGAAGTCCTAGGTGTGGACAAGAAAAAGAGACCTAGTTAATTTCAAGAGAGGGAGATAGACCAAGTGAATGGTCAAGATGTGGCAAGAGAGTGAAGTCTTTTCAGAAAGAGGTATAGGTCCAAGTGAGGCCAAGGAGTTGATATATATCCTCAAGGAGATGAAGAAAGATAGAGGTAAGAAGAAATAGGGCATAGTGGATGAGAGAAGCTACCACAAGAATAATATGGTATAATATGATGCCAAGCAAAGAATACAGATGGTGAGAAAGATGGATGAAATGAGGTAGTAGATAGATAAGATGTGGGCCATGTTAGAGTAGATAAGAGAAATGGGAAGCCCACATGTTGGATGGGTAATGAAGAAGAAGCTACTAAAGTGGAAAATTAAATTATTGATGGAGGAAAGGTAAAAGAAAATAAAGAGGAAAGAGAGCAAAATAAGTTTTTATGTAAGCAACTAAAAAGAGAAATGATTTTTTTTTGGTTAAGAGAAAAAAATAAGGAACAAGAAGAAGAGTAACACCTTGATGAGGAGGTGATGAAGTTGAGTGCACAAGTAGAATAAGGCAAATAGTGATTTGAAATGGAAGAGATACAATTGAATAAATAATAAGGTGATAATTACAGCCATCCAAATGAATGGAAGGATCAAAATGAAGTGGATCAGTTTGATAGCCTCATGGAAGGCTTGGAAAATGAAATGTAGCTAATGGATATAGGTACTGAAGTTGATTGAAAGTTTGTATATAACAATAATGAGAAACTAGAAGAAGAATTGTTATCCATATAGAGAGAATTGAGTGATTAAATGAGAGAAAAGGATGAGATGGTACAAGTTGAAATAGATGAGAAGATTATGAAGGAAGATAAAGAACATAAAAAGATAATTCTGATAGCAGAAAGAAAGTAGGTGGAAGATATGAATCCTTATGGAGGCTTGAATTTTGTTAAGAAAATAATTAGGTAAGATATTATTTTTATGTTGGTTGTAGGTATGAAGATGGAAGTAAAAGTACATGACAGTACAAGATGTAGACACCTAAATTTGGCCACCAATAACCTCCAACTAGGTTTTTGACCAATTTCTACCAAAATGCACAATTTGGCCTAAAAACACTAAAAGAAATTAAAAGAGTTAAAATTGATATATTTAAGTGCTGATGTTGTCCAGAGTATCAATAAATGGGTTAGTGCATTTTATGGGCTAGCTATGTTTGATTAGATCAGTTTGAGTCGAAATGCCACTCTTACACTTGGGTACTCTAGATTGCTCTTTTATGTTAAATCTATTGCATGAGACATGTGCCTTTGTTATTTGGTCTTGAAAACATCTTAAATGGGATAATGGATCCAATACATTTGACATCACATCCTAATTCTAATCTAGTCAAATTTTAGGCCAATAACAAAACATTCTAACCAATTTGAGTAATTTGTGCACAAAGAGCCAAGGTTTGCATCAAAGTGCTTAATCATGAATAAGATCTAATTAAACCAAATCTTGAGCCTAATTAAGAATTACATGGAACTTGTTGAATAATTTCCTTTTGGAAATGGCTATTGAATATTTACATCATCAAGTGACATCATTTCTTGAGAAGACATCCCTAGGCCATAATGCATAAAATATCAAGGCTAACCCCTCCCATGCCTCATCATGATCTTTTATGCCTATTCATTTCCCCTTTATCCCAAATATTCATGAGCCTATTTATGAATTTTAATTACATGATTGAATTAATCCTTATCCATATCTCCATCTTGAGATGGATAATTCAAGTTAATTCTAACCATTTTTTGAAAATATATAAATAAGAGGCCTTTCCTATTGAATTCTAAGCTCTCATATGCCAAAGTTATAGTGTTTAATTGATTCTAATGCTTTATGAAAATTAGTGTTATAATGCCTAAATATTGAGCCAAGCCAAGCCAAAGTCAAAGGTGCCAATGAAAGGTGGAGGTAGCCATACTTCATTGATGTAGACTTCACGATCACAAAACCAAGCAAGCCACCGCAAAAAGCATTTTAGATCATCAAAGGAATGTGAAAGAAGGTCTTTATTTCATGTTTTAGCTGTGTTTTTCATATTTGTTTTGTTAACTATGTTCCTCCTTTGAGATAAGCTTAGGGTGTTAGTTTAGTGTGTTTTTTATTGATTTTTTTAATTCACTAACACAATACTAATCTCCCCATATTGTAATCCTATGTTCACACAAGAATTGAAGTAATGGTATGGGGATCTATATCCCATATGATAGAGGTAAAGACGAAGAAGAGAGTGTACAAGAAATGCAAGATGATGGAAGCAAGTAAGGAGGCAAAATAGTTCATGATAGAGGCAAGTTTGAGCCCAAGGAGGAGAAACTGAAGCATGTAGAGATAGGAACAACAAAGGATGATCCACTAGAGATGAATTGGAAGAGATAGAAGAAGAATATCAATACATTAGAGCTCAATCTCTATCTCCCCTAAGAGTATGATGTAGGGGCATCCTATGAGGACCCAAAAAATGAACAATTTTTTGTTTTTAGTTAGTCTATTAGGTTTTTTATAGTTGATATAGGTCATAAGTAGTTCATTTTGTGGATTCTTGACAGTATATAGGTTCATACATTTTTAATTTGGTCATTTCCCTCTAAAATCTCCTTCTAAAGAAATTCAAATTTTATAAGCCTTTTATAAGGAATATTAAATAATTATGAAGGAGGCATATATGTCAAACCATGTTTAGGGATATTGGCATTGCAAGATGTCCATAAAATGTAATTTTTATAGTATATTGGCTCTAGACACTTTGTTCTTATATGAAATCAAGAAAATGTATGTAAATAATAGACCTCTACATGGGAAAAGAATGAAAGATTCAATTATGCACTTTTGTAGGAGATAGAAGTCAGTTTTAGACTGTAAGAGAAGGTTCCATTCGAATAAGATGAAAATAAGGAATGAAATTATGAATTATGGTATGAAAGGGAACATTGATACCCCTAATTGATTGAATGAACATATTATAGACCTCTGTTTTAAGGTCTTTACTATTATTAATAGGTGCATACATGAGATTGATGAATGTATGTCATTGATAATGTTTAAAATGTGATTGAAATATAATGTTTACTATGTGGAAAGATGTTTAATAGTTAAAAATTTAATAATGACGTTCCTATTAGAGAAAATGAACACAAACCCTATTTTGGAAGGTTTTTACTTGTTGGAAAACTATGATTTTAGATTGGTAATGTGATAAACTTTGTGGATTGTATTAATATTTTTGAAGGTTATTATAATGCGTTTCAGATTATATATTACAAGGAATAATATTTAAGCCATCTGGTATGTAAAAAAAATTATGAGCAGGCCCCTATTTTTTTAAAGTTACCTTAAGTATAGATTGTCATTCAAAGACTGAGAGTGAAGGGTGAAGGCAAAATTTTTAACATGGGTAATTTTGTGTTGGGTGATTTGAAATTACACTTATCAAGATATAGTGTAGAATTCATATGTTTTCATATGGTGTTGACAATTATGATAAGAAACCTTGTTTCCCGTCATTTTTTATGATCATAGTGGAATATGCATTAGAATTTTGGGAGGATATGATAAAAAATAATGTGTTACAAAAGTAAGGAACATTTTGGCATGGGAAAATGACTCCATTTAAGATTTAAGGACTCTTTATATTGATCAAGAATGATGTATGAGATGGTAAACTGTGACACAATCTTATAAATAGGCATTTTCTAATATAATCAAGAGCATCTTTGATATGAAAAGGGTAATAATGGATTGATCACAAACATTAAAATATGGATAAAGGTGTGGATATGTGTTATAGAATATAATAACCTATTTGGAGTCTTTTAAACTCCATAAAACACACACATTGGAATTTTAAGTGTTCTCGAATGGTAACATAAGTAAGAAACCCTAAACTATGGTTTAACTTATATATGAGGTTCTAACCATCCAAAAAGGTTAAAAATTTATAATATTACTAATTTACATGTGCCCTAATTGGTTATGGTGTTTTTAGAATGTGTATAGATGTGGAAGTATTGATTTTAAAGATTATTTGTGTAAGGAACCTGACATACCTAATTGGAGAAAATAGTGAGAAAAATAACAAAAGGAAAGTGGTTTAAGAATAGATAGGTTTTAAAACCTTTTGAATAGAATATTTTTGAAAGAGGGTATCTATATCAAGAACTAGATTTCAAATATTTAAAGGTACAAATCTGTACCAAGCTAGAAGCCCAAAAATAGGGCTACAAGGAGTGTGTAAAGTGTATACAAGTTATGAAAAAGAGAGGATTGAGAATTGAGAAGGGTTGATAGAGTTGATTACAAGGCATAAAGGGTTAATAAACCTCTATTTAGAAAGATGAATTTTACTAAAAATCATAAAGGTAACTAGGTGAAAATGTGATCCTAAGTAGTGAAGAATGAACTTAGAAGTCAAGGTCAAGGAGCAATGTTTTGAATAAGGAAAAAAAAGGAGTTGAGTTGTGAAAAGGGTTGATAAGTCAAGGAGAAGAATGTAGATGAATTAAGGGGTATAAAAATATTGGGAGAAGTATATACACTATACCAAGGAGTGAGAAATATTATTACCATTGTGCATTAGGTCTATAAGGAACGTGGAAGAATGAATGAATGAATGACAAATGTAGAGTATTAGGAAAAGGAGTAAGAGATCTACATCATGATGCCATGTGGAAACTCTTGAGCTATCAGATGCAAGGCTTATGAGAGGTTTTTGAGATCAACATGTGGGACCTCCCAATCTATTGGATCAAAAATTAATGGTATCCATCTATTCAAGCCCCTTCTAAGAATGACAAGTGGGAAAAGAATGAAGAGAAGCTCATGAGGATGATGTATGGCTCCACATGACCTGCATAGTGATGAAAATTATCATACTCATGTTGTTTATATCTAAATAACCACCTAATCATATCCAAGATCCTAACAAGATGATGCATTTCCCTACTAGACCTACAAAATGGTGCCAAGTGTCATCCTTATAAGGTTTCACCTGAGATGGATAGATTGCCTCTGAGAGTGACATGTGGATCCCTCTAATCCACATGTTTAACATAGATTTTTTAATATTGATACCTATCCAATCAAAGCCAAAATGCTCATGAGATATCCACCTATCTAAGTAAGGCCCAAATTATTTATGAGAGTGATACGTGATAGTCCCATAATCAACCAAATTAGATGGCCCCACCCCAAAGTTCACCACAAATCAAAAGATGCCATATGGCACTGATAAAATGAGTTATCACACAAAGCATTATCTTAATTACTTGAGACCAATCAAGAAATGACATGTGTTCAAGTTTGAGCCAATTAAGTTATCAAGTCACTTTTAAGACCTGCAAGTGCCTAGTTAGAGTTGATGTGTCATACTACATGTCAAGAGGTGGAAATATTTAGATTTAAAGCTAAAATTGATATGAATCATAGGAAATATAAAACTAATATTTAAATACAAAGATGATGAGTTTGACATTAATGTTACATGAACTAGAATTGCCATCAACACCATATTAATTTAGGTAATCTTCAAAAAGTTACTCAACTCAGCTATTACTACTGACACTTATATTCAGAACCTTAAACCTTTGCTCTTTATATATAAGATTCATTCTCAAAATCTCAAAAATCTTCATGGATTACATCTTAACCACCATTATTGGAACTCCAAAGTTATAGAGGAGTATAAGAGGACATTTATTACTATCTAAGAACATTATAGAAATGACACGAGAAGGACCCTCCACTTTAGGTAAGGGCATTACATTTGGAAGTGATAATTTCTTATTTTAATATGAAAATTTAGTCTTGTTAAAGGACACATAGTTCATCCCTAAGGGAATAAAATTGGGGGACACGCATTACAACAATGTTCATCATAATGTTGAAGGATCTAGGGATATTGAGGATTCTAAAACCATGACCCATGTTATTAAACTTAAGTTTGATATCATTTCAATCCAATTTGTCAATCTCCATAAAGCCACAATAAAACTAGAGATCATTCCTTGTGCTAACTTGGTATATGGTATCTTTGAGAACATAAGGTGAAAATATGGATTGCTCAAGTCCATGCATTAAGGGCTTCCCATTGCCTTCATTGCATGGCCAAGTTTTAAAATGTATTATGACCTACCCTTAATACAATTATACTATAACCACAGTGTCATCAATGGATGGTATGAGGTGCACAAACCATAAACTATCTTGCCTTCATTGACATCAAACCCAGTCAGAGTCTTCATGGATGACCAAGTCAATATACCCATTTAGCAATTCAAATAGGGTGTTAGGATCAGCTTCACCATGTTTAATAGAGTATTTAGTAATTTATATATTAGATACATGGATATAAGGACCATCCCACTATTACAAATAATCCAAGAGGACTAGCAAATTCCTTTACTTCGAGAAATTATTAGTAGTAACTCGATCATTGCTATGAAGGACACATGAAAAAATGGAACTCCATTTTATATGATGAGCTATTTTTTAGATGCCATTTTCAAAACTACATAATTAGGGTAGAACATATGGAATCTTGAGCAAGATAAATTGGTGCCTCAAATGTATTATTCAATGCACATCTACTACTTCTAACACAATATAAAAGTAATTATAGAAGACTTATATCCCCCTATCTACAAGTCAATCATAGAATATGAAATGTAAAGGGTACCAACTAAGGTTACTAAAAAATTAAGGGATATAAACAACTATTGAATCTATCTTGATTGTATATTTATTTGAGTAGAAGGGGTAATGGTATCTCCCCTTAGACTACTAAGATATGTCCTAATGAATTTGGAAAAAATAAATAGCTTACCAAATTATACATGGAATTGATGGCCTCTTCAAGAGGAAGAAGAAAACACCCCCACATAAGGCTCCTTACCAATTAGGGAAAGCCAAGGTAAAGTAATAGAAATATGCCATACTAGTAACCTAGCATAAGGATTCATACCTATTCCTCAAGGATGAATGCAAGATGTAGGATCCTAACCAGATTATTCCTAAGCACCTCACCAATTTCAAGAGAGATGTGACTGCTGAGAATAGAAACCAAGATGAGGTGCATGATTGGATATACCTTGATGCAATGAATGACTAATTGGTCTTGAGGAATATGGCAAATAAGAACATACCACTTGAGATGAGACTTGATCAATAAAGAGGGAAAGAAGACATAACAAGGTCTTAGCTCCCACCAAATCAATGGAGCATGTTTAATGCTGACTATGAAGAGAAGGAAAAAGAAGAGGAAGAAGATGATGCTTCTCTCATTAGAAATAGACCATGTAGGCCACCACTTTATTCTACTCCAAGTAGCCAACATGAATAATTGATCTTAGATCAAAGAGAGATAAACAATGATCCCAACACTACATAAGGGCTTACAATCACCTCTACATCTATTGAAGAAGATGTCATGTAAAATTTGGACAAACTATGTCTTAAAATCATTTATCTAGAGAAAGGATCCCCATAATAGGTAATTAATATCTCATTGGAAGGACTCCATACACTAGTTATGAGAATGGTGGATAAATTATACACTAAGATGAGGTCCCCTAAAATTACAATAGGTTGAGTAATGTCACCTCCACCTACATCCCAATGTACCTCGATAAGTAACCATCTTCTACCTTTATTTCTAGTTGTCATCACATTAACAACTACCCCTGCTATTACTACCCATGCCTCTACCATGTTCATATCCACCACCACTACTTCCTTTGGAGGTAAAATTTCACCATTTATCTCCCATGACACTACAAACTTTCCACCTCCACTTAGCTCCCATGGCACTAGTACTAGACTAGTTGAAGGCTCCATTCCTTCTCAAGCTATCACTAGTGCATCCCTCACCCTTGGATCCTTTTCACCCACCAAGCCATTAAGTCCCATTATACCATCATTCACTTGGTATAAAATACCTCACCTCACCCCAATAGCTATAATGTTTGGGCCTTCCACACTTCCCACATTTATTTTTAACATGGGCCTGATTAGGTGCTTATTTGATCCATTAGGGGAATTAAACACAACTCAATTGTATGTCCCTAATTTTTCTTTACCTTCCTCTTCTACCCAAACACTACCATCATAATCAACATTTGTAGATGCCCTGAATTAGGTAAGAGACATGATCCAAATAGTAATATAAAGAAGAACTTAGGTGACCTCCTCCGTACCTCATATTGGAATGAGATTTGATCAAGCCACTGACACAATGAAGAGAGTGGTGAAAAGATAGATAGAGAAACCATAGTCAAGATCTAATGTGATATATGAAAGTGAAGAACCACTTTTCACTTTGACCAAAAAGAGGAAGGTTGGTCACAGAGAAGTGCAAGAATATGTTGAGGACCTAGTGTCTACAGGATAATCACAAACAAAATCCACCATTACAATAATGAAGGGAATGCAATAGGAGTTGTAAAGGCTGAAAGAGAAAATGTTCCCTATGATGCCATACCACACTTTGATTTCAATAATCAATGTTTTCAAACTCTATAAGGTTATGAATAAGAGACAAGTAGAAGGGATCTAGCAAGCTAAGGCGGTCACTAAACTTGAACAAAGTCTTGTCTATTATGACACCAAATTGGTAATCTTGGAAAGAGTGGCAAGAAGTAACAAATTACTTGATTTTAAGGTTTTACCTCTTGAGGACATAGTGCCTACATAGACCATCCTCATGAATAGGGGGAGGATCTTGAATAACTAGTTTGATCAACTCAAGGATGCAGGCATATCCTTTGAGAAAATTGAGTTCAAGATATCCCACTTGCTAAAGGATGCTATGATCATCAAATTGACCAAACTTGATGTCTCCTTCATGGAAGATGAAGAGCTTAGGGAGTAGATGAAAGTCTTTATTACATGGTTCCAAAAGTATGTGGTAAATTCTAAGACATTAACATAAGTGATAGACATTGTGGTGTTTTCCAATTGAAGGTTGTAGAAGGTAGAGTTAATTGAAGAGGAATTAAGGCCCATACTCATAAAACATAATAGAGTAATCTAAGATATACTAACCTGTTGAGAATCATGATTCTAGATTTTGTCCAAATAGATAAAGATTATCAATAATGTGTTATAGTATGGACCCAAGAGGAGAATGAGAGGAAGCAAAAGTAATAGGGATAATAAGTGGGCCAACAACAACCTCTAAACCCTTAGGAATATTTTGTAGTATTTTTGTATTTTCAACTATAGAATATTCCACTATAAAGTGGAGGTTTATGTCACTTAAATATATTTGGGCACCACTTTTGGGCCCACTCAAATCATCTTAGGCATTTTAACCTATAAATAGGGTACCCCCCTCATTTTTTAAATAAAAAAAACTTGTTTAAAAATTTAATACAAAGAGCAAATGATTTGAGAGTTTATTTATAGCATTATTGTTTGTGGTTTTGTGACTTCTAAATTAACATGCTTTAAACATATGATAGTTTCCTTTTATGTAGTCTAATTTGGAAATTACATTTCATATATGCATTTGTTAGTTTGAGCTTAACACCAAGATGACTAGTTTGGTAGTATACTTGCTCTATTTTTTCTCGTTAATAATTAGATGTGTTATGCAATTTATTGCAATTGAGTTATATCCATGAATTGAATGATGTTAGATATATGAATTCTCCTTCCTCAAAATTTTCAACTACATTTATTCATCTTTGAGAATTACACTAGGGTTGGTAAATGTTATTTTCCTATGATTTACCTTAGAAGTTAGAAAAATTGGTATTTTTGTCATCTTAAGCACTTCTTCTTTTCTAACCTACCCTAATCTCTCTTGGATCTACCATGAATCACATTATCTTAGATCATGATGTATATATTCATTATTACTTTGTATTTTGGGCATTAATTGGCAAACATTAATATAAATCACAAAAATTAGCTAAAAATTGTGTAAGTGTATAACATTTGTTATCCCTATAGTAGGGTCTATTTGCAAACCATGAAGTGGTAATCACATATGAAATATTTGTGTTATCCTAGTCAATATTTGTACAAAAAACTCAAGCCCCAAGTCATTTTAGGACTTTAAATTGAGTTTTACCTTTCCCCTCAGTTCCCAAGTTACATTGGGAGCACTAAAAGTGCATCAACAATGATGATTATGATTCCAAGCTTAGAGATTTTTTTCATAGCATATTGAAAAGTTAATATTCTATTTAATTTCATTCAAGAGTATAAGCTTATGCCATCTCATTTATTCATTTATCAAATTTAATTTAAGCATATTATTTATCATTTTCCTATTACTTCTAATGCAGTTATATTTTTATTCATGCTTCTCTTACTTTTATAAATCCTATTTTTTATTAAGGGTAAATGGGGGGTTTTGAAAGGAAACCTACCCTTCTACAATAGAGAAAAATATTTATCAATAAAACCCCAAATGGGATGCCTCTAACAACAAAAAATAGAACCTGTTGCATAAAATCAATAGACAAATAAAAGACCACCATCAAATAAATAACAAAGTAGAATATAAACTATGGCCCTCCAAGTATTTCCCCTATATGGGATTAGAGTGTCATGTTCAATAGATATATGCCCTTATTAACAAAAGATTTATGTATTTAAATTAAAATAGTCCATTCCCCATCCTCCCCTAAATCTAGATGGATGTGAATGATGACTTCAATTGAGTTGATGGTTTGAGAGATCAATAATGGTACATGAGTTGAATAGAACCTAGTTTTGGTGCTGAAAATGTATCTATATGATCTCTATCACTCCCAATATTTTTTTATTAAATGATATTAACCATATTATATTTATTATCATTTGATTCTATGGATAATTATCTCTTTTTAGGTGTTTCAACATCTAATTCTGAGTTTGATTTCTTAATATCATCATCACACAAGACCTTAACCATTAAATGTTCTTCTAAAGAATCATTTCACCAAGACTTCCCTTATTTTCATTTTACAAATTCGTAATTTGAAACCAAGTTTACAATATTAAAATAATGAAAACATCTGAAAGGAAGATCCTCATAGCTGAAGCATTGTGTCCAATAGCAATATTTAACTTTCAAGTCAATTTTAGATGAAATATCTACTGAGATATCATAATTAACCAAGTTTTAAACAAGATTGAATGACCTATATTATTCATCAGAGAATATGTTAATACATATTTAGCCAAGTAATTACCTATAACTTTGAATATGCATTCAAAACTTCCTCATTTATTTTAAAGCTTCTATAATTTATAATATAGTTTCTAGTATTCCTTTTTTCTTAAAACTAGATCTTACTTATAACATTTCTCAAGTTATTCCACATTTTATGATCCAAATCTAAAAATAAATTTTATGATGCATATATTTCATGAATTTACAAATTGAACTAAGACTCTTTTTGAAAGTTTTCAAAATTAAAATAGTAAGGTGAATTATAATAATGTTCTCCTAAACCCCTTGTCTTATGAAGTCATTATATACCCATTTATATTAGGATTTGTTACTCCAAAATTATATGATCCAGGTAGATCCACATTCACTCTAAGTTATAAATTATCAAATTGATCAATAAAATAGTGTAAGAGCTCATTGAGAGCTTTTCAGTGCATTTCACAATTCACAAAATAGAGTCCGTATGCGTAAGAAATTGCATACTGAAGTTCTAAAATAATAGGGTAAAAGGTGACATTTTGTAATCTAAGCTCACCAAATATACCAATCATATTATGACACATGGAAATGACTTTGTGTGAGAAAAATAGTGGGTTTCTATATTTTATCTTTAACATTTGAATATAGATTGTCTTTGATAAGCATAATTAACAAAAGCATAATCGACAAAAAGGCTGACTATGAGGGATCGTAGCTGATAGAGTCCACTTTTATCATGGAGGGGGACCCTAACACTGATAAAATTATGGAGTAATATTTTTATGTCAACAAGTGTTGAATTATGAGTGGTCCACATGGTGGGTCCTCAAGCCACCACATGGCTTACCACCACCTTATTTCTCCATAGTCCCAAAAAATTGTCAGCTCAAGCTCAAGTTGGGATACAAACTTGAGATGGATAGTGAGTCAAGTTGGGATGTTGACCTAAGTTGGGGTTGAAATCCCAACTTCTAACCAAGACTAATTCAGGGTATCCAAAGGAAGCGAGTTGGGGTAAAGATCAAGTTGGAGTGTTAAGCCTGAGCCAACCAACCTTGATGGAGAACCTAGTTTAGCATGGAACATGATCTGGGTCCAAATTCATTCTAGATGGGTTCCCATATTCCCAACATGATTCAGTTATAAATTTACCCTTGATGTCAAGACATGCCTAGTTTCCCGAATCAACTGAAGCTCATGGCATCATTATATTACCATAGATTTTCCAATCAAATACCACAAGCTTTTTGTAGAGATAGTCACCTCGTGCCATATTTAATTCCAATATTTGGTTGATCCCAACATGGCTTAGGATCAAGTCAATCTAAACATCCACTTAGGTTTAGAGATACATGCCACAGTTCCCAATGAATACTGCTAAATGACATGCCATGATGGTTTAAGCTTCAAGAGCACATGGATGGGAAGGCACCCAAAATAGTTTAAAGACCAAGTTAAAACATGGATGGGAGTCTAATTAAAGACTCATTATTTCAAGACAACAATCAATGTGGAATTAATGCCTATCATCATTTAAAACTAGTCTTTCAAAGACTATTTAAAAACCAAACAAACTTGAGACCCCATGAATGTGGGATAAATGGATTTGCATATAATAATGCCTATGCCAAGGGTTTTGAACCCTTACCTTTTTAGATAAAGATATAAGTGCCCCATCGTCAAACCCATACATAAAAAAACTACATAAATCATGGGAAATTTTATTTTAATACAATGGAAAAGAGTCCTTAGCCAATATTTCTAAGGCATAAGGACCCATTTCTACTCTTCCTCTGATTTGAGCCATCTAGAAGTGTTTTTAACTCTTGGTGTAAACTAGAGATTTATTCTAGTTTCTGACCTAGCTCCAACCATATGATGAATTTCTAGATTTGGCTCAGTTTGTTGCCAATTTTGATGCCCAAAAGTGATATTTTTAAGTAGAAGACATCTAGAGGTGTTTTTGGGAAGGTGGAAAATTTGTTCATGGGTTTATTGGGATTCTTTGAAGGGTTGAATATACACATCTAGACATGTTTGATAATGTGGAGAATCTATTCATGGGTTTATTAGGATTCTTTAAAAGTTTAAATAATTATGAGATTGCAGTTGTGCAACAGTAAGGTGAAAGGTCTATTTGTGGGTTTGCTAGGACTTTTTGAAGCTCTGCTGCTAATTTGTGTGAAATATTAAAGTATCCATTTGAAAATTTTGAGAATTTTTCATGTACTCACTTTTCATGAAAATTGATCAGTTCATACTATAAGTGAACCTAGAGATGTAGGCATGTGTTGAACTCTGTAATCAACTCTTGTACAGTGTGGTTGGTATTCTTGCATTACTTTTCATCTAAGTTGATCATTTTGTGGATTAATATTGGTATATTTGATAAATTACCTACAAATAATCCAAGGTAAACATTTTTACACAAAAATTAGTGCTAGTTTATGTATTATTATATTTGTTAATGGAAATGGATATACATCCCATTACTTAATTCCTTTTATGCTTCTTCTCTAAACATTTATCAAGATGATAAATTATTCAAAAATTTATTCCTAATTATCTTGAAGGATTGTGTACTTGATTGGTTCTATGATTTATCATGTGACCATGTACACAATTTATAAAATTGTTTTATGATGTGTTGAGTCATTTTTAAATCAATATTTAGTTAAAAATCACATTAAAAAAATTAACTCAAGTAAAACAAGGATAAATGACATGATAATTTGTATGTCCTTCACTTTAATACTATGGCTACCAAGATGACATATCAACCACCACTACTAAATATAATCTTTATGTGATTCCTTATTAAAAATCGTATAAACATATTTACTCAATATAACATGCATTAGTTTTTAATCAATCCATAAAAATGGGACAAATCCACTAAATCTAATTGGCACATGTAGCTAACATAATTTAGCATCACTATTTTCTTTATCAATCTTAAATTCATAGGATTTTAATTCATAATCATTAAATAACCTAAACATTGATACACATGGTGTATTAATTGCATTGATGTATGCATCATAATATGTCATGATTCTCTCAAGGCACAAAATTTGATCAAATATTTTAGGTTAATAATAAAATGTAGATAAATTCAAAGAATAGAGAAATCTATTTTTAAAACAAAAATCTTATTCTTTCAATATTTATTTTTGTGAGTGGTCAAGAAGGTGTATGACATCATCAATTAGATGTATTTTTTATCCTAATATTTAATAATCACACTAAAAATTTACAATTTTTATTAAATTAAAAGTGAGGATTTTGAAATACCCCACATCCTTATAAAATGTAAAAGAAAATTATAGAAATAAAGTCACTAGTGAAGCAACTCTACCAATGGTAAACTAAGAACATGTTATGAATAAGTAGTAAAGCTAATAACCTTCATACTCATAACATAAATATGATAATTTGCATACCATACCATCTTATTTTTAGGAGAGGAGGTCCATTTTGGTTGGTTCAATGATCTTTTTACATCAACCTTTTTATTATTGCACGTTACCTTTCGATCCTAACTATCTCCTAAAACCATTAGATCAGGGTATAAAAGGATAAAAAATTCAATAAAATTGATGAGATGGAAACTAAAATTTGAAATAGGATCAATTACACCTTTAGTTAGATCAATATTTGAATTTCAAAAATCTCCTTGTACAACTTATCACCTTAATAATGTAGGCCAACTTGGATTTCATCTCATAGGTTTTAGGTAAATTTATACAATAAACCGTAGCTTTCAAAAAGAAAATTTTGGTATTTCACCTTTAGATGTTTCATGGTCATTAGCATCTTCCACATTAATATGTTCAAGGAGGATGTCCTTTCACCAACAAGTCTCCTTATTAAATTTTAAATTATGACATATCATTGAAACAACCCACCAAAGAAGAAAGTTCCAAAATTACTTATCAAAATGCAAAAAACATTGAGTGTAGGTCCAAATTAACATCTTACTAATGTAAAAAACATCTTAATTCTCATGTTATTACACCTAGAAACACATGAGATGAATGAAGATAACTAAGCGTAAACACCTATAAATAATTCTATAAAGGAGTATGTTTCCATTAAGGGATAGTTCAAGGTGTATCAATATGTAAGTTCACATGTATAAACTACAAAACCCTTATGTGACACTCATCTTACTCATAGGGTTAGTAGTATTTAACCCCAATTGAGCATGTAGTTCTCCTTATTAGGTTCTAGTTCAATGAATCTGGTGATCATATAGCATATTTTTATGTTGCACAAGACTAGATTTTTAGGGTGGTGCAAGGTACTAGTATAATCAACTCTACACACTGAACAACCTTCATCTTTGATAGGTATTTTAAAATTTAAATGTGGGTTTGTTACCCAACAAAGAGATGTTAGCCAAGTTTTTATAAAATATCAATAATCTTTTATTCCAAGTAACATAAAATATAAGAGCACCAAAAGGGTTAATTCAAGATGAACCCATAGGAGGGAATTAATTATTAAACTTACAAGTAAACATTATTGATAATCAAGTGAATAGTATAGATAACATAAGCATATGTAGCAGTGCTACCTATTGAAATTGGATGGATTAATCTATAGCTTAGGTCCTAGTACTAAAATGATTCTTCCTTTGGTCTTGATAATTAACCCATGCTTAGGTTAAGGCATAACCTTAACATCACACATCCAATCCTTAAATTAGTGATGTATCCCTATAATTAAACAAATGATCATTATTTTCCATACCATCTTCCATTGTACATGAAGAATACATATATTTTAGGCATGCAAGGTGGGTGCTTCCATCTGGTAGTATATATTCTCATATCTAGATTATAGGGTCATTGTGCCATTTCCCTTTAAATGTTTAAGATTAATATTCCATCCACTAGATAATTGTAGCATGTAAAATATAACAAACTCATTCAATAATATTTTTAACTTAGGATAATTTCATATTTGTATAACCCAAACTAATTACCAATTCATTCTTATATTTTAATCCTCTATCCATCAAAGTATACTAATGTAAGCCTGATTATTAGCCTTATATCCAAACCAAGTCATCATCGTGCATGATATAGTGTATAAGTCATAAGTTACATCACACAATTAAATCCATATTAGATTAAAGGTTATTCATGTACATGCAGTTAAATATTCAACAGTTATAATGCTAAGGAATAATGTAATAGATTAACATAAGACCAACTATCAAGGGTCCCAAGATGATTAACAGCCAAAAAATTCTACTCACAAATTAGTAGGATCACACACACACACACACACACACACACACACACACACACACACACACACACACACACACACACACACACACACACACACACACACACACACACACACACACACACACACACACACACACACACACACACACACACACACACACACACACACACACAAAATTAGGAACATTCTTATTATAAGGTATACTAGAGGTATTGTATGCTATGGAATTGGGTACTACATACCAATATTTATAAACTAAATCTTTGGCTTGGGTCCTCAAACCATACTTATATACATTTAATATTAGATATTTTGTTACAAGTTTAACCCAATATGGAAAATCCTAACTTTTACCTTTATTCTTAATTGCTTGGTAAGTAACAAATCTATTTCAATATGACTAGTTAGGATTCATTCCTAACTTGTAGCCAACTATCCTACTAATTTTTAGTTAGAAATAGTTATAATATTATTAAAATTTACCCAGAAAAGGGAAAGATTATTCATGGAAAATAACCTAACATGGTCTAAATAAATGTTACATTAATAAAGGAGCTAGCTAATTGAACCATAAATGACTTATGTTATAATAAAGAGTTGTAGAAAAGCAATAATATAGCTCACAACTAGTACATATGATCCATGCATCCAACTACAATTAATAATCATGTGGTCCTATCTTAATTATACCTGAAAATAAGGTATAATAATGACAACACAAATCATATGTACTCTAATAATCAACCTAAAAAAAGCTTGTACAACTATTGCAATTCTTTTCAACAAGTTCTATATACACATAGACATAAATAATTCCAACTAAGGCCCAACCCATGCTAAAAAATAATTGGGATACCCAACACATGAATAAAATAAAATTTTTACTTAAAATTTCATCATTTAATTAAACACATGTACAAGATGTAATAATTACTGTTCAAAATCAGCCACCATAGATCTTAGTGCTAGTGCCAAGAGTACCAATATCAAAATAAAAAACAACAAAAAATTAGCATGGCTAAGAGATAGTTTAAGTAATAAAGTAATTAATATGATAAATAGGGGTTAGTTATGCCAAGGAGTCACTTTAACATTAAAATTTAAGAATTTAATCAACCAATTTGGTTGATGGTAATGCCCATGTCTAAGATGACTAAGTACAACCAATATAATAATTTTAATTGACCAATTTCATAATAAAATTTGGAATTGTTCATTATCCATAATTTGATCTAAAATTAATAATAACCACCAAGGTTAGACAAAACATCATAATAACACATAATGTATACAATGGTACTTTCACTAGTTTAATATTAGTAACTTACATGGACATACACCAACCTCCTCATCACTCTAATCACAATAAAATCACACAATTAATGATGAAATAATATCTATGATAAAGTTATCCCAAGAATGTAAGCCTTACACTAACACAATATTATCAAGGCATGCTATTGATTTTCCTCAATATCTTAATGATACTTTGTAACTTTTTATATATGAAAAAAAGAGGAATAACCATATAATGCAGAGACAACTACGAAATCTAAAGTGCATCTAAGAAATTTTCATAACAAAATGTGTTATACATCGAGAAACATGCCACATAGATCAAAGAATATAGGATAAGTACTTGTGTAATAAGAGAAAAACCATGAGCCTAACCATTTGGTGGCCCTAACAACCCCATCCATCAGCTGGATGGTAAAGTCTAGTAACTAAGTGACTAGTATAGGTTTGAAGCATGTTTAGGGGTGTTAAGACATTAGTGTATTAATACAAAAGTATTTAACAAACACATCTCACCATAATAGTGAAATCACAAATCATCCAAAAAGGATTAAATGCCCATAATGCTACAAATTATAATGATACAATACAAGTAAAATGACTTTATCAAACAAAGGCATTAATAAAACTCTTTGAATACCATTTAAATAAAAAATATCTTCAAGGAGTATATCATTCAAATTCTATCCACTTAATAATGAATCTAGATTTCAATATAAAATGAAACCAAAATAATCAACTAAGTCTAAAGGAAGGTATGGTTCTTAAATTTCCAAATCAATGAAACAATACATAATCAAACCAATTACCTTTAGAGGATAGATAGGAATGGCTAGAATTATCTTGTATTCAAGATAAAACACTCCCAATTATAACCTATAGTTATGAATAATAGAGAATAATACAACCAAATAATGAATTGTATAGTTTAGGAATTTCAACAAAGATGTGCAACCAAGTGGTAGTACTCTAATGAGAAGTAAAACCTAAAAAATAAGGTTGACACAAAATTATATAAATGCACAAATTCAACATTCCCATTAGAGTAACATAGTTTCACAAAGATAAACACCAAGCTAAATTTTCTATATCAAATGAAAAAATACGTAGCCAGGGAATGCAATTTATAGGCTACAACAAAGTTTGAAAAAATATAAGCCACAAACCCTAAATAAGGTTATATAAAATTAAATATTTGAACACCGTATTCCATATAAATCAATTAATATCCAACATCATTTCTATTTGGCATATAGTTCATTAATTAAAACATGTCCAAGATATTATCTAATACATAATGGCAAAAAATCCCCAAATCATAATAGCCAACAATAATTGATAAAGGGGAGAATTCATTGTTATCACATTATAATTCATATACCCAAATTAAAAGGCACATCTCAATGACACCATAAAGATGAAATTTTAGTAGGGTTTTGTTATTTGGAAAGCCAAATCAAAATAAGAAAAAAATATTTGTAATACCTTTTATGGTACAAGAGTTCCAAACTAAATAAATAATTAAATAATACATCAGGTTAATATTCCTATGCCCAATGATAAATGGCATGACCAAGATAATAACTATAAGTTTGCAAACAAAATTGAATAGCCAAAGAAAACATGATTGTCCCATACTAGGTTTGGAAGGAAATATTCAATTTATCAATTTTGTCCAATAGAATTTCAATTTTACATTAATATATTCACCATAACACTCTACAATTTTCATCTTGAATTTTTTACAAGTTTTTATAATGTCATTGTCAAGGAAAAATTGAACTCCTTTTTTTTTTGGACTACCCTCCTCTTTTATCCTTTTTATTATTTTCACCTTTAAGGGAAGTCACCCTTGGTATTTTTCCTCCACCTTAGGTTTCCAAAACTACCAACATTCTCCCTCATAACCATCTTGAGCTTCTCCCTAATTGTGCCTCTTCATTTTTGGGTTATTAAATGTATAATAGGCATTCTAGGATGGGCCACAACAAACACCAACCAAGGAAAATTACATGAAGCTCCAGTAGATAATTTGAGCTTAGTGGAGTTGAAAAATATCCATCATGGAAAAAAAATATATTTTTTTAATGAAACACTCTTACTAAGACACAAGCATAGTAATTGGGCATAATAAAATAAGTCAACCCATTTAGGGTTCATGAAATCTTGAATAATGATTAAAAAAACCCAATCTTTAAAATGTCTAAGTTAAAGCCTACATGGATTAAGGTTACCAAGGCTCCAACCAATTTACCAAGGATAAAAAAAAAGTGAAATTCAAGCATTCATTATCATTGATCAGATATAAACAATAATTGGGAGGGTTGAAAGACAACAAAGATAAACTATCACATACCAACGGACAACACAAGTAATTTTGCATGACACTAAAAATGCACAATAAAGGAAAAGTGGAATATATGATAAACAAAAATAAGAAAGTCAATCGATAATAGTAAAGACATAAAATAATGAGTTTTAAGGAAATTTGCATGACCTATTTTCCTATTGGGATCTTTTTGACTATTCATTGCCTCATTATTTTCCCAAGATACTAAAATCCACCATTAAGCTAAACTCATGAACTGAACCTATAATGACCAAATATAACATCAATAACATCTAGATAATAAAAATTAATATTAGATAATAATATAATTCTAAACCAAATAGAATATAGTAATGATATAATTGAATCAATGTAATCATGTACAACAATAATGGTCTTGAACATAGCCAATAAACATGTTATTCGAATATAATATCTGTAGTAACCAACATTTGTAATTAATAGTCAACGAAAGTCAAACATTGGGAAAATATCAATGTCTCATATATCAACTAGAATTTATCAAATAGGTAGGATCATAACATCCTCCCCTTCTTAAAGATGAGTCATTATAGTGACAAATTAAACAATAAGGGTAAGCTACCCAAAAGAGGTTCTAACACTCCTATAAAACATTTACCCAACTTAGAAACACCAATAGCTAAATATCAAATAGAAACATAACAAATTTATATATTTAATCAATTGTAACCAAACTAGTGTCATGCCTATTGTGTACTTACCATAGCCTAGTAATAATAATAAGGGGGATTATTACCTACTTACCTCTTGGCATGGCATGAGGATATAACAACAATTCATAATGTAAATGTTTATCCTTACCTTGATAACTTTTTAAGTATCTTACCACAAAACTAACAACACCAAGCTTCATGCTAGGCCAATAGGACATGCCATATCAATTTAGTGTCACTTTGTAACATCAAAATGAGTAAAATGGGGTGTTGTATGCACCTTTTTTTAGCACAATATTCTATAAGTATTAAACATGAGGTAAATTTTTTACATTTATATGACTCACAAGGCCATTTTTTAAATCAAAATTAGTTAACCACCTTTTCAATAGACTTAGCAACTCAAAAATGATCTTACCTTAGTAGAGTTCATCAAAAAATTATTATTTTCAACATATTTCTTCTAAAATCAATAATTTCTAGCCACCCTTATATGTGTGTATTTTAATTATTCTAGAAAAATAATATTTTCAAGCTAAGGCGATCAAATTTCACCTTAAATGTTTGCCAACAAGAGGATTTTTAGTAATTTCAAAGCATAAATTATAGCTACTAACTTATTATAAATAGAAGCCTTCAAAAATTTTAGTTTAGATATTAAATTTAGAATCATTAGTGTGATAAAGAAACAAATTTTGGGATTAAATATTATTTTTCTAGAAAATGTATGTCATTTTAAAAACCTACAACTTACATGACAGTAGTTACAATAATCCAATCAATCAAGTTGTATAACAAATTTTCTAGATTTGAGGTGGTATTTTACACTAATTCACATTATGCCTTATGCATAAACTCATTAACATTCATCACATAATGTTGGAAAAATACAACAACCTATACTCTTATGGTTACTTTTCATTCAAAATTTACCATTCATGGGTTAGTTAGCATCATCCACCAACTATATTGAACATCAAAAAAGCCATTCTAGGAATTCACATACAACCCCAAGAATAATAACATATTATCCATTATTTGTGAGCTCACATGATGTCTAAGAATCCTAATCCCACAATATTTTTAATCAACCATCTAAAGACACTCACCCAAATTTTATCGCTCTTTAAAGAGTGAAGTGGGTAACTATGATTTTATAATGTTGGATCTAGACTACACATTAGTTAGTTCAAACAATCAACATAAATTTTAGTCATGCTTTATAATAAAATAGATAATTCATTCCATAATATTCCTTCAGGTAAAACATAACATTACATTAGTTATTTCAAAGAATGTCCTTGATGATTTTACATAATATTCCATTTCATATGACCTACAGTGCTTTGAAAGTAGTCATTCCAATTTTAGATCTCATCTTGGTTGTCACTAATCAACCAACTATCACTTGTGTAACCAATCCTAATCAGATGTTTACATACAACAACCAACTAGTATTCTAATAAAGCTTGTCTTCATGCCACTTAAGGTGAATTTGCCTTGAAAACAACCTTTCCCAACCATGAGTAACATATTATTGTTGGTATATCTTACTCATCTTATTACCACTAATCAAAAGAGTGTCATATTTAGCTCAGAATTTATACATTTAAGATTTTTATTAAAAAATAACTATACAATAGATTAGAATATTCACTTTTTTATAACATAATATCCTATTAGTATTGTATTTATCTCACTATTTAACATTCTCAAGGCATAATTAGTCATCACCATAATGGTGTTTTGACTGGTCTAGTTTAAAAGCATCAACCATGACAACTTCTCCTTACAAAAAAACATGACAATGAACATGTCATCATAAGTTTTATGACTACAACATGGCTACCATGGTAATAAAAATTTACGCACATTCCAACATGGATCCTAAAACTAATTATTATCATAACAAGTGTGAAAATATTTTATAAATAGATATTAGCAACATTACTAATCTACTAACATGTTTATTTATGTTGTCATAAATAAAGACAACACAACATGCCTTAACGTTCCTGCTAAGATATTATCAAGTTTTGCCCAACCAAGCATTGATAATGCTATAAATAAAATTCTCTCATATTATGAATTTTATGATGGTTAACCAAATCCATCATCTATTACCATAGGCTCATCTCTAGGGGTCTCATGTGTAACCTTTCACAAGGAAGGGTGTTTTCCAAAAAAACCCATCATTATATATACATGCATCCAATAAGGTTACCAATAATTATTCATGTCTAATGGATTGGATGGATTACGATAACTATTATAAAAATATCTCCCCCAAGTTTTCTAACTTGCCTAAACAAGTTAACATTATTCACCCCACTAGGCCTTCCAGGCTTGAGTCACTCCCTTAGACCTCCCAAATATATCATACCTAAGCATCACATTATGGCTTGTATATACAAGCCATCAATAGACCCAAGGCATTATTTATTCCCAATAGCAATTTTTCATCACTATTATTCCAATTAAATTATTTCAACAAGTTAATGGTTGACTAATTAATCATCATTTTGACATAGCATAGCTTTGGGAAAGGGTGGAATTAGCTAAGGCTCAAGGTGAATATCAAAGTTGAGTATTAGCTCAAATTTCAAAAAAAAATTATTAGATTTTATCCCTTTTAGAGTTATGGAAATTAATGCTCCTCTATTCAACTCAAAGAGGCTAAATTTTTATATTAGGATCAAACTCCAATTTAACTCAAGATGTTCATTCACAAGTAGAGATCACAAGATTTAATGATTTACCTAAGTAAATTAGATACTCTTACCCTATTAAACCCTCTTAGTTTATCCCAAACCCTTATTATTATAAAGTTCATATTGTCCTAAGCATATAATTATGACTTGCCCATACAAATCAATATTAGATACCAAACATTATTTACTTACTTCCAAGAGTGAAGTGGTTATCATTAGCCTCCTACTGACTATCCCACAACATTTAATAATCAACAAGTGATGTTTGCCTTGATGTAATTTGATTTCAAGATAGACTAACCCAATCAAGGTGTTATGAATCCATGATATCTCTTATTTTCACTTTATTAGTTTAGATGGATATGCTTTGTAAGTCATCCTGTGATCATTTTGTTTTATCCCACATTCATGGGAACTAGTGGTTGTTTAGATTAGAATTAATATATAATTAAGTGTTGAGGTCAATGAAGGCATCCACAAATTATTGGTATTGATCTTGCTCAAAGGAGGTTGCCCCATTAAATTGGTCTGCAATCAATATAATCTATTTAATGTTTCTGTTCATTTGGTAATTCTATTATTTTGTGCATTTTTATTGAATTATTATAGGAGGATCCTCTCATCTAGTATCAAAGTGCTTTTCAAGGCCAAATTTTTATTTTAAAAAAGTCTTCACTCTATTTTTATACATAATATTTTTTTAGAAATAACTTTGTTCTACTACATAATTTATTTTAGTATTTTTTTTAACACAATAATCTATTTCAGATCAGGGTAAAAACCTAACCACATAACTATCAAAAGTGCTTAGGTGAAAGCCGTAAAACTCATTGTGAGAAGTACCATAATAACCCCAAAGTAGCTGGCCCATTGAGAGGACCTACTAGCAAAATGAGAAATGGCCCCTTCTTGATTGAGTAGTTCCCATCCATGAGAAAAACAAAGAGCTATTGTAAAGAGATAAGTCTATGGATAGAAAATTTCTATTTAATGGTACTCACTTAGATGGCATTGGTGGTCAGAGTGAAATTTTTATAACCTTTAGTTAGCCATTTAACTTGGGTCCCATTTCTATCAATTTTTGAATATTTCTAGTCGACTCAAAATAATCAATCAATAGAGTATTCATAGACTATCAGAGGACTTGTAGGAAGGTATTTGATAGAACCCATAATCCATAAACTATTTTTAGTCCCAATACTCTTAGAGAACTTATTGAAATACATAAAACCTCTCCATCTATAGCCCCATTTATCCTCAAATTTTATCTAGACACATAAAATTTCATTCCCTACATTTTCTTCTTTGAGGGCCCATATCCCAATTCCACTCCTAATTCCCATAAATCACAAATTTCCCTTTTTTTTGGTTTTGTCATAACTTCTAATTTTGTTCATTTGCCTTGAAAATTTTCCACTATGTTCATCATCTTATTCTACTTCTTTGTCTCTCTTTGACTAATTTTCCAATTTTTCCATTTTCACTCCTAAAATTGCCCTAACCTTCATCAATAATACTCCCACTATGCAAACAGAATTATTAAAATACCCTTTACCCCTTTTATTTTTGCCCAAATTCAAAAATTTCTTTACTAAACGTGTCTTAACTCTAGTTTTCCTATCCATTGAAAAAAATAATTGTTATTCAGGTCATGGTAGTAGCCCGAAAAAGAGAAAAAAATATAGCGGATGAAAATGTTGCCCTCAAAACCCACATCAAAGATATTGATGAAAACATTCTTGGCATCAATATTTAACCTACCACCGTGAACCGAAAATGACATCCAAAGTCTTCTTTAGACACTGCATTTTCTTCTTCCAACAATTATCATGGGTTGAAGTATAATTTTCCACAAATTAATGATAGCAATCCAATTGGATGGATCTATCAGGTAGAACAATATTTTAATTTTCGTAATACTTTTGATGCCACTAAGGTTCCACTTGCATCCTTTCACTTGAATATTTAATCCCTTCAATGGTATCATTGGTATACCAAGGCTCATGATGAACCCATATGGACTGATTTTTACACCCTTTTTTTGCAATGGTTTGGCCCTACTGCTTTTGATGACTTCACTAGAGCACTCACTAAACTTTGAAAAATAGGGATCGTGCAAGAATATCACACAAAAATTGAAAAAGTAGCTAATCACATAGATGGATTATCTGATGAATTCTTTAGCAGTTACTTTATTAGTGGACTAACAAATGCAATTTGATCTAAGGTTGAAATGTTCCAACTAAACATGATGATAGAAGCCTTAATATTGTCTAAGTTGGTAGAGGACAAGATCACAACTCAATAGTGATTTAAATCCAATTTCGGTCCATTCAAAAATATAGCTCCATAATGATCTCAAATAATATCAGCTCCTAAAACCACTTCTATCAAGCGTTTGACTAAAGTAGAGATGCAACCTTGTAGCGAAAAAGGACTATGTTATAATTATGATGATAAATTCAATTCGAGACATCGATGTGTTAATTAAAAGATCTACCTATTAGATTTGGAATCTCCATCCACAATTGAATATTGGGAATATGTTAAGGATACAACAAATGATCCAAAAAAAGCTTAGCCAATTATGGAACCTGCTTCTCAAGAAGAGCAACCAAAGATCTCTCTTCATACCTTAGTAGAAGTCACTACCATAAAAACCATGTGGGTCAAGGGTTATTTCAAGAATATCTTTCTCATAATACTCATTGATTCAAGTAGCACTCATAACTTCATTGACCCTTGGATCACCAAATAGGTTGATTGTTTTATCCATCCTTATTCCAACCTTGAAGTCATGATTGTTAATGGGGGAACATTACTTGGTAAAGGGAAGTTTCATAATGTGTGTATCTCTATTAGAGATTATAAATTTCACTCCACCATGTTTTCCTTGCCTTAGGTGGATGTGATGTTGTTTTGGGAGCGTAGTGGTTACACACACTTGGACCTATATTATGGAATTTTGCAAAAAATTGGATGCAATTTTCAAATAATGGGAAAAAACACACATTGAAAGGATTACAACCAAGATCTATCAACATTATCAGTTCACATCACATGGAAAATCTTCTTAACAATAATTCACATGACATCATTCCCCAGCTCCATTCCATTCAAATGAAACCATAAATAGTTTCCACTACTCCTTTTGATCTACAAACCATTCTATAGAGGTATGCATGTGTCTTTACCAAACCATTAGGATTGCCACCTTCATGACTAGAGGACCACTATATTCAGCTCCTTCTTAGAAGCATTCCTTTAAACATCAAACTTTATCACTACCCATTTCAATAAAAGACCAAGATCAATATGCTCATTCATGACTTATTGAAGTAAGGCATTATTTGCCTCAGTACCAACCCATATTCTTCCTAAGTTTTCCTTATTTATAAAAAATATGGGTCCTAACACCTCTACATTGATTTTTGTGCACTTAATCACCTTATAATTAAGGATAAATTCCTAGTCCCTATTATTGATGAGCTTTAGGGTGCTCATTTTTTCTCCAAGTTAGATCTTTGCTCTAGATATCACCAGATCTAGCTTCATGAGGATGATATCCCTAAGATAGCTTTCCACATGCATGATGGCCATTATGATTTTGTATTCATGCCCTTTAGTCTCACTAATGCTCCTTTAACATTCTAGGTATTTATGAATAAAATATTCTATCCCTACTTATAGATATTCATTCTAGTCTTCTTTAATGATATCCTCATCTATAGTAAAATATGGTCTAAGCATCTTCAACTGGAGCTCACACTACAACTTCTTTTTGACCATCATCTTTATGATAAATAGTCTAAATTTAATTTTATCTAAGATGAAGTGGAGTATATCAGGCATATTATGTTATCCTAAGTGGTTTAGGTAGATCTTGATTAAATAACTACCATGACAATTTAGCCACATCCTCAAACACTCAAAAGCCTCAGTGGGTTTTTGAGACTGACTAGATACTATCATAAGTTTTTCAAGGATTATGGGAAGATTTTTTTTTATAGTTATGTTTAAAAAGGATGATTTTACTTGGACACAAGATTCTGATTGTGCATTTTAAAAATTAAAACAAGCTACATGTACTACAGCTACTCTAGCTATGCCAGCTTTTGCCAAGAATTTCACTATTGAGAGTGATGCTTATGGCACTGGATTGGGTATTGTTCTCCTCCAATAATGATGCCCCATTGCATTCACATCAAATCCCTTTCTGTAAATAATTTAGTGCTCTCTACTTATGAGAAGGTAATGATGGCCATTTTACATGCAGTATATAAGTGACGGCCATACCTCTTAAGATATCATTTTTTCATCAAAACTAATTACTAGAGTCTGAAATCTTTCTTGGAATAATGGGTCTCTGCCCCATCACAATATAAATGGGCTATTAAACTTATGGGTTATGACTATGAGATCACTTACAAGAAGGTTAAGGATAATATTATGGTTGATGCTCTATCTTGCACATTTTTAGACCAAGCTTCCCTTTCTACTATTTCTATGCCTATTCCAAATTGGTTGGACACTATATAGTAAGGGTATGTCAATGAATCCTCATTATCTCCAATCATTCAATAGTTGGCCACTAACCCCTTGGTTATACTACATTATTCATTGGATGGTGATTTTCTATAATACAAGGGTTATTTAGTGCTTCCCTAAAGGATAAATATTTAGTAGGTTGTATTTTATGAACTCCATGCTTCTCTAGCCGTAGGGGACTCCAAGTTTCTCAAAACCTATGAGGAGGCATGATGCAACTTCTTTTAAAAGGGAATGAAAAATATAATTTAATACATGGTGGCTGAATGTGATACCTGCTAATGAAATAAGGGTGAAACAACACTCATCCCTAGGTTGCTTGAACCCTTGCCCATCCCTACTAGGATTTGGACAAATATCTCTATGGATTTCATTAAGGGGCTCCTAAAATCTATAGACAAAATGGTGATCTTGGTTGTGGTTGATCGCCTCTCCAAATATAGTCATTTTTGTGCCCTCATCCATCCCTATACTACCTCCATAGTCACACAAATTTTCTTGGACTATATTTTTCATCTTCATGACCTTCAGTCATTTATTATCTCAGATCATGATGCAACCTTCACCAACCATTTTTGGATAAAACTATTTTGATGCATTGGTACCTAATTGAAGATAAGTTCTAGGTATCATCCATAAATAGATGGTTACACTGAAATTGTCAACAAATTATTAGAAACTTTCCTTCATTGTTTCACCTTAGATCAACAACATTAGTGGGCAAAGGGGATATCTCTCATTTAATGGTGGTACAATGCCTCCTACCACACTTCAATGAAAATGACTCCATATGAAGCAATCTATGGTCAAACACCACCAGCAATCCTTCCATACACCCCCAATAGTTCATTATTTCAAGGGGTTGACATGATTCTTTGAACTTGGGATCAGATCCTTAGTACCCTATGAGATAATATTCATATGGCATAAAATTGAATGAAACAATAGGCATATCAACACCATTTTGAGTGCACTTTTCAAGTAGGTGATATGGTTTTTCTTTGATTACAGCCATTCAAGCAATCCTCCCTAAAACTCAAAGGGCATCATAAGATAGATCCCAATTTGTATGGGTCTTATAAGGTTCTTCAAAATATTGGGTGGGTTGCTTATAATTTGAATCTCCCACATTCTTCTCAAGTTCACCCAGTATTTCATGTCTCTTATTTGAAGAGAGTTCTTGGCATAAGAATCAAAGTGCAGGCTATTTTACTTGAATTTAATAATGAAGAATCCATTATTCTTGAGTTAGAGGTAATCTTGGACAAGTGCACATGCCAACTTTACTCTTGCTCCATCACCGAGGTTTTAATTCAATGGCACATCATACAACTATAAGATGCAACATGGGAACCACTATTTTAGATTCAACACCAATTCCCACATCTGAGGCTTTAAGGACAAAGCTTTTTCTAAGAGGGAGGGGATGTTATGAATCCATGATATCTCTTATTTTTCCTTTATTAGTTTGGAAGCATATGCTTTATAAGTCATCCTATGAGCATTTTGTTTTATCCCACATTCATGGGAAGGAGTGGTTGTTTAGATTAGAATTCATATATAATTAAGTGTTGAGGCCAATTAAGTCATCCATAAATTATTTATATTGATCTTGCTCAAAGGAGGTTGCCCCCTCAAAGTGTTTTTTGATAAATATAATCTATTTAGTGTTTATTTTCATTTGGTAATTCTATTATTTCATGCATTTTTATTGAATTGTTACAGGAGGATCCGCTAACTAGGCTATGGGTAGGTATAATAGTGTTATTCAAGAATATCAAACATTTATACGCATATTTTATTCTAAGAAATGTAGGAATTCATAGCACCTCAATATTTCAAAATAAAAAATTATCTTATTCAGCTCAAGAGGCTAAGTGCATTTATAATATCATATCCATTTCAAATGATACAATTCATGTTAGCCAAAATATTATCACAAATATTATTAGAGATATAATTTGGCAAAATCCAATGGTAAGTACAACAAGGTTCAGTTTCAAAGCAAACCAATGCTTATATTACTTTACAAGAGTGAAAGATTAATAATTTTTGATGGGAAATATCTAGAGCATAGGCTTTGATACAAGATGAAACAATCCCCAAAAAAACCAAAAAATTGAAATTTCTTATCAAATTACAAACAACATTATGTATAGGGTCCATTTCACATCTTGTTGATAAAAAAAACATTTATTTATCATGTTCTTGCACCCAAAACTACATGAGATAAATAAAGATACTTAACTGATGGTAAGCACCTATAAAGGATTCTATATGCGATTATGTTTTCATTAAAGACTAGTTTGGGGTGTATTGGTGTGAAAGTGCATATAGATAAACTTTGAACCTCTTATATGGCACTCATATTTCTCATACAACCATTTAGAAATCTTTCACTCTACTTGAGAATATAGTTCCCCTTATTAGATTTTGGTTCAATGAATCAGGTGATCATATAGCATTTTTTGATGGTGCAAAAGACCACATTTACAAGGTAGTCTAAGGTATTATAGTAAGTAACTCTATGCACTGAAATAACATATAGCTTTGACAAGTATTTTAAAATGTGAATATGGGTTTATTACACAAAACACATATGGTAGTTTAATTCTTCTAAAACATCAATAATAATTTATTCTAATTAATAGAGAATATAAGGGCACCAAAAAGGTTAATTCTGACATTCAAGGTGAACCCATAAGAGGGAATTAATTACTAAAATTACAAGTAAACATTCTTGATGATTAAGTTAATAATAGAGATAACATAAGCATTTTCATTAGTTCTACTTGCTGAGATTGGATAGCTTAATCTCCATATTTTATCCTTTGACTAAAATGCATCTTTATTTGGTGTTGATAATTAACTCATGCTTAGGTCAAGGGGTATCATTAATACCATACATAAAATCCTTAAATTAGTGATGCAACCCTAAAATTAACCAAAATGATCATGTTTTTCACACCATCTTCCATTTGTACATGAATAATAATTATATTTTAGGCATGGGGGATGGGTGCTACTAGCGAAGAGTATTTATCCTCATCTCTCATTTATAGGGTCATTGAATTTTTTTTGTTTGAATGTTTATGCTATGTACCTAGGGATATGATATATTAATGTATATGGGTTAATGGAGATGATGACATGTGGCACACATCCCCTTAGTTAGTTATATGGGTACAATATATTAGGATAATGGAGGAAATTATGGAATTATTACATTGGGTAATGGTCATCATACATTGGGATTAGGATGTTACCCATCCATGGGTTAGATAGATGTCTATATATAGGAGATGATTATCATGGTAAAGATATCAATCAAGTAAGCATTGAGTCTTCTATTGTAAGAGGATATTGGAGGTTGTCCCCTCAAAGAGACATTGTGGAGTTATTCCTTCTTAAAGGAGTATTATATGGTGTTTCCCTACCTTAAGGGTATTTTTGCATATATTGAATATTTTAATAATATCAAGATCATATCAAGTGGTATTAGAGCTTCTATTTGGGCAATTTGTGTGGAGATAAACCATGATTTCCTTATATTTTTCAAAATATAATGAATTTTTATTCTAAATTTTTACTGGAGATGTAAGAAGATATAAGAGAATCATAGTCAAAATTTTAGATTTTTTTAGTTGTTTTGAGTGATTTGTTGCGTTATGGTTTTTAGTATATTCAATCTATGGTTAAAATTTGTGATAGTTTTCCAAGAAAAATTTAATTGAGTTACAATATCATAATAGAAATCTACATTAAAAAATTGGGACTTTTTTGATCAGTTTTGTATGAGTTATTGACATTTTAGGGTTTCATGAACCCTAATTTTTTTCGTGGACCATGGAGTCGCAAAAATTTTCAAGGGAAGATGATGTTGATGCTAGAGAATGGTGGCTCAATTTTAATAAGAATAATATTCAAGACATTTTATGGAAAATATAATTATCTATTTCTTTTTTTGGGCTTACACAACATTGGTGGTCTAATCAATTGAGCTTTACACAACAATATTCTTCATGGGAAATAATGAAACAACTCTTCCTAGATCAATGGGGTATAAAAGAAAAAAAAAGAGGATGTAGAAGAGGAAAAAAATAATAATGAAGAAGAAGAAGAAGGAGGAGGAGGAGGAGGAGGAGGAGGAAGAGGAGGAGAAGCAGTAGGAAGAGGAGAAGCAGAAGAAGAAAGAGGAGGAGGAGGAGGAGGAGGAGGAGAAGGAGAAGCAGGAGGAGAAGGAGAAGCATGAGAAGGAGAAGTAGAAGTAGGAAGAGGAGAAGTAGAAGAAGTAGGAGGAGGAGAAGCAGAAGAAGTAGGAGGAGGAGAAGCAAAAGAAGAAGAAAAAGAAGGAGGAGGAGGAGGAGGAGGAGGAGGAGAAGCAAGAGGAGCAGGAGGAGAAGGAGAAGTAGGAGGAGAAGGAAAAGCATGAGAAGGAGAAGCAGAAGAAGCAGGAAGAGGAGAAGCAGAAGAAGCAGGAGGAGGAGAAGCAAAAGAAGAAAGAGGAGGAGGAGGAAGAGAAGGAGGAGCAGGAGGAGGAGGAGAAGGAGGAGCAGGAGGAGAAGGAGAAGTAGGAGGAGAAGGAGAAGCATGAGAAGGAGAAGTAGAAGAAGCAGGAAGAGGAGAAGCAGAAGAAGCAGGAGCAAGAGAAGCAGAAGAAGTAGGAGGAGGAGAAGCAAAAGGAGGAGAAGAAGTAGGAGGAGAAGGAGAAGGAGGAGAAGGAGAAGGAGAAGGAGAAGGAGAAGGAGAAGGAGAAGGAGAAGGATAAGGATAAGGAGTTATGGAAAAATATGTTTTGCATTCAGATTTTTATGCTTTGAATATGGATGATATGGATATAGTTCTTGGATATCCATGGTTAGAAACTTTGGGAACAATGAATATTAATATTCAAAAAATGTTCATGAAGTTTTTTTATAGGAAAAAGAAGATCACTTTACAAGATATCATAGTGGAAAAGGCACCAATAACAATCCAGGTAGATCATGAGGATGAGATTGAAATAGGTAATGAAGATCATGATGAAGATTCAAATGATATAGATAAAGACACACTACAAATGAAAACTTCATCTACTCAAGATACAAAGAAGGAAAAGGTGGATAAGGTCAAAGTATTAGAAAAGGTTGAGGTATATAGACATCCACATCATCATCAGAGGAAACAATAATGGAACTAGGTGAGGAGGTGTCATAACAACAATCATTTTGTCTATACAAGAAATAAAATTTCCAATCATTATGGATATGCATGGAATCCAAAGAAAAAATACTATGGCACATGGAATGAATTGGGAAATCACTATGACTATGCATGGAAAAATACCTAATATGGTCATGGTTGGAATCAGAGAAGCACAACAAAATATGGTACATGGAATAAAAAGAGGAATAATTATGATTGGACACCAAATTAGTATAATTATGATCATGAATGAAATCAGAGGAGCACAATGGAATTTGGAAACAAGCTTGGAGAGCTATCACCTGCCAAGATCACATATGGATGGCTAAATGATCAAGATTGGAGACAAGTGTGCAATGATTTGAATAACACTCATTATTTGGTTTCTTCTTATGTTTCAGGGATGAAACTTGTCAAGGAGGGAAGTAATGCTATGTGCCTAGGGATATGATATATTAATGTATACGAGTTAATGGAGATGCTGACATGTGGGACACATCCCCTTAGTTAGTTATATGGGTACAATATATTAGGATAATGGAGGAACTTATGGAATTAGTACATTAGGTAATGGTTTGCCTACATTGGGATTAAGATGTTACCCATCCATGGGTTAGATAGATTTCTATATATAGGAGATGATTATCATGGTAAATATATTAGTCGAGTTAGCATTGAGTCTTCTATTGTAAGAGGATATTGGATGTTATCCCCTCAAAGAGACATTGTGGAGTTATTCCTTCCTAAAGGAGTATTATACGGTGTTGCCTTATCATAAGGGTATTTCTGCATATATTGAATATTTTAATAATATCAAGATCATATCAGTTTAAGCTTAAGATTTTTTCCACTTACTAAATGTAGCATGTAAAATATAACAAACTCATTTAATAATGATTTAAACTCAAGATAATTTCATATTTGTATAACCCAAAATAATCATCAATTTATTTTCATATTGTAATCCTCTATCCATTAAAGTATACTATTCTAAGCCTAATTATTAACCTTATGGCCAAATCAAGTTATCACCATATAGAATATATTTTACAAGTCATAAGTTTCATCATACTATTGAATCCATATTAGATTAAAGGTTAATCATTCACATACTCAAATCCTCCATAGTAACAATGATAAATAATAATGTAATGAATTAACATGAGACCAACCGTCAAGCATCCCAATATGATTACCAACCAACAATATTATACTCACAAATCATCATGATCACACACAGACACACACACACACACACACACACACACACACACACACACACACACACACACACACACACACACACACACACACACACACACACACACACACACACACATTTATTAATTCATATATATATATATATATATATATATATATATATATATATGAATTAAGAACATTATTATTATAAAGGTATACTAGAGGTGTTGTAGGCTATTGAGTTGGGTGCTACATGCCAAGATTTTAAAATTAAATCTTTGGCTTAGGTCCTCACACCATATTTCTCTAAATTTAACACTAGATAAAGATAATTTTTTTAAAATTTTAGACCAAGAGGTCAAATGAAAATTTTAACCTTCATTCTTATTTTCTTGGTAAGTAACAAATTTATTTCAATAGGATGAGTTAGGATTCATTCCTAACTTGAAGCTAACTATCTTACTAGTTTTTAGTTAGGAATAGTTATAAGATTATTCACATGTACAAAAAAAGGGGCAATATTATTCATGGAAGACAACTTAACACATTCTAAAAAAATTCCTTTAATAAAAGAGCCAAATAATTGAATAATAAATGATTTGTATTAGAACAAAGAGCTATAAAAAATCAACAATATAGCTTGTAGCTAGTTCATATGATCCATGCATCTAAATAAAACTAATAAGTATTGAGTTATATGTTAATTATGACTAAAAATAAGGCATAATAATGACAACACAAATCATATGGCCTTTAATAACTAGCGTACACAAAGCTTGTACAACTACTAAAATTCTTGTCAACAAATTCCATATACACAATAAATTAAGTAATTCCATCTAGTTCACAACTCATGCTAAGAATAATTGAGGTACCCAACACATTTATAAAATAAACTAATTACTCAAAATTTATTCATGTAATTAAATACATGTACAAGATGGAAAAATTAGGGTTCAAAATCAGCCACCATTGATCTCAATGCTAGTGTCAAGATTACCAATATGAAAATAAACAAAAACAAGATTTTAGCATGGTTAAGTGGTGGTTCAAGTAATAGATTCATTATTATGATAAATAAGTTTTATTTATACCAAAGGTTCACTTGAAAATTAAAATTTCAGCATTCAAAAAACTACTTGGGTTGATGGGAATGAGCATGTCTAAGATGATTGACTAAAACCAATATAAGGAGTTTAATTGACTAATGTCATAATAAAATTATGCACTTTTCATTATCCATAATAGGATCTAAAATTACCAATAAACACTAAGGTGTGAAAACACAACTTAATAACACATACTGTAACTAATGGAACTTTTACAATTTAAATTTTAGCAAATTACATGGATGTACACCAAACTCCTCATCATTCTAATCATAATAATTTCACAAAAGTCATGATGAAATGATAGCTATGATATAACTATCCCAAAAATGTAAGACTCGCACTAACACAAGAATATCAAGGTGTGTTATTGATGATCCTCAACACCTTAATGAGACTTTGTAACATTTTTTGCATGATAAAAAAAATAGGAATAACCATTATAATATGAATAAAACTAAGAGATCCAAATTTCATCCATGGAATGGTCTTAACTTAGGCTATTACCAATCAATTAACATGCCATGTAGATCTAAGAGAAGGAGAAACACTCGTGCAACAAGAGCAACTAATGAACCCAACCATTTGGTGGCCCTAACAACCCCATTCATTAGATGGATGGTGGAGCTCAATAACTGGGTGCTTGGGAGAGGTTTGAAGCATGCTATAGGGTATTAAGCCATTGGTGTATCTATACAAGAACAATTACCAAACATAACTTACCACAATAGTGAAATCAAAAATCATCCAAAAAGGGGTAAATGCCCACCAATATAAGGCAAGTGACTTTAGAAATTATAAGCATTAATATAAATCCCTAAATACCATGTCAATCAACAAAAACATAAAGAATGATCCCATTCAAATTCTACCCACTTAATAATGAATCTAGTTTTAAATACAAAATGAAACGAAAATAATCAACTGGTTCTAGAGGGAGGCATGATTCTCAAATTCCCCAATCAAGAAAATAATATAAAATCTAACCAGTCACCTCTAGAGGATAGATATATGCAGTTTGGATTAGTTTCCATTCAAGATAAAATAGTCCCAATAGATCACCTAAATTTATGAATAATAAAGCACAATAAAATGAAATAATGAATGGTATAGTTTAGGCATTTCAATAGAGATGTAAAACTATCTAGAGCCACCTGAATGGGAAACACAACCCAAAACAGTAGGCTGACCCATAAGTATATAAAGGTAATAGAGTTTCACAAAGAGAAATACCATTCTAAATTTTATATATCATAGGGAAAAATAATGTATCTAGGGTGAGCACCTTATGGGTTGCAACAAAGTTTTAACAACTATAAGACATGTGCCCTAACTAAGGTTAAATAGAGTAAAATATTTGAATAACATACTCCATATATCTCAAGTTTACAACCACAGACATTTATGATACAATAACCCTACACCATTTATATCTTGCATATACTTCATTCATTAAAATGTGTCCAAGATACTATATAACACATAATGGAAAAAAACTTCCAAATCATAATAACCAACAACCCACAAAGAAATAAAACCCACAATCCATAAAGGGATGAATTTTCTTTTATCACATTGCAGGTCATAAATAGAAATTAAAAGGCACAACTCAATTATTCCATAAAGGCAAAACATTTAGTAGCGGTTTGATATTTGGAAATCCAAATTGGTATAAACACTAGATATTCACCATACATAATAGAGTATAAGAGTTATACATTAAATAAATACATCAATCTAATATTCCTATGCCCAAGAAGAAATGGAATAGCCAAGATACTAGTTATAGTTTTCAAAATAAAATCAATTATCCAAGGAAAAAATGATTTGTCCCTACTAGGGTTAGAAGGAAATATTCAACTTACCAATTTTGTCCAACATAATTCTGATTTTACATTAATATATTCAACAAAACACTCTACCAATTTTGCAGGTTTATGGAATGTCATCATAGAGTAAAATATTTTGAAATCCATTTTTTCTTGGATTCTCCTCCCCTTTTCTCCTTTTTATTTTTTGTACCTTTAAGGGGGGTCACCCCTTGTATTTCCCCCATCATGGATTTCCAAACCCACCACCATTTTCCTTCATAACTAAATTGATCTCATCCTCTTATGCCTCTTCTTTTTTAGGTTCCTAAATATCTTTCAAGCCTTTTAGGATGGGTCACACCAAACACTAACCAAGTAAAATTGCCTTAAGATCTAGGAGACAATTTGATTTTAGTGGAGTGGGAGAAATAACCATCAATGGCAAAAATAAATTTTTAAAGAAATGCTCTTACCAAGACCCAAACATAATAATTGAGGATAATTAAATAAGTCAACCCATTTAGGGTTCATGAAATCATGACCACTAATAAACAACCCGATCCTTACAATGTCTAGGTTAAAGCCTGTATGGATTCAAGTCACCAAGGTTCCAACCAATTTGCCAAGGTTCACACTCGAGTGAAATTTGAGCGTTCATTATCATTAATCAGATCTAAATAATAATTGGGAGGTTTTTAACACAAATAAGACAAGGGAACAATAAAATAAATTATCAAATACTAGATAATAACAAAATCAATTTTGTATGACACTAAAAACACATAATAAAGGCAAAGTGGACTATATGACAAACAAAAATTGTAAATTCAATCAATAATAATAAATGTAAAACAATGATGTCATAGGACCTATACATGATTTAATTTACCAAGGTTTGGACATTTTTGATTATTCATCACCTCTTTATTATTTTCTTGGGATATCAAAATCCACTACCAAGCCTAGCTCATGAACTTGTCCCTACAACCACAAAATACAAAATTAATGGTATCTAGATGATAAAAATCAATATTAGATAATAACATAATTCTAAGCCAAACATAATATAAGCATGTTATAATTTCATCATTGTAAAAATTTACAAAAATAATGGTATAGAATATAGCCAATAAACATGTTATCAGAATATGATGTCTAAAGGAAACAATATCTATAATAAACAATTAGCTAAGATCAAGCATCAAGTTAATATCAATGTCTCATATATCAATTAGAATATATTAAATGGGTAGGGTCATAAAAATCATGGGAAAATGTGATCTAAAACTCAAAATTTTTGGTTGATAAATATCTCAATAGCATAGAAATAACACAGTAACAAAGAATTCTCTGAGAAGAGATGTAGTATTACTCAAGTTCGCAATACAATATATGCTTATCTCTAGGAAGAGATGTATGTCTTCACATTTTGGGTTACCTCTTCATTTATACACAATTTGAAAGCATAGGGAGGATGTGGAAGGTCACCAATCTCAAGGGATATTAAGTGGTTCAACTTCCAATATTTAAAACAATACAAAATTTGAGGAATTACTATTTTTAGAAACTTACTATTTTTAGACTGCACTACTAAAATTGAAATTTGAGGCACTTCCATTGATTTTTTGGGGGTAAAAATTCATTTATAAGTTATTATTGAAATTTCATGACGTTCTCCTCATTCTTAGCTTTCCAATGGTTCAAACGGTGAGTCAATTGGAGCTATGGTGCAAAAGTTATGGCTCTCGGAAGTTCCGTCATCAATTGGGGTGGAACTGTCACCCGAATTGTCACCTAAATTGGTGCCTGGATCATTCCTCCCTTATTGTGAAACATCTACGTCATTAGAAATGAAAAACCTCATAATCAATAGGTTTTGTCTAATGTATTTCCTCAAAATTTAAATCAATTTGAGTAACAATATCTATTGAAATATCTATGTTGAATATGAATCAAGTAAAATTAGTGTGACCCAATCTATCATTCAAAGAATATGTTGAGGTCAACAAACCCCCGTTTTGAAAAAATAGGGACCCTTGTGCACACTTTGAAACTTAACACTGAAAGCCTAACATTCTATACATTATTAAAATTTGAAGATCATCCATGCCTAATAAATTGACCCTTTTGTTCATAGTTTTGCTTTAGCCTTATCTAACATTGCTAACAGTTGGCCTTCATGTCTAAAGTTGAAAGTTTCATGAGGCTCTCATTAATGGATCATGATGAAATGTTTATTATTTTATCCTTATTCATGTTTTTACTAGCTTTTGGTTTATAATAACTCATAGTTGGATTCATGTTTTGAAGCCCTCTTTCAGAAAACCCTAGCTTAAACCCTTGGTTTGAATTCAAATTTGGTAGAAGTAATTTGGTGGGAACATTTAAAATTTACTTTATACTTAAGTCTAAATTTTTATATTAAGGCTTGGTCATATTTTTTAACATGAAAAAACCTAAACCTAAAAGATTATGCTTGGTCCCTTTATATTTCCCCCTTTTATTCTATTTATTTTAGAAAGGCCTAACATTTATGTTAGCAGGGTCCTTTGTATGCCAAACATGGTCCCTTTTTTTATATACTTAGCCTAAAGTCTTAGTCCTAACACCTTGTTCTTGTATTTTAACATGAACAAGGCCTAATTCTTAAAACTTTAGCCTAAGTCCCTACATCGACCCAAGCCCTAACATAAGCATCTTACTTCATTATAGAATCAATAGCTCTCATTTCGTCATGGAGGATGATCAAATGACACAAAGGAAGCCCAATGAGTCCAAAAAATTGATCCATTAGACCAATGGCATGCATTCACTCAGGTAATGATCAATGGTTTGTGTTTAAGTGGGATCAAAGATAAAGAGATGCATGCTCATCATCAAGATCAATAGTCCATAGTTACTCACATAAAAAGGATCTGACAGAGCGAACGTGACATTGAAATGTCAAAGGCATAAGAAAACCCCATGAGGATGATAAGTGTCACCATCACAAAAACTTGGATCTTTATCAATGCTCTATGGACCCTTTTTAGGGTCAAATAATGTCAAACTCTTAGGAGTCTCGTGGAGTCACCACATGGCACTCTCATATTTGATCTTAATGCTAAAGAGCCCTGTGTATGAAAACTTAGACTTAGCCTAAGTTTTTACCCTAAGGATTATTGTATTATTTGAATACAATAAACCTTAGATTAAAACCTTAGGTTATGACTATAATATTTAAAGGGACCTATTTATTATGCTTTGAAGACTTAGGATTTTACATAGTCTAATTTACATATGGATTGATTCATGAGCTAACTCGATCCTCTTCATGATTATAGGGACCAATGGCATGCATGTGTTCATATTGTAATCAATGTTATGTGCTTGATCAAGACCAAATGATTGGATGAAGCATGTTAAATCCATGATCTATGGACTTATGAACTTTATTAACTTAAATTCGACATTTTCATAAACATCATTTGACACCTGTGAGGCCATTGTTGACTTACATGGGGCCATCAAATTTAAACTCATCGATCATCCTTATTAAACATAATAATATTCTTTAAATTTTTTCTAAAAGCTTATTACTTGTGTTGTAATACAATGAGACCCCCCTCTTTGGAAAAATAAAAATACTTAGGGTCTTCAAACTTTAATGATAAAATGATCTTGTGGTTTAATATCTTCAAACATAGACTTAATCTAAGTTTCTATCCTAAGGTTCTAATTGCATTTATTTAAATACAATAAACCTTAGGCCAAAGACTTATAATATTCTTTATTTTAATTGAGGATTCCACACACCATAAAAATTAGGTTCCCTTTATGTGCATCCTAAAACTTAACTTAAATATTTTAGCCTAAAGATTATGTCATGTTTATTAAAACAAATAAATTTTAGTCTAAAGTGTTTAGCCTAAGTCCCTTGTATATCTCGATGCTAATTAAAGTTCATGTACTTTATAAGTTTGAAAACATATGGTTCAACACAAAGATTAATCAAATGAAGTGAATAAGATCAAACAAATCTAAATATTTTGATCCATCAGACCAATGATGTGCATTTACTCAGATTATGATCAACAATACATGCTTAAATGGGACCAAATGATCAAATAGAGCATAATAAATAGAGACTATTCAATGAGACCTAAAAGGCCTATAGGACTAAAATATGGTGAGTGTGCATTCATTTATGAAATGCAGAGCTCTGAAGGCCCACAAAGGTTCCAAGTGGCACAACCACAAAGCCCAATACTAAGAAAACCAATAATGTGCAACCCTCAATATCATGATCAATGGTCTATGTTAATCTATGAGATAAGATCTAATGGAAAAAAATAAAAGAGGGATTATAAAAGACAACAGCTAGTTCCTTTAAAGAATTTATGAAAAATGCCATAAAAGATACCACCTAGGCACCATGCAAGTACAAAACAACAAAATCAAAGATTTGGTGGGCACAACAAGGGCAAAGGTATAAAGGCAAGGGCTTAAATCAAATTTGAGGCATGAATTTTATTAATTATAATATACCATCACCATTAAAGTTTCATAGAATCCCTAACCTCCATAAGAAGCCCTAATTTGAATTTTAATCAATCATAGTCATGATAGAAAGTATCAAATTGTTATCTGAGCAAGAATAAACTAATTTAGAGGCTACATGAATACCATTAATGAGTAATATGAAAGTTTCATATTCATGGTAGCTTGAAGGTAATAAAAAATGGATTTCACAAATTTGTATTTAGCTTTTGATAATGAAGGAAGAATATTCAAGGATACCAACTTTGATGTTGTGGTATTAAAACCAATAAATAGGAACTAGTCTAATTTTGACTATTGAATAAATTCAATCCATCATAAGGGAAGAAAAAAAGAATGCCTTAATCCTCCAAAGGTGTAATGACCTAGTCTCAATCGTCATGACCAGTCTCCACTATGTTGCTACATAGCCTGAGGTATTAAACTATATTGTTCTTATTTCCCCCATTTTCATAGATTGTAAAATTGACCAAGATTGGATAATTAATGAATATATTTTAAGAAAATTAGAATATTTTTCCCCTCTTGTGTTTGAAATATACTACAAGTTATGCAATACTTAGGTAGACTTGCCTACAATTAGAGCATGGTCTACTAAGAATGACTTGAACACTATCTTTTCTCCATGGCTGCTCACCAAAATCCATGAAATCTAAGAACCCATTGGGAAGATCACAAATTTTTAGTTTAGGGAAGAGATAAAAGTAATTATGAACTTATTGAATAGATTATCAGGAGCCCCTTCCACCACACATGTTAATAAAATATGGGTACCCTATGTGTAATTCATTGTAGAAAAAGGACTCACTCCCCTAATAGGTGAGATGAATAACATTTTTTTAAAACAACAACTCTCAACCATTAAGAATAAAACCAACAACCACTTCTTCATGATGTCCTATATTTTAGATGTCCTCTTGGCTACCATCAAGATCCCTGACATAAAGAATTGGTCTCCAGATTAGAGACATACTATTTCCCATCACTATTCCAAATTACACATATTCAAGTATAGACAGAACATAGAATTCATTTATGATTATGTATATATAACTTCATTAGAAGCTATTATAGGGATCATCATGGGTAAGGTCAGTCCTCTACTCAAGAATTATGTGGAGTTGATTAGATATATCTTGTTATATCTATATTACATAGTAATAAGAATAAAAAGGGCCTTAATTCAACCCCTCAAACTATTGGTCAATGCACCAACCAAATTGGTCGAATAGGAAGTTGCCTACTAATGTTCCCATGGTATAGCTGGTATGTGTAAATAGAAAAGGAAATGAATCCTTAACCCATTTCCTTTGACCATTATCAAGATTGTATTATAGAATTGGTAACATGTGGATGTCATCACCAAACATAGAGACTCCTTCAACTTATAATTAGATGATTTGAGGTAGTGGGACCCTCATGATAGGGTTTCAAAACATTTAAAGGCAAAAAAAATGAATTATCCTTATGAACATGGGCTTGGTGTTCATGACATGATGTATATTAGGGCCACCAATTTCATAGAGGTGTTGGCTAGGTTGAAGAAACACAATAACAAGCTTGAGGCCAGGCTAGCTAGAAATGAGAAACCTAGTGAGATATGGTATATGGGGCCCCTACAATACCACTTTCTTACTTGGACATTCTAGGACCCCTCTAGAATAACCACTACAACAACATAAAGCACTAGTTGTACAAGGACATAGGAAGGAGATATTAGAAGAAAGGCTTGGTGAAGGGACTTTATCCTCTACCCAACTTAAAAGGCTAGAGTCCCCAATCAAATTATTTGACATGATTACAATAGATCTTGGGGAGATAGTAGAGGATGCACTCAAAATGCTTATTAAGTCATATAGATCTATTGAAGAAGAAGAATAGGTTAGATAGCCCCAAGCCCAAGTTGAGGAAGTAGAATAGCAAAAGGGGAAGGAGATTGATTTGGACCTAGTTCTAATTTCACCCCTTCATAAGAGGAAGGTTGAGTTAGAACTAGTCCGAATTACAAAGAAGAAGCAAAATTTAACCTTCACCTATCCTTTAAGTGAGGTTAACTTATTTAGTGATGAGAATCCCATTCATGGGTCAATCATCCTTGAATGGTTCATTTATGGGGAAGATGAGGAGACAGTATAGGATGCATTCAAAATGCTTGCTAAGGCATAAGGATATTATGAAAAAGAGGAAAATATTGAGGATCCATAAGCCCAAGCTAAGGAATAAGAACAATAAAATTCAAAGGAGATTGATTTGGACCTAGTTTTAATTTCACCCTTTTATAAGAGGAAGGTTGAGTTTTCATTGGTCCCAATTACAAAGAAGAAGACAAAGTTAACCGTCACCCATCCTTTGAGTGATTTCAACTTATTCAGTGATGAGAATCCCATTCATGGGCCAATCATACTTAATGGTTCATTTATGGTAATATTTAAAATATTCCAACATTAAAACATTCATGAGCCATGATTTAGATAGTTAACATCACTATTCATGATGAGTTAAATCGATGTATAGTGGATCTAATGAAAGAAGAAGAGAAATAAGGATGACCACCCTTTGGGGGTCAAGTATCACTCAAGCAAAAACCTTTATAGCCTTAGGTAGTGCACAAATGGATATCCTATAACCTCTAATAATCATAGAGTCATCAGTTAATGTGTAGTTTAATCTAGAGATACTAGGCCTAGAGAGAGTGACAACAAAGAAGACCATGGTTGGGAATGAGGAGTTTACCTTTCATAAAGTTGAACCTTTTATGGGATTAAATCTAGTAAGAGGTCAAGAACCTAGTGAAAACCCAATCCATGAGGAAGACATAGTTGTAATAGCTAATGACCATTCAACCCAACTAAAATTAGGCATCAAAGGCCAATATCAAAAAATAGATAACCTACATAAGGGAAAAGAAAATCTTGAGACACGAGCTATCTTTTCAGGTCCTAAAGAAATGATAAATATGTTTGAATCATATTTTTATGATATTTTCAATTATTTGAAAGAGATGAGAACTAGGAAAAGTCCATTATCCCACCTAGATGTAGTAGCCAAAGGTTTAGTAAACCAATGGTACAATTCAAGAGATAAAATCAAGGAACTAATTAACATACTAGTGGAGGACTAGATTCCTAGATTTAGGACGATTATCCTAGCCCATTTGAATGAAATTATGGGAATAATTGTTGAAAATATCCAACATCTAAGTACTTAATTAAAAAACTTGGAGAGGGTTCTAAGGGATTATAAGGAGCTAATAATTAGAATTGAGTAGCAGCTTAGAGCCATGTCTACCATGCCTACCACACTTAACACCCTAGGAATCATTACAAATGATGAGTACAAGAATATGGTTACCTTGGTTATGTAATAGGTCAAGATAAAGAGTTAGGGATAGTTTGGGAGTGAAAACATCAAGGTCATGGGCATGATCATGACTACAGAGGAGAAAATTATAGAGGCAAGAAGTATAAAATAAGTAATGGCTAAGAATGATAAAGATTTTGATGACTTGGTGGAGTATGAGGGTGAGTGCCTCTTATAACCAGCTATCAATATTAAGTTATTTGATGAACAAAATCAAAATGACATGAAGATCCTTCAAGAGCAACACGAGAATTCTTCAATGTAGGGCCCACCAGCTAGTTGATAATATTCCACTTTGTTACTAAACTTTGTAATATTAAAAAGTATGATATTATTTTTTTAAAGGCATGCACTAGTTTGTTATTACATTTACCTATAGGTCAGTCCACTTTGGAAAAGGGAATGTATTCTATAACTTTGTAAAAAGACAATCATCCTTATCTTATGTACATTTGTAATCTCATGACTGAATGGTATGCTACCTTTGTCCCATATAAAAAGTAGTGTTACCATTTTGTAAAGGGATAATTTTTTTGATCAAAAGACTTTTTGTAAACTTTTAGAAATTAATACAAGTAATAAATACTAAAAATATTGTCCAATATTTGTTTGTGTGTTTTTTATTATGGCTACTTTCTCAACTATCTATTTGGATGTTTAGATTTGAATGGTTTTCATTGATTCTTGATGTGAATATATGAATGTAGAGTTGTTAACTTGTGCTCATGATAGGTTAATTGAAATATTTTAGGTTAATTTAAATATTTTAGGCTAATTTCATTTTCGTTGCTTCTCTTTTAGATGTGTTAATGCAATTTGATTGTGAAGTAAATCTTTAAATTGAATCTAGTTTCTCATTTACATTATTCCTTCCTTTTCATAGATATTTACCTAGTACATGGTGGGTTCTATGCTATAGTTATTTCATGTCATGTATTGGTTCAAATGTATGTCTTGATGAAATCTAATATTTGTCATAATATCTAGACTAAAAATTAGAACACCTTTCTACCCTATTCTTCCTTTTTCTCTTTTTTTAAACCAAATCACTCTATTTTAAATTCCACTATAAATATTCATCTAGATTAGTATTTTATTTAGCGCTTGATCATAAATTCACTGATAATATCATAGATATCTTACATTTCACTTAAATTGGCCATGATGGCTCCCAACCACCAATCAATATAAATATTATGGAACAGTTTGTTGCTCTAACCCTATTTCACCATGGGTATATAGATTATCATAACCTACTTCTCATGCTTTGAATTTCTTAAATTCTAAAATGAGAAGTGTTCTTTAGACACTAAGAGTACTCGTGATACATCTAGAGGCATCAATATAATCTATCAATTAGTACACACCTAGTTAATTAATTATATATTTGAAGCATAATTTAGCCTAGAACTAGAGTGGAAGATGTAAAAACTATTCCTAGATAGGCATGGTATCGAATAATTCCTTAATGAAATTGACTAACATATATCATTTATCTAACAGAAGGATATGATCATCCCAAGTCAATATTTTGTGTTGTAAAACCACATTCCTATCTTATTTGAGATAAAAAAAAATGTAAAATTAAAAAGTCCTTAGCATAGCGATAAATTTATAGTTTACCTTCTTTTAGGGTCCACCATTGATCTGAGATCTAAATGTGAAGATCAAGTAGACCAAACTAGAAGTGATGAAAATAATTATATAAAAAATCAATATTTTATATTGATGAAAATAAGAGACATTTTTGGACATATTAAAGTAGATTACCTTTAAATATTGGATCATGAATTTGACTATCAAAAGTTTTAACATTTTTTTAATAAATTAACTCTCATTAACTTATTTTGTTTAAATATGACAATTAAATTTAACAATCACAACAATATTGCTTTTCATTATTTATATTGTCTTATTAAAGTTTGTTAATGAGTATTGACAGTTACTAAGTGATAAATATAGCCACTTTTTTACTAAAAAATTATATATAATTAATTAATGTATTGTGTGGATGAAGGTGTAAGTGGATTTAGTTTGGATAGGGGAGTGATGGGTGGATCAAGGTCAATATAAATAATATGGGTGAAAATGATGTTAATAGGTAATGTTGTGTCTAGACCACATAAAATTTAGTTTGTGGCATGAATTTATGAGGTATATTTCCAAAAAATAATACATTTATTATCGTGCTTGATTAAATATATGTGAAAATAATATAAATTGTGTCCATGTGTATGTCGTTATTTAGGTTATTGAAAATGATAGAAATATTCTAAGTGGGTTACATATAATTCATATAAATAATGCATTATACCATAATAAAATCAAAATAAGATGTATAGAGAAACTTACAAAAGCCCATGATTTTGATTGGTGGAATAAATATAATAAAATTATTAAGTCTATTCCTATTCATTTCCCTCTTGTTTGTTAAAAATAAATTAATTAAATTGTGTGATAACATGATCAATTTTCAAGTCAATAACATTGATTCAAAACTATGCATGGTAAATAAGAAACATCATGCTAAAAAATAAGTAAATATAGTGGATTCTCACGAATTTATTGATTTGGCATATCCGACCCTAAAATTTACTAAAAATTTTCCATTTTTTTAGGTGAGATCATGCAAATCATATTTATTACATGGTAATTTAACACTGTAATACTTGAGAGCAAATTATGAATGGATTGAGACAAGTGTTACCGCATTTTTGAGTTAAATTTATATTAATTTTATTATTTTTAGTCAAATATATAATGAATTAAATATATTTATAGATGAATACATCCATATAATGATTTTACATAATTCCATGTATCTTTAAAATAATTACTAATAAAAAATGTAAATGAACTTTGAGATAGTTACTAGTAAATGAATTACTTCTATAATGAAATGGAATTGGAGCTTCATATCAAGATGCATAATAAAATTAATCCTTTATAGGTATTAGCTATAATAATAATTAATCCTTTAACAAATTGATTATGTATGTGGGAGAATATGAGTATGTAATGGTATGTCATATTTTTGGTCAGTGACATTATTGATAAATTTTTAATGGGACCACAAATTCACAACATTTAATGTGCCATTTTATTAAATAGATGCATTGAACCTTATATATCAATCCAAATATTCTTAGAATTTATTGAGTTTTAATTATGATAATATTAGAAAATAAAAAGGTGTGATTTGTGTACCAAAATGGCTACAAATAAATTAAAAACATTGAAATAATGTGGCATATAATTTTTAATAGAAACCATATAGTGTTAAGTTTGGACTAGCTATGGATGGAGTAAATCCATTTGATAATTTATCCAAAATATGTTCAGTATGGCCTATCATTTAATTTAATTATACTATTCCTTCATGGTTGACAATATAAAAAGACTACCTTATATTTGAGTTTATTATTCTAGAGAATAAATAAGTGCAGAGCATGGGTGTATACCTTGCACCACTTATAGAGGATTTGGATGGGATTAAATTTATAACATATAAAATTTTCATGTCTAAGGACTAGATGGTAATATTTTTTTATGATATGGAATTTTGTTTTGGTGTATTTACATCGAAGTAGGATTTTTAGTATGTCCATGGAGTGATAATTTTTAACAATCATTTTCATGTCATTTTGTTTTAAAATTACAAATGTTTTGTTCAATATATATGTTTATTTTATATACCTTTACATGATGGTAAAATTTAAATTCAATAGGTGTAGATATTAATTGAGCTCTATATAGTCAAAGGACATCAAGTATCTTTTTTATTAAGTCGCAAGAGATTCATACCAATGTCTATCACTTATCCAACTTCAAAAAAGATAGTTTAATGGAAAATTTAAAATAATAGAGCTTATAAGGAGATATTCACTAAGATGATGGTATAATCACTATGAAGATGAATGGTAATAAGCATTTGATGAAGAAAATTTCGTAGGTAAAGAGATTTTCTAAATTTTATGATGTTATATACTATAAAAACATCCTCATCAGACTTATTATTGACTCAATGGATACATTAAAAATATTTTTTAATATATTAATAAACAATTAATTTTAAAGTGAAAATAGGGACTAGATATGAGGATGCACCTAAACATGCCAAACATAACGCTAACTTATTGGTCACATAAGGACACAAATGGTTGTATGGGATATGAAGGATCATGGTAGTTATATTAAACAACCAATAAAGATAAATAAATATTTTCAATGAGAAATGAGGATGAAAAAAATTTATGGGTTGTCTCTATAAATTGCATTCATGACTAATGGATATATCACAGGCATACAAACTCATAATTTTCATAACATGTTAAAGTTATGGATGTTGGTGTTTAATTTATATGATATATTTTTATTTCATAAATAAATATATAATGAAATGATTATATTCATTTCACAACATATCTTATAGCTTGATTTAAATTTGGAGGATTATTTCACCAAAAACTTACACAAATCCATTTATTAAGTATCATGCATTACACACTTTAAAATATTTTAGTTATACACTATATTTTATTGAAACTATTAATGTTTAACTCTATTTAATATTATTTTCAATAGGTGGGTCTCATTGAATGAGATATAAATATTATAACGTTGAGAAATATTATTATAGAATTTTTTTTTGTTTTGAAAATAGGATCATGAAAAATAACATTGACATAAAGGTGTATATTGTAATCCATTTATAGATGATTTATATCTAGGTAGAGCCATACTCACAAGGTATATGCCTTTTTATAGAGATGCAAATGAAATTTTTGAATAGGTTTTCTTATGTTTTACCTTATATTTTATTAAATTATCTAAATAAGATATAAATTTGAACTCATTTATATTGTATGATATCTATCAATAAAGATGAATCTAAATGTAAAAGGCAAATTTTGATTTGATATTTGAACTTTATATAAATAGAAAACATCTAGGGAATAATATAATTTTTATATTAATATATTTTAAAACTGTAAGATGGAATGTAAATGTCATTAATAACTATAAATTTGATCGTGAGTCACTTAAATCAGTAACTAAGAATGTGGATGTGCTTGAGTTGAATTGTTTGACTCTATATGAAACCAACAAATACAAACATATAGAACATGATAGTTTAATCGAAGTGATTTATGATCCTCTATTTATACAAGACAATATGCATACATGTAATCCATATTTGTGTGTGATCTTAAATAAATATGTGTGTAATTTTAAAACCCTACCTCCTTCTCTTTGAAATCCTATGGCCACTTTTGACACTAGATTTTGTTCTAAAAGAAGGAAAAGAATGTGGGTTGATATTACCCAAACCACTCCCAATTAACTACTAAGTGATGATTACATATATATTACTCTTAAGATGGAATTCAAAACTTGTGTATTTTTTTTCATTAGTGTATGCATGCAACAACTATCCTCTAATGATTAAAACCTATGATCTAGATTTTGATAGATTGAAAATTACAACTTTAACTTGGATTTAAGGTTATTCAAACATAGTTAGGACCTTATCTTTATTGTCTATAAATGAATTTGAAATAATTGATCCATCTATTTGAATGTACAGATGTGTGTAATAGGATTACGTAACTAATGTTGAGTGATTCTAGATAGGGAATATGCCTATACCTATTTTTTATTTAAATGAGATCATTTTTATACTCCTAATGTTGATAGTGAGAAATTTATGTCAAATATCAACCTTTTTTCCTATCTCAAAATTCCAAATCAAATCAAACTAGTTTAATCATAGGGAATCTAGGGAACAAAAAGTAATCATAAGATGTGTAGATGGGTTTTTTAAAATTTTAACATGTTAGATTAGAAATAATTATTATTTAGACATAAAATTAATTATTTCAAAATATATAAACTATTATGAATGAGTTAAAATAGCTATAATGTAAACTATCGAATAGATTAAATCCTATGAGAAAGGTAGTCTATTGAATGAAAGATTTATATTTTATTATAATTCCAAAATAGATCACTTTGTATTAGTATAAATTCCTTAAAAAGACTAAAATAAACCAAAAGACAAATAACATATAAATATAAAATAAATTTAATAGACAATAAAATGAAACTAAATAAGGAAAACATAAAAAATACCAATATTAGTCTAACAACAACCAAATATAATTCAAATAAATACCAATGAATAAATTTAATATTAATCTAACAAATAAATATAAAAATATTTAAGACTATGAATAATAACTAAAATGAATCTAAATAAAAATAAACTAAATATAAATTAAAGATGAAACAAACTATCTAATTCAAAAAATTAGAATAAATGAGAAACAAATACATAAGTAAAGACAAAAAATAATTGGATCTATTAAATAAATTAGAGATAAATAAACTAAGAAAATAAGATAAAACAAAGTAATATCTAGGAAGAAATAAAGAAATTGAGATTAATAAAGTAAAGACTAAACTAATCTTAATCCAAATAATAAAGTGAATAACTAAGAAATTAAAATAAACAAACTAAGATAAACAAGAAAGAATAAACTAATATTAATTTAAATATGAAATTGAACAACTAAGAAAGATTAAAAAATAAGACAAACAACTAAGTAAAATAAACAGTGTGAGACTTTTTAAAATAATAAATTTAAGAGTATGAAAACTAATTTTATTTATAAAAAAATCAAATAAGTCTAATTAAAAACAAATATTTTAACATAACATCCCTACATAGTCAATATTCTAACAACATATCAAAAAATGCAAATTTTTCAACATTAGTCCAAAAAATTACCTAAAGTTCTATGCATATGACTACATATATGTAATCATCAAAGAAATTAATATTTAGTTATAAATAAATCAAGAAACATGGATATAACATGCATTATTTAAGAAGTTTACTTCACTATTAGAGAAGATATTGTTTGGTGTATCTAAAAATGACTATTCCATCTCATATAAGAAGAATGATATGCAAGATTAAAAATAAAAAATGTCTTAATACTTATGTGATTATTCCATTTCATATGTGTCTTGAATCTTCTTATAAAACAACTTTCTTGAAGTTTGTTATGGTTGAATTTATAATTAACCTTTAATTAGTTATGTTTAAAAAAATTAATTAACTATAAAAATTCAATTTCAATATTCTTAGATACTTTATAAGTTATACATATTTTAAATTAAATTTATGTTTTATAAATTTAGAATAAAGTTCATGAGATTGAACTAGAATAATATATACCAACTTAATATTTTATAATAGGTGTGGGCCCTCAAAAAAATTTAAACATCACGTAAAAAAATTATTTACATGTGTATATAAATAAAATGATCAATAAATACTTGCATCCATTGATCTAGATAATAAGTAACATCATAATCCATAAGTAACATAGAATTTTATAAGTAAACATAAAAAGATCAAATGTCAAACAAGAGAACTATCCATGTAAGTACAACTATTGAACACACTGAGTACTTAGAATAAAAAAGGAGAATGATCCTTAAATTTATTGAATAATCATATGGATAACTACTCATTCTATCAAAATAGAGAATTTTTTTCAAAACAAAAAATGTGTAAGAGCACAAAAATGCATTGTGAAAGGAGTTGAAAACTTAAAGTATCAATTAAAAATGCCATATAAAGTCTCTCAACTAAATGAATACAAATAACCAAGCCAAAAGGAATAAAATCGTCATACAAAAACTACTATGAATCAAAATCACTCCCGGAAACAAGATTAATCAAATGAGTTCCCTTAATTGCTTGCTACTAGGTGTACTCCAATGTTGTGGTACAGAATTCAAGCAAGCTCATACCTCCATAATCATATTTTTATCAATTTTAACATTATTAAACACCTTGGTAATGATGGGTTGGGATAAATATCTACAAATACAATTATTCTTAAAGGATGTAGGATTATCAGTTACAAGTGTAACAAGTCCAGGGAAAATTATAAAATGTATGTTTAGATTATCAATAGTAGGGTTAAGCTAAGGGAAATAATTAGAATGTTTTTAAATTATATTAGCATCAATCAAATCATCTTTAAATGTGTGTAAATAAGAGTTAATCTATGTACTTTTTTCATACGAATGAGATCTTCAATTACTCATTTTTGAGCTCTATGATACATGTTAGCATGTAAATTTAAGGAAGAATTTTGAATATTATTAAGGATTGTTTATAAATTCATGGAATTTTATTCAAAGTGAATTGAGACATGGGTTACATGATTAATGTTTTTTTTAGAAGTATTGATAACCTTGAGACCCATAAAACATCTATCCTAGTGACTAATTTATGAATAAGCCCCACTAATTTATTGTATACCACCTCTATCCCACACATTTATATCAAAATATTTTGAATATGGTGTCTAAACTGAAAGTTTTTAATTTGAAATAGATCAAATAAGAACCTTAAAAGGACAAATGACATAGATAATTCAACAACTTTCAACTAAGAAAATTTTGACAAGAAGTAAAGAAGTGTTTTTGAAATTAAAAAACTATGAAATATCATTACACACATATCAAGTTCCATTTCCCAACTAAAATATAGATTCAAATGGGTCCATATAAAAGAATTATGTATCTCAAATTATGAACCATAGATAAATTCCAACTAGTCATTTAAAACATGTGAAGATAAAATGATTTTAAACTTAAATTTTCTGTGAACTTGTTAATTATTTCCAAAATAACTAAAAATAGAAAAACTCTTTAGTAAACCTAGCTCACAATAAAAAAACACATTCATAATTTATTTTCATTGTCCAAAACCTACAATGTAAAAAATTTCCAATCAATATCTCACTTAGAAACCTTCAAATGTTCATTATGATCATAATTGTCATGCATTGTATGTGGACTAAGGCAAGAAAATACCACCAAATCACCACTTTATCATAAAATTACCTTTTATAAATATGTCATATGTAGAAATATCACTGATGGGTGTCATTAATCCCTTCATTTAATCAATTTATTTGTTGATGTCATTCAAACCAGGGGTAGTGTCCAAAGTTGTTTGCAGCAAGGCTTATGTTTGTAGGTCTTACAAATATGATTGGGGGATTGTTGTCTTTCTAAACATCTACTCTAATTTATACTATAAAGTATTTTATTATGCAATAAATAAACACACTTTTAGAATTGAAACACTATAATATAATTTGTTAAAATAAATACACTTGCTGAAAATAAACATGCTTGCTAAAAATAAACAATCTACTAAAAATAAACACACTTGTTGGAAGTAAATAATCTAATAAAAGTAAACACACTTGATATAAATAAATAATCTACTTAAAGTAAACACACTAATTGGAAATCTTGAATTAACTCTTAGAACTGAAAGATAATTTCCTATAGGTTTTGAAGTCTACTTATAATTACTATTTTGAAAATGAAATAGATTTATAATTATTAAAAACTATAAATACATAAAATACCATATATAAATATGTTCTTGGTTCTTTCGGAGAGTGGACCCTTATTGAGCATTGTTATTATTATTGAGGTTTGACATTCATGTCAAAGGTTATTGAGAACGTCTTCATGACGTCATTAAAGAGTGTAGCTATGAAAGAGTATATTGATCAGTATTGTAGTAATTTTGAGAATGTAATATATGATTGGTATATGTTTTTATTACTTCATAAGTGATTTTAAGGTCAGCATGAAAGGTCCTTATTGTTAAATTTATCAAGTGCTTGATTTATATAGTATCTTGAGAAGGTATGCACATAAGATGCCTAGTTTTATACATGAAGGAGCATAGTGGCTTAGTGAGATGAGTGTACATAGGTATGAGTGGTTTTATAAGGTTTATTAAGCATGTATATGAGGTATTATATCACTCATGATAGTCTCAGGGTGATCCTATAGGGGTAGGATCTTTAGACCTAGTCTATACCTAGACCACTTCCTAACCCTGCTTGGGCTAATGAGGCATCATGATCTGTCGTCAAGGAATATCAAGGATGTATGATAGTGTCTAAACATGTATGATTTTATCGATTAAGTTAGAGTGGTGTAGAGTTCATGATAATAGGCATGAAGGTTAGTTTTTAGGTCTGATGTGGTTTACAGGTCAATGTCTAAATGAGTAAAGAGAGAGAGTGTGGTCTAAGGAGGTATTAGGATCCATTTTCAAGGAAATTATGAGTATGGGAGTATTTGAAAAGGTGATTCAAGTTTTTTTAGGCATTTTCATGAAGTTTGAGATCAAATTTTGGAGGATAAGGCATGAAAATGTGTTTCAAGGTCTCTTGAGTGCAAAGAATGAAGGGTTCTCTACTCGAGAAGGTTTTTACAGTAATAATTAGCTCATCAAACCTATGAATGGTAACCTAATATATTCATGTTATATGGGGAAGGTTCCTAGTTAAAAATTCCAAGCATTTGTTTTTGGATTGAATTGTTATGCTTTATGAAAGATCGTTAAGAATGAAAATAGGTTTAAACCCTTGTAGAACCCTAATAAGGACTTGATGTTGATTAAAAGTCCCAATATTGTATTGGTGTGCTTATTTAATTTATTTTAGGTTATATTATACTCTCTAAGTACCTCTAGGTGTGTTTGAGTTATCATGTGTATGAGTAGAACCTATATGAAAGTGTTATTTTCTTAGAGATTTGCTATAATAATTAGAGTTGACTAGGTCAAAGTTTGAAAATTAATGAAAGATGAAAATTGAGACTCATGTTTCATTTAAATTAAGGTTTTTATATATAATATATCCCTCAAGTGTGCTAAACTAGTCATCCAAGTTAGCTAGTTGCTAGCAGGCCTAATGGTGGAAATAGTGAAAAAGCCAGGTAGCAGTGAGAAGATGATTAGGAATGTGTTATCATGAAATAGTGATGAAACCAAGTACATGTATATTTTATTTATTAATTTTAATAAATTCTCATGTTTGTTAGAAGTTTTGGAGGTTAGTGGTTATAGTGAAAAAGTTGCTCACATGTGACCTATTTAGTTTATATGAGACAATGAGATATAAGGTTATGAGATTGGTATGTAAAACTAATATTAAAATTTGACCATAATTAAATGTATATTATATTCAATAATTTTAATACATGATCATTTTTTGTATAAGTTTTGGAGGTTAGTGGTTATAATGAAAATGTTGCTCACAGGTGACCTATTTAGTTTATATGAGACAATGAGATATAAGGTTATGAGATTGGTTTGCAAGACTAGTATTAACATTTTAAAATATTATATTTATATATAATACTGGTATAATGATATAATAGGATCATATACATGAATCATAAGTCATTTAATATGACTTTATAGGTCTTGGAGGTCTGAGTCACCATGATTAACCTTTGAGGAAAACTAGCAGTTTTGAGTGAGATAGTTGCAAGATTGTCTTTGAGTCCTTTTTCCCTATGTAATTATATGTTTTATTATCATGGTTTTGTGTCTAAAAAATAATTTATATTTATTTGTTCAAGATATACCTTTATATGTGTGTGAAGGCCTAATGTAAACAATACTAATGGCATGCTTTAAGTGGTGGCTTGACCTAAAAAGTGTCATGAACCTAAGATGAGCTTAGTAGGAGTTTATTTGAGTGGTATATGAAGTGTTCCTACCATGTATGAAGTTTTAAAGTGTTCCAAGGAGATCAAAGGGAAATGTGCTCTAATGAATTCCTAATTGAATTAGGTCTCCTTAAGGCTTAAAACATGTTTTGGTATTTTATACTAAGACTGACCTATTGTAATGATTGATTCATGTATGAAACATACTATAAGACCTATTTTAAGGTTATTACATGTGTGCAAGTGGATTTGGTTGACCAAGAAGTGTGTGAGCTAGAGGATTGTATAAGAATAATGCCTAATAGGCCTAATTGATAAGTTAGAAGATTGAGAGTGTAAGAAAAGAAAATAGCACTTTGAGGAGCTAAAGGAGGTATTTTAGACCATCAAAAGAGTATAGATAAATTATAATGAAGATATACAAGGGGTATTGTAGATGAATATAAAGGTTGTATGACCTAATTAGTCTTAAAGATACCTAATTGATCGAAGAGACCTAGAAGGCAGTTTGTGAGGGATAAGAGTGAGAGCAGAAGAGGTGGTAATCATTAGTTGATTAAGGAAAAATATATTCTAAATGTGATCAGTATAATTAGGTGGTTGAGCTGGTAGTGCATCATCTAGGTGTTTGGTGCTCCATGTGAAGTTGGTGATTCACTAAACTTGGTTTTTGTCTTATAGGAATGTAATTTATTTGTAGATATCATGGTTTTTATTTCACTTGAGGGTTTCCCATTGAAATGACTATTTTATGTGTTACGCCTTTTACTCATGATCATATAAATGGTTCTTAATGTGTTTATAGTTCACTATATTACTTTGATGTTTCATGAATGATAAATTAAAAGCTATAAAAGATTTTGAAGACTAATTCACCCCCTCTTAGTCATCGTGCTTCCAAAAAATGGTATCAGAGCCGGTCCTTTGAAGTAAGTCTAATAGCTTGAAGGTAATCCTAAGAAGAACAAGATGTCTAATGATCAAAATAAATAATACAACATGTATAATGAAGAAGTCCACTATAACAGTGAAGAAGGAGAAGCTAAAGTAGACCTTGAATCTGAGCTCATAAGTGCCCTTGATGATTTGAAGCATCAAAAGAAGACTATCAAGGATCTCAGGAATCAGTTAGAAGGCGTCAATAGAAGTATTATATCTATTTTATTATTTTTATGAAACTAGGGTCTAGTTCCTACATAATAAAGGGTCTGGATTAAGGGGATAAATCTAATGAAATATAGTAAAATATATATTTTGATCAATTTGGTTAAATTAATTGCATATAGAAAGAAATAAACTTATCTATAAAGATAGGCTAAAATGAACAACTCAGGAGTTGGGATGTGTTGCACAAGATTGGGAAGATGTCAAGAACATAGATCTAGATTTTGTTTTTGTGAAGGATAGGATCATTATAATTGGACACCCTAGGGTCTAGTTCTATAGTCCTCTTATGTTGTTTTTATCCCTAAAACCTAATATTTATGGATTTTGTCTATTGTCTTTATGTGAGCCTATATATGAAATTTTAGAGGTTGAATGTTGATAGAGCTCATTGTAGGTTCATTTAAATCTACAAATCCTATGTCTATCTACACATAAAAAATACATTAAAAGCATAAGGAAAAATACTAGGTTAGGGGAAGTATGATCACAAGATCTAGAACCCTTGTTGTCTTGATCACTACCTACATTAACCCTCAAGATAGGGTCTCAGATCAAATTTAGTTCTCCCTTAGGAAATGTGCATAATCAACATGCATGATAAATACAAGAATGAACTTTTTCTTAGGCCCTTCCTTTGTCAAGCATGCAAGTCTATGTGTGATGTAGAATGTTGAGCTATATTATTGATTGATTTTAATTATGTACTATGCTAAAGTAGTAATTACTAGATATAAAATGCCTTATGTAGTCCTTTATATAAGAGACTCTTTATTTTGAATTTAGGAGGTTTATTCACATTTGGTCAACATTGGAAAAATTAAGGATGAATCGAAGAAAGTTTTTTGGAATCATATAGTGAGGGAAACTAACTAGCGGAGCTCAAAATGACCTTGGACAAGAGCGCTAGAAATGGAGACCTTAGGGTCCAATTTTGTAGTCCAATCTTAGAACTCTTGTCCTAAAGGCTAGGAACTTGGGGGGTGGAATAAGGATGAGAAATCTAACCTAGTTGAGGTAGAATGATCATTTGAAAGGCTCAAGATGAATAAAAATATTCAAAAGGGTGACTCAAGCATGAAACAAGACCAAAATGAATAAAATGAAAGACATGGATAAATGTGAACAAAAGATCATATTCTCTAGTCAGAGTCTCCTATGAGAGGATTGTGAAAAGAAAAAATATGTGTGGTTGATTGAAAATTTAGGGTGTATAAATTTTCCCCCTTTTATTATATTGATGCAATGAAATGAAGCACTAGAGTAAAAGAAAGAAAATAAAATGTGTACCTAAACCTACATGCATGGAGATGAATGTGATGCAAAAGGGTTCAACTCACTTCTTGGCTAGGGAAGTGGATGGAGAGTTAAATAATTCCTAGAAAAATAAGTAATCCCTAAAATGGATTCCCCTTATATTGAATCTGGAAGTGAAATCCATGTAACATGGAGAAGGAGGATAATGCTTGTCCCCTGTGCTGAATCTAACTAGAATAAGATATGCTCAGAGGCCCAAAACTAATGTCTACCCTCTATCCCACATAAACTCATGTAAATTAGTATGTGTTTATAGAATTTATATATTAAGAGAAAAATATTTCATGCCCTTACTCTAAATAATCTAAACTATAATTTAGAATTGTTTGGAGGCTCAAAACTAATGTCTACCCTCTATCTTACACAAACTTGTGTAGTCTAGGTCTGGGTAATATAATGGACTAGCCACTACAAATGGTTATGTGTTCTAACATGGTGAAAACTTAGATACATCTGGGTGTAATGTAAAACTATGGTAAATGTGCAAGAAGAGAATGACATGTCTTACCATTCCAATCTATATAATACTAGATGACAAAGAACATTAACATATGTGCCATACCCCCAAATTTGGTATGTGAGTGATGCGTATGTATAATATAATAATCTATATAACCACATATGATATTAAATATTGTGACATACCCCATGTGTAAAAATAGAAATCAAAACACCACGCTCTATATTATCCCTATAATCTACTAACTGGTCTTGTAACTATGGCATGTTGTATGAAGCTATATGTGTGAGACATGTAGTAATGTACATGTGCCCAAACCAAGTATCTAAGTTTGAATCTATATATAAGTCATTGTGAATCCATATAATTTGAACCAATATATCTAAATACTCTATTTATCTATAAGCTAAAATCATTGTGGATCCATATGATCTAAACCACTATATTTGAATAATCTATGTATCCATAAACTGAAGGTATATCTCCCTAAATGTATTGAGTAATGTTGAGTGACCCATGTAATCTGAATCACTATATATCTTGACAGATCTAAGCTAAATTTGGTAATTAAAATGTTAGAGTTGTAAGAACCATGGTGTATTCATCTATAAGAGTGGATATGCATGTTGGGTAAGTGTAGGAATAGGAAATGGTAGGAATGATGCCCGCATTTTGGGGATAGGGACGAGATATTATGATAGACAAGTTTGAGAGAAAAGTGATGACTAGTGACATAATGATAGAAATAAGGTTTTTATAGTTTAAATTTATTGATAAGTTATTTGATTGATTAGACTAAGATGTTTGAAAGTTGAATGAGCTTTTGATTGGTTAGGACCAAGTTGTATGTCTGAGTATAGAATGAATATAGAGATGTGCATGTCATATTGGGAAAGTGAAGTAGTAAGATAGTGAAGATCACATGATGTCTAAGGTACCATTGTCATGATTTCCTAGAATAAAATGCTTTGCAAAATAGAGTTATGGGATTCTAGTTATGGGTAAAATGGTATTTTTATTTGGATGAAAAATTTGGTTGATATAGGAAAATTAGATTCATTCTTGATTCATTTATGAATTGACTAGTTTGATATTTAGAGCTCTATAGTGAGAGATATGCTAAGGATTGAGTACCTACCATAACCTAGTTTGAATAATTGGTAGCCCAGGTGGAGGCTAGAGGTGATGTTAGCCTAGTGAGTAAGCTTAATGCTTGATTTTTACCTTTTGGAAGCCTATTTTTGATGTTTTTGAGTTATTTAAATTAGATTAGGAAAATTTTAACTCCAAGAGTCAACACTCTTGTCTAGGGTTTAGTGTTGTTGTCTAGGTTCCACCATTCCTATATAGTGCTGGTGTCCTTTTTTCATCACTATTGTCTAGTAGTCCTAAATTTTTGAGATTTTGATTTGTTACTTGTTATTGTTTGACAATTTACTTTGGCATGTTTAAATGATAAATATATTTATTTTAGTGTTTTAAAGTGTGAGGTATAGATGAGAGACTTTTATAGGGGTTAGGTGATGGAGACACTAAGGTTGCTACCTTTGTTGGCTAATGAGAGAGTTATGATGGATAGGGTAGGGTTAGGTCATGTCCATAACCTAGGCACTGTTGGATGGGATAGGTATATGATTACCACCTTATGTGAGAGGTGGAATGCAAACCATGTAATTTTTAGCTTCTTGTAGGGGAGATTACTGTGACTCTAGAGGATGTGTATCATATTTCACATTTGCTAATTAGTAGATGATGTGTGGCATTGTAGGATGACATGGGTGTTGATGCTATTGATCATGCATCCTTGTATTTTGATAGTGTACCTTTAGGTATACCTTAAAGAGGTAGTGATAGTGATGTGCTACTATCAGTTATAGTATAGTCTACTGTTCCATGTATGTGGAAGTGGTTGGTCATGTTGTTGGCTTCATTTGTTGTTGTGGATAGGACTTGGGCATTGATTACATATAAGATGCATAGGATCATTTGTAATGTGAAGGTATATTGTATTATGTTCTTATTGGTTAGGATTATGCTTGCCCACCTATACATGAATCTTTACAAGTTTACATAAGAGGCATTTAGTGGTGGTGTGAGTGCAACTACCTTATTGCATTGTTGGACTTATGAGCACATTATTATTATGCAATCGATTGGGTTACCTAGGGTAAAGTGGGCACATCCATGACCATTTAGTGAGTGATGGATGAGTACATTAGCTATCTGGTTTCCTAATATATATCACTATAGATGAGTTTTACATATATTGGTGGTTCATGATATCATATGGAGGCCTTATAGAGGGTTTCCTAAGTGGTCTAATGATGGAGTGTAGTTTTGGTATATGAGGGTCAATTGTTGGATACATGACCATAGGGTTGGAGTGTATGCATTATTTTAGTATGAACATATGACTAGATAGTTTAGGGTACCATGATATGTGCCCCCTAAAGCATGGGTATGGGTGAGGAGTACATGGGCACTAGTGAGGGTAGGAGCTCATGTGAGGTCTATTAAGGCTGAGTTAGCACCATTGCATTTGGATATATGGGACATGGCTATAAATATTATAGATGTAGATGATGCTGTATGTACATAGGCATATACCACATAGTGGGGTAAGCATTAGTGGGCTCCATTGTATCTTATTGATGGAAGGGTTGATCTTGAGTATGAGGATCCTATGTTGATCTAAATAATGGGAGGTTAGTAGAAATTATATTTGAATTGTGTAAAATTTTGTGATTTATTTTTATTTGTAAGTATATATCTAATGTAGTATTGTACTTTATGTACATGTGGAGTGGGAGTGTGTAGGATGAAGCACAAGTTACGGTAGGAAGTGGAGATGATGGGTTCTAGAGACCATCATTGAGTTGACAATTGAAGAGCTTACATGACATGTACCTAAGGATGTAGTAGAGGAGGATTTGATAGAGTGAGTGATACTTACATTTGGTGTTCATGCTCATTTGTTTGATATATTTGTTATGTCTACAGCTACATATGTTAGGGTAATGGGAGAGAGAGAGATGGGCTGAGGGCTGAGCTGAATAGGCATAAGTTGCCCCCACCTAATTTTAGATCAATGACTATGAGGATTATGGATGAGTACATGGTGATACAGAGGCATTTAGTCGGACTTGCATAAAGAGCATGGTCTATTATTGGAAAAAGATATTCATTGTAAGAGGCATTTGGGAGCTCAAGGAGGTGCAGGGCCATCAAGTGGTAGAGTAGATTATGGGACCAATACTAGTGGAGAGAGTGAGATTGAGAGTGAGGGCATGATGCCCATTCATGATTGATTGTAACTTGATATGATTTATATGTTTTGAAAACCCATTATACATATATGGATTTTTGTTTGATTTGAAATTTGTGTATTTTGTTATGGATTTTAGAATATATTGTTATATTTATTAGAAATGGTCGATTTAGAAATAATTGATGTTGATGTTGATATTGAGGTTGTATATGTTTTGAAAAAATGTTTTTTGGGATAGGATTTGATTATTCAAGTGCAATTCTAGTTTTAATTTTGAATTGCAAGTAAAGAACATTGTTTGTTTTGTAATTTGTGATTTAATTTGGTAAAGTGAATTGGTTTGAGATTGGTAAAATGGGATATTGGTAAGATCAAGATCTGGATAAGTTGTTTTGGTTAGGGATGGTTACTTAGAATTATAAATTTTATTTTTTAGTATAAGGGGATGTAAGAGAGAATTTTTATGCTCAATTACTTGAGAGTGGATCAAGAATACAAAGATTGGTTCTTTGGCTCCATCATTTCCTTACAAAGTGAAGCTATGAACTGATATCAATATGAATGTGTGTTGTATCACTATCTGAACCCTGATGGCTAACTAAATAAGTGACCCTACTTCTCATGTTGTGTAAGAATGTGCTCTATATCTGATACTATCTATGATGCACTAACTATAGCTATAAATGGATACTCTATAAAATGTAATGTCACTAGATGTGCAACTAAAACTATGTGTTGTGGATAAGGGTCATATATCTATAATTATAGTGGATTATTGCATTAATTAACACCTTATGGCCTCTACTATGATTCATATGATTGAGCAATAGATTGAGATGGAGCTGAAAACTATGATGGGAACTCATCTAGTCTTAATCATAGTGGGTTACTACATGAGATAGGTCCCTAAAAAATCTGGCCATATTGATATATATTTAGAATAATACTCTATGATGTTGGTTCCTTTAATCTTAACCGTAATGGGTTGATATGTGATATAGGACCATAAAAATCTGGTTGTAGTGAATCTCTCTAGAGTAGTACTATATTATAGTGACTATGACTATGTTTGATATTTATATGTAACTACACTATGTACTCCTCATATTATACTACTATATATAGGTTTCTCTCACTATATTGGTTTTTAAACCTTTTGAGTAGGTGGAATAGGAGATCTCCTATGAGGCTCTATCTTAGAACTCACATTACTCTCATGATGAGTGACTAATGATTCCTATAAAGGAATGTCCTGGGATGGCTTAGTCATGGAGGAATGAGGTCTAAGGTTCCATGATGGAGGAGAACTTGATGTCCCATATGTAAATTCTAAAATGTCATTATAAACACATCTATTAATGAAATCCCTGAGTCCATAACAATCATTATCTCTGTGTCCATGGATACAATGATAGTTACAAAAGGGTTGACAAGGCTATCTATGTAAAAGATGTGGATCTCATCGATGAGTAGAAGGTAATGTGATTAACCTCATATATAGTAGTGTTAATTATATGACACATTCACTATCTTTATTTGAATCAAATTATAGTGGTGCCTTATTGTTTTTCTTTGTAGTGCATATTATAGGTTATACTTTGGAAACTAGATCTCTATTTTTAACTAGTTTATTTTCTGGTTAAGGTATCCTATCTTGTCTAGGACATGGTGGATGTTGTGTGATAAGATATAGAGATGGAGGTACTTTTATGAAATCTAGATTAATGTGATCAACTGAATCTACCTCAATCAATTCTAATTTCTTTTCCAAAGCTAGAAATGTATAACATAAGTGTCTGAAAGATGACTATGTCTAATATAATAGATGATTGAGGAGAGGTTGATGAAACCCCTTAATAGAGATATTTTTAATATCTAAATATTTCATTTTATAGATCAATTTTAACATGTGAATCTTGAATCATAAGATATAATCACTAACTAGCTCTGAAGTATTCATGCAATATGGCAAGTTTCTCATATGTAAGATGAGGTCCAATGTTTGTTATGTAATATTGAAACAATGCCTCCTCTAATTCATCATATGTGTGTAAGGAAATAATGAGGAGTAGATGAAAGAACTAATTCTATGCTTCCCTCACTAATGTCTACTAGAAAAACTTCACTAGAATCAAAGGACTCATATGAGATGGAAAATCCTTTTGAAAGGATTGAAGGTGTATGAATGGATCTCTAGTTTCATAAAAGTGAGGCAATGATGGTATATGGAAATGTTTAGGAAATGAAACTCTTAAAAATGTCTTCAAAATATGGTTATCATGTAAATCATTGGCATCCATCCAAGACTTATAAGCCTTTTTCTCCAAGGTAAGAAGGTGCACATGGTGCTGTAATTCACTTACCACATGTATCAAATAAATAATCTCTTGGGATGGTATATTAACTTCTTGAAGTGGTTATTTAATCATTGAATTTGATCATCGATTTTATCTATGGGATTTCTAAATTTAGTAATTGGATCATAAAGAAGGGGTATTATCACTTGAACCTTGGGATTAATGATAACTTGGACCTTACTAAGGGATGTAGGTTACCATTCTATTTAAGTGAAGAGTGAGTACTGGGTTCTACTATAGTGAGGAGTGGTTTGTGAGATTCATTGGTATCTTTATGTTTTAGTGAATCACATTATAATTGAGTAGAAGATGTGATTTTATCCTTAACATGCGTATTATTTGAAATAAAATTGTGCATAAAAGTAGAAACAACATTTGTTAGTGCATTATGTTTGAGAAGAGTGAGAGAAGAGTTAGAAACATGAGATGCATTTTCTTTTTCACTATGTACATAATAATCATCATTAATCAATGCATTATCATAAGTGAAATATTTTTCATAGTCACTCTCATTTTCATGTTCACTATCAAACTCATTATCACTTTTATTATCACTAGGGAGAGGTGTAAGAGAAGAATTTAATTTTTTTCTAATATGCAATAAGTTATCATGTGAATTTGGAATATTATGTGTGTCTATGTTATCCATATATGGAGTGTATGCATTGTTTTCATTTGTAATATGAGAATTAAGAGGAAGAGGATTATCATTTAAACATTCTTTGGACAAAGTAGAGTTGAGAGCATGAGATGCATCATTTGAACTATGCATTAGCAATTTGATTTTTTTGTGTTTATATTTTTGTAATTTGAACATAGAAGTATAAAAAGAGATAGATCTGTTAGGTTTACATGGAATTAAATTATCACCAATAAGAGGTTCACTTGGAAGTGCATGACTAATTTATTCATTTGATGCATTATGAATAGGATAATGAGGTGAAAAGTATCTTTCCCATTTATCAAAATTATTTTCTTTAGAAGAGAGAATAAAAGAGATACGTTTGAGAGAAGAAGATGCATCTACTTATGCTTCAATATCTCTTTCATGTATATAATCATATTCTTCATTACAACAATAGTGACTATCTTCATTGTAAATAAAATAATTTTTGACATATTTAGATAATGTGCAATTTTGTAAATTTGTCCATTGATTTTCATAATTATGAGAAAAAATTAGAAATTGATCTATAAGATGAGAGGGAAGAAGTTCCTTAGTGGCCATTTTATTTATTTTACCAAAGAGAATATGTAAAAGTATTATTAATAAAATAAATGTAAAAATAACTACCAACATAGAGATTTTGAAAATATTTTTGGCACTCTAAATGATTTGCAAAAATTCTAAAAATTTCAAGGAAGGATGTCATGGGTTTTAAGGACCTAGTCTGGAAATCTAAGGTTTTGAGTTCGGGTTTTAGAATTTTTTAAAATTATGACAATAATTTAAATTGTAAAATAAATTTGAAAGAGATAAATGCACAAAAATTTATACAAAAATAAAAAATTTGAAATTTAATTTTTGCACAAAAGAACTACCAACATGGGAATTTTGAAAATATTTTTGACACTTTAAACAATTTGCAAAAAATTCAAAATATTTTTCTAAAAATTTTAAGGGAGGGAAGCTTGGGGTTTAAGGACCTAGTTTGGAAATTTAGGGTTTTAGGCTAGGGTTTTAGAATTTTTAAAAATTATTACAATAATTTAAATTCTAAAAATAATTTTGAATAGGATAAATTCCCAAAAATTATACAAAAATTAGAATTTTAAAATTATTTTTTGCACAAAATATGAAAGAAAAATCTTAAGTATACTTAGGGTTTTAGATTTGTTTGAAGTAAGTTAAATTCACCAAATGTTTTATTATTTTTTAGAAACTAGGGTCTGGTTCCTAAACAATAAAGGGTTTGGAGTAAGGGGATAAATCCACTGAAATACAATAAAATATAGGTTTTGTTCAATTTGATTAAATTAATTACATATAGAAAAAACTAAACTTATCTAGAAAAATAGGTTGAAACAAATGAGTCAGAAGTTGGGATATGCTTCATAGGATTGGGAAAATGTTAGGAACCTAGATCTATCTTTTTTTGGTCAAAGGATAGGATTGTTGGAATAGGACACCCTAATGTTTGGTGCTATAGTCCTCTTATTCTAGTTTTGCCCTTGAGACCTAATCTTTCTAGGTTCTTTATGTTGTCTCTTTGTGAGCCTGTGTATGAAATTTTGGAGGTTGAATGTCGATAGAGCTTGTTTCAAGTCCATTTGAATCTCAAAATCCTATGTTTATCTACACACACAAAATAAAAAATAAATAAAAATCATAAGGGGGGAAATGGGTTAGGGGAAGTATGATCGCATGATTTAGAACCCTTGCTATCTTGATCATTGCCTCTATTAACCCTCATCCAGGGTCTCAGATCAAATATAGTTTTCCCTTATGGAACATACATAATGAATGTGCATAGTAGATGTAATAATGAACTTTTTCATAGGCCCTTCCTTGATCAAGCATGTAAGTTTATGTGTGACACAGAATGCAGAGCTATATTATTGACTGATTTTAATTATGTACTATGTCAAAGTAGTAAGTGCTAGATATAAAATGCCTTGTGTAGTCCTTTATATAGGAGACTCTTTATTTAGAATTTGGGATCTTTATTCACATTTGGTAGACATTGAAAAACTTAAGGATGAAGCTAAAAAAGGGGTTGGGACTCATTCAGTGAGGGAGACTAACCATTGGAGATCAAAATGACCTTGGATATGAGAATTACAAATGGATACCCTAGGGTCTAGGGTTGTAGTCCAATCCCAACACTCCTATCCTATAGGCTAGGGACCTAGGGGGATGGAATAAACATGGGAAATCTAACCTAGTTGAGGTGGAATGATCATTTGAAAGGCTTGGGATGGCTGAGAATAGGCAAAAGGGTGACTCAAGCATGAAATAAGAGCAAGATGAATAAAACAAAAGACATGGCTAAATTTGAAAAAAAGCTCATATTATTTATTTAGAGTCTCTTATGAAATGACTATGAAAAGACAAGATATGTGTGGTTTTTAACTAATTTAGGGTGTATACAAGATCAAAGGAAGTTGAGTATGACCAAATGAAAATAGAGCTATATTCCTTAAAGGTTGAGCATGAGTAGCTCATAGACAAGATGAGCAAGTTTAGAGAGAGCATGACAATTCAAAATAAGTCAAGAGTATCAACAAATAAATACTAATCAAACAACCCAATGTAATAAAGGATAAGTTATCATGGAACTATGGGAAAAAGAGTGATCAGTTAAGAGGTAAGTACAAAAATGTTATTTTTTACATCTATCATAATATGGGACACATTTGCTATATTCTATTATAATAGAGTTAAAAATCCCTCAAGATTGAACAAGAACTATGAATCTCTTATATTTCATGATATGGGTCAAACATTGGTATGGAAACCAAATCTAGTTAGTATTGATCATGTTGAGCTCATGAGTCAAGATGGACTATTTACTAAAGAGGAATAAAAGACTCAAGAGTATTCAAATCTATCTTAGATTGCTTTTCATATTCAAGATGAAGGCATGAAATTGTATATAGATAGTGGTTTCTCAACCCAAATGACAATATATATAAATAAGTTCATCTCATTAAATAAGAATGTTGTAGGAACAATGAGGTTTGGAGATAACATAATTTCCAATATAGTTGGAAATGGTGTCTTGAGTTTGGACAATGGAAAGACTGAGACATAAAATGTTTTGTATGTGGAAGATTTAAAACATAACTAGCTTAGTCTAAGTCAAATTTAAAATCAAGGGCACACACTAAAATTTCGTGAAAGAGGGTGTGAGAAAAGGAGATCCAAATTAGGAAGGCTAATTTCTATTGCTAAGAGGACTAAGAACAATCTATATGTCTTGAATGAGATCAAGAAAGAGAGATGTTTTATGAGATAAATAAATGAAATTTGGATATGAAACAAAAGGTTATATCACCTAAACTTTGACAATATGTTCAAGATAATCCCTAAGAAGTTTTTAAAGAACATGCCTAAGATCACCAAACCTACAAACATACTTTGCAGGGCATGTCAACATGGTAAATAGAATAGAAGAAGGTTTAAGCCCAAGAAGTAATCTAATAAAAGATCCTTGGAGTTAATATAAACTTATCTCTATGGTATTACAATAATTCAGAGCATTAAATGAGATATCTACTTCATATTACTCATAAGTGAATACATAAGAATGGCTTTGGTTGCATTCTTGAAAGAAGAGTCAAAAGCTCTTGACAAGTTAAAAATATTCAAGGCTCTTGTCGAGAATGAGAATAATAGGAAGATAAAGTGATTAAGATATAATAGAGGAGGAGAATTTTTGTCTAATGAGTTTGATGACTTATGTGATGTTCATGTAATAAAGAGACAATTCTCAGTAGTTAGGACACCTCAGCAGCATGGGGTAGTGGAAATAAATAATAGGATAGTTCAAGAGATGGATAGAAATATGCTAAGTGAGCTTATATTATCTGATGGATATTGGATAGAGGAAGTAAGCACTAGAGTATATATTTTGAATAGAGGATAGATAAGGACTAATGGAAAGAAGACTCCTTATGAACTATGTAAGGGTAAACTTGCCAATGTGGAACACTTTAGAGTGTTTGGGAGTAAATGTTTCATCAAAAGAGATGATGAATATTTATAAAATTTTGATTCTAGATCTGATTAAAGTATATTATTAGTATACTCAATAATGAGCTCAACCTATAGATGTTATAATGAGAGGTTACAAAATATAGTGGAAAGCACTAATGTGAATATTGATGAGATAAGGAAATCATACTCATAGTCAAAGGTTTAGAAAATATAGACTTCAAGAATAAATAGGAAACTATAGACACCTAAAACTAGCCACCAATAACCTATAACTAAGCTTCAGACCACTTTCTACTAAAATTCACAATTTGGGCTAAAAACATGCTAAATGATGTGAATATATCATATATAAGTGCTAATTTCAGCCAATGTATCTGTAAATAAAAGTTATCTATTTTATGAGACAACTAACTTTGATCAGATCATTTTGATGATTTTTTACTTAGGTGCTCTAGATTACTCTTTCCTACCAATTTTATTGCATGAGACACATGCTTTTGTTATTTTGTGTCAAAGATATCCTAAATGGGATAATGGTTCCAACACATCTAACATCACATTCTAATTCTAATCCAATCAAATTTTAAGCCAATAATATGACATTTTGACCAATTTGAGCATCAATTTCCAAGATTTTCACCAAATTTTATAAATCATGGTTAAGGCTAATTAATTTGAATCAAGAACATTAGTTAATTTTCCATAGAATTTTCTAAATATTTTATTAATGAAAATTGATATTGAATATCTACATCATCAAGTGAGGTCATCTATGGGGTGGCATCCACAAGCCATAATTGTAATAAATATCTGATTAGGCCCTCCATTCATCTTTAATGCCTCTCTATCCTAAATATTTATGAGGGCATTTATTGATTTTGGCCTCCAAAATTGAATGGACTTTTAGCCACACATCTTGATCTTGCGATGGATAGTCTAGGTTCATTCTGATCATTTTTAAAAATATATAAATACAAGGCCTTATGACCATAATTTTAAGATTGGATAGTGTAAAGTTAACATGAACAAATGATTCCAAAGCCTTATATAGTTAGTATTATTATGCCAAATTATTGAACCAAGTCAAATCCATCAAAAACTAAAGGTGCTAAGGAGAGAAGGAGACAAATAACTCTTTTGATGAAGAATATTTGATGCACAAGTTGAGCAAGCCACTCTATAAACTATTTGGAAGCTCTAAGGAAGGTGAAGGAAGGTTTATTTCATGTTTTAATTATTGATTTCATATGTATGTTTGTTAGTAAACTCCTCTTAGTGTCTAGGCTTAGATATGTCATGCTTATTAGTGTGTTATTTTCATTTTGATATCATTTTAAACTAACACTTGATCTAACCCCCTCTCTTGAGTCACAATATTAGTTCACATAATGGTATGGTTGGTGTGACCTATCCCCACAAATTTGATCAAATAGCTCCTACAAGTAACCTATTAACCATTTCCATGTAGACTCTTGGAGTTTGGGAGCAAAAAGAGTGAAAAAATTGAGTAAAGGCATTTTTTTTAAGTAATGGTTTTATCACTATGGAGTTACGATGTCATCCTTTAGACCATAATCCTACAACTGACATAGTCATAGTTTTGTCATTCAATCATGATATTGCATTTTAATTATGTTTTTGGATTGACATGTTCTCTATCTATAGGTCAAGTTGTGTTATTACAATATCGTGACTTAACATTCATGGTATTATAATATCATGAATTTATAAGTTATATTATCAAAACACCATGAATTTTAGTCATGATATTGTAATACCATGATTTTTCAAGTTGTGATATTGTTGGTTAGAGCCACCATATTATAGTTAAACCACTAACAATTAGATTAGCCCATTATGGTTAAGTGATAATACCATAACTCTCTAAGTTGAGGGTTTGCTTCGTCAGTTGTAATATTATCTATTAGAGTAGTGATATTATCAATTACTATTGACTAACCCATGAGTTATGATATTGTGTTAACTAGTTATAGTTTTAAAAAGTTGTGATATTAGATTGTGGAGTTTTGTGATTATACTATGTGGACTCGAGAGCTCAATTTTCAAAGATACTTGTTTCATTTTAAAAAGTGCTTCAAATATAAACAATACTCTAACCATTTCCTTGTGGGTCCTATTTTAAAAGTTCCAAATCATGCTTCATTAGATGTTTTTAAACCTCTTTTAGGAAGCTTAAAATGAATTAAGAATCTTTTATTTGGATCTTAAATAAGTTTTTAGGGTGTTTACTTGAATAGTTTTATTATTTTTATTTCAATGTTTTACAACTTAAAGCCAAGGGTCCAAAGAAAACCATCAAATATTTAATTTCAGTGCTCTAAAATTGAACTCACTTCCAAGTTTTTATTTTATGCAAGTTAATTATTGTTTGTTTAGTTAGATTTGTTTGAGCAAATAAGAAGTTGTATGTGTATGCTCTACCCCCATCCCATATAGGGAACTCATGGATCAAGAGTGCCATATTAATTGAAAATTACCTTATTCTAAAGGTGTAAAAGAGATGTTGTGAATTCTCTCCCCAAGACCTACATGTCTTGGGTGATCTAGAAATAACCATAAAGCTCTTTTACTTAGTTTTTTACTTTACACATCTTAGCTTGTGAGGGGGGCTTCATTACCTCCCATAAGTTATATAGGGAATATTTTACCATAGGATTCATCTCCCAAAATTTTATTTAACCCCTCTCCATGGGGTAGTATAAAAACTAGGATCTCCTCACTGGGATGATGGTTTGAATGGTTAAACCATCTCCATTAGTAAAGGGTACACCTGGACTACACTAAGCAAGTTATGGATGCAGTGGTTGTAAAAGGGTCATGACCTTTTTAAAACAAGACATATGATGTATACCCAAATGATGTGTGACTCTTCTATATGTTGACATGAAAGTTTTATGCATTTGATCCATCTAGATGTTCAAAAACTTGTTTATTTAGTTAACCCCACTTTTCCATACCTTATCAATTTAGGGTTTAAAATTATTACTTAGTTATTCTTGTCTTTGTCTTAGATAAATTAGTCTTGTTTGGAGTAAAAAATGTTTGTTAACATGAAGACATAACTAAACACAGTGTCCACCATTTTCTTGAATAAGGAGGTGTTATGATACCCAAGTGAAAATAATTTTTTTCTTATTCAAAAACTTATCATAAACTTTGTGTCACATCTTCCATTTAATCACAATTATGCTACCCATTTGAGTCAAGACCATTTTCCCAAATTTTATTAAGTCCTTCATTAATAACTTAAATTCAAAATTTCACCTTTATAAGCTCATAAGGTTGATGTGTTAAGTGGGTTCACCATTTACACTAAACTTGAGGGAACTTGGGTTTAATTTCCAATTTCGATTGAGGGTTACTTTTAAACTCATAATCATTATCATTGTTTAGTAGGACTCTAGTCATCTTGTGTATCAATCACACTTTGAGTCCTAAGATACATTTTGTACTACCTTTCCTATTTTTCATTAGTCTTGACTCCATTTTATACAAACACTTTGCCTTAGATATTTTTAAAAACTTTGTGTGTACGTGTCATTTGAGTTGAGGAGAGTAGTTTTACATTGTCAAAATCATGTTACACCATTTTGCCTTAGAGTCTTGAAGCAACCATTTGTCATACATTTTAGTGTTGTTACACTTCTCAAATTATTTTGAAACTTGTTTCATAGGCCTATTTACATTGAGTCCATTTTTTACAATTTTCAACCAATTCGAGTTTTCTTTGTGATCTTTTGTCTAGTGTAGTTACACCATTCAATTTTGTCTAGTTTTATTTGTCAAAATAATATAGTTTGTGTCATTATTTGGGAGAAAATAAACTATCTCCAAGTGCCTTTCATTTCATGCCTCATACTTATTGATCAATATTATGTCCAAGAGTCAAATGCCTAGTTTTTGTTATGAAGTGTTTCAAATTTGCTAGATTAACTATCTCATATTTATTTAAAGTCTATATTTTGATGATATTTCTCCAAATTCCCAACACGTACCTTTGTTTGAGCCTAGATTTTGACATTTAATTTGACCAAAATACCAAGCAACTTTTGTTTTTCCTATATTAGACTTGTTTGAAACACTTTGATCCTAGAATATGGCATTTCCATTTTTGGTCCATCTACTTGACCTATTTTGTGTAAGATGTGTAAAATTTGAAATTAACATTAGTTTGTTTTATCACAAATCATTGCATCAATATTATTGGATATACATATCCATACTTTTAACTAGGTTAGATCAAGTTTGAACCTATTTTTAGACATCACTTTTTCAGAGTTTGTAAAACTCTATTCTTTTTTCTCACAAAACATTTAATATGGATCCCAATATGTCTTCCTACACTTATAGTGGCATCATGTATAATCTAAGATTTAGTAATGTAGTCTCATAAGAATAAATGGTTTAAGACCCCTATGCAGACAATGTTGATTATGAGATGGATTCTTATCCATCTTTATAACACTAAAATAAGGGCATAAAACCAAGACCCTAGGGCTCAATATTTGGTTAACATGCCTCCATATTTGGAGTAGGATCAAGAAAAAATAGAGTAATACCTAGCTGTGATACTTGAAATTGAAGAACCATTTCCTCAACAATTATACTATGTTACTAAACCATCAACATATAACTCTTATTTGTTTGAGCATCACTTATTAGAAAACAAAGATGATATTTTGGGTAGAGCTATAGAAGTAAAGGCTAAGTTTTTGGAAAATTCCCCCCATGAAAATTTTCTAAGTCTATTAAGAATGCCTCACAACATATTATATAATCAATAAGCTTCTTATAGCAAGCCCTTAGCTTTAGCCCCAATGATATATCAAGACTCTAGTATGCTTGTAAAAGGAAAGGACCTCATGGTGGATCACTTTGTAAAAATATAGATAGCATACCAAACTTACTTGAACCTAAAACATAATTTTAATCAGATGACCATGCCAGATAGGCCTCTTATTGACTTGGTTCATTCAACATGGGTTTTAATAGAATTAATAGGTCAAGAAAATTAAGGTGTAGACCCATTCATGAAAAACACTTTGGTTGACAACTTGTTTAATATGCCAAAATTTGAAGAAGCATCTTCTGATTCTACATACAGTATTAAACAAAATGTAGTGGATAATGTGCAAGTAATATCTAATCCAAACTAAAATGGTGTAAGTACACAAATAACTAGTCCACAAACAAGTGTACCTTTAGTTAATACCATGAATGTTTCTCCAAATTATGGAGTATGAGTTTTTATGTCCCAACCTCAACCAACTACTACCACTAATCCTCAACCAGTTACTTCTTCAGGTTCTTAAACAATAGGATTAGATAGTCATCTAATGACTAATGTCATGACTCAATAACAAAATGTGATGAATCCTACTCCTCCCCATAGGTAACAAGTGGTATTCCATAATAGTAAGTATAATAAAACCTACCAACATAGCTAAGGTAAAACATATTGTCACCTCAATAAGGGGCAACCAATATACCACCTCACAAGGTAGCAATGAACATACCTCTTTCCTCACAAACCAATATACCAATTCAAAGTCAAATGATGTCTAATCAATAACATAAGACTATTGGTCAGTAAAAAATGCTAAATATCCAACATGAATCCACTTCCTAACTAGGATTCATACAACAAAGAGGTTCCAATGTTCCTTAAGTATCAATTAGGCAACCTTTTCTTTTTATATAGAACATGTCACTAGTTCAAAGATAGGGTATAAGTTCATAAGTACCCCCTTGATAAAAAGGTTTGATTAGTTGGAAAAATGTCCTTATTCAACCTCAATAGGCAAATTATATCCATATTCCTCCATTCCAACCTCAAAATCTTCAAAATATAGCCTATATACCTAATCTAAACTAAAATATAACACCATAGTGTGTGTAATTTCAAAAATCAAACCCTAATCCACATATGCATATTCTTGGTCTATTCCCTAACCAGACCAACATACCACAACAAATGCCTCCATACCCCAGTCAAAGTGCTCCACTTGTGACTACTCAAACATCTACCTAGGCCTATATTCAACCTCAAACTAATGTTCCCTCTTATTTTGTAGCCCAAGAACTATAACAAATGAGCAATTACTACCATCCAATTTGGGAAACAAACAAAAAAATTTAAGTTATATGATGTGTGTTCTTATCGATTTAACATGGAGTACTTGTAGATACCATTTCTTTCAGGATATAAACCACCAAAAATTCATAAATACAAAGGGAAAGGTGACCCCAAGGCTCATTTGATCAAGTTCTTTGTTGCATGATAGCCAGTGGCATATAGTGTCATATAACTTTTGTTATTTTTCCCAAAGAGACTAGTAGGACAAGCCTTGGAGTGGTTTCTAAAGTTACCCAAGAATTCTATATCAAATTTTGATGATCTTCTAGACAAGTTTATGCAACACTTTTCATATAATCTCGAACATGAGATTTCATTGGTTTACTTGATGAAAGCTAAGCAAAATGTTGGTGAAAGTTTTGTGATTTATCTACAGTGATGGATAACCCTTGTATGTTTATTCACTAATATTTTACTAGACAAACAATTATCCATTGTGTTTGTTGTTTCCAAAGTCAGCTATGCTAGATTTTGGAGTAACCCCTACAAAACTTGTCCATTTCATAATCTTCACTCTAAGTTCATTGTTTGAGGCAAGTTTCTCTTATTCTCAAGTGAAGTTGACTGACATCCTAGGAAAGTTTACAACATTCCCTAATCATGATTTCTCAAAAATCATGAAACCTATTATAATCTTTATCTGATCGAAATGTCAATTTTGATCATTTTTAAGGTGTTAGAAAAAATTTATTTTTCTTCATGCAAAGGTGGCAATTTTTTCTGCTCTTGTATTTCTTCATTCAAAGGTAGCAATTTTTGCTGCTCTTGCATTTCTTCATGAAAAGGTGGCAATTTATTTTGCTCTTACATTTATTCATGAAAATGTGGTAATTTTTTCTGCTCTTACATTTATTCATGCAAAGGCAACAATTTTTGCCATTTTTGCCACTCTTGCATTTCTACATGCAAAGGCAGCAATTTTTGCTGCTCTTATATGTTTTTCAATTTCTACATGCAAATGCTACAATTTTTATCACTCTTATGTTTTTACATTTCTACATGAAAAGGCAGTAGTTTTTGCTGATCTTGCATGTTTTTCAATTTCTACATGCAAAGGTGGTAGTTTTTACCGCTCTTACATGTTTTTAAATTTTTACATGCAAAGGTAGCATTTTTTACCACTCTTGCATGTTTTTAAATTTTTACATGCAAAGGCGGTAGTTTTTGCTTCTCTTTCATGTTTTTCATTTTCTTCATTCAAAGGCAGCATTTTTTGCTTCTCTTGCATGTTTTTCTTTTTCTCAATGCATAGGTGGTATTTTTTGCCACTGAAGCAAATGTAAACATCCCCCATATGTAAGGGTGGCTATTTTTTCCACCCATGCAAGCATCCTCTCAAATTTCCTAACTCTAGGAAATTTTTAATTTTGCTTATTTTGAGCCTGCTTTCCTTTAGTATTTTGGCATGCTCTCATTTTAGCCCTTTCAAGCACATCCCCATTGTCATGATCATTGACATGCAGTTTTCTTAGATTGCTAGTATTTCCCTTGATTGCATGATCATGAATTTTTTTACAGTTTCTCTTGTGGCTCCTTCTTCATCGACATCCTTTCGATAAAAGCTCTTCCAAATGACTGAGGTTTCTCTAAAAAATTTGAAGACAATGAAGTACAAGTATCATGGTGTTTTTCTAATCATCTTAGCTACTTCTAATGTCTATGACATTAGAGATATAGAGATTGGTCACATTAGTGAGAGATGCCATAGTCAAGGCAAAGGTGATTTTCAAGAATATTGTTACTCTAGACAGTATCGGGATGCAAGTAGCTATCGCCATGTATGATGCTCATATGAAGAATACTAGGGATAAAGATTGAAACTATTCTTCCTTGCTTTATTTTCCATTTTTCAAATGCACTTTTGCAATCACTTTGGACATTTACACATGTATTTTTGTCCTGTGTAATTACATGTAAAAAATATGGAAAGTCCAAAGTCAATAAAGACTCCCATCTTTGACTAGGTAAAAATATTTGTCTTCTCTCAATTCTCAAGGCCTCTCCCTATAAATAAAGAGAGCCTCTTTTGTAATATGGATCTTTTTAGTAATTGAAAGTAAAAACTCTACCCAAATTGAGATGCTTCTTGAAACTTTGAGCTCAAATTGTAAATCATATTTTCTTGAATGAATGAGAAAGCGGGTTACTTTTCAAACTTTTCATTGGAATAACTTGTGTTATTTAGGAAATTATTCTTATGTTTTTTTCTTAATAATATCTCATCTATTTAATTAAATAGGCAGAGTGTGTGGAAATTATTTGAATATATTTTGAAGTTAATTATGAAGACTTTGTGATACTATAATTACCTTTAGTTTATGTTTTCCATGTTTTAGTGAGAAGGGTATTAGAAAGGATTTGAACTACTTTTATCCTTTGTGATATTATACTCTATTGTAGTTTTCAGTGGAGACTTTTAGATGTACTTCATTCTACTATTACATACACTATAAATCAGTAGGAGAAGCAACGAAAGACTTTGTGCTTTCATGGGTTTCTTGTCGATCCAGGTAATACCTAGGAAGTCTTCCTCTAGTTTTCTGAACATCATTTTTGAAAGAAGAGAAATGCCTTCAGCAATTACCTAGGAATTTTTCATTATTTTGTGAACATCATCTCTAAAAAAAGAGAGATGGATGGTATGATTTCACCCCTGAGTCTATTTTTAGTTTATATTAGTATATAGTAGTTTATAGGGAACCTCCACTTGATGAGAGGAGAGATTTATCTCATTATGTTGTAGTAAACCTACACATTTTTCCATGTAAATCACCTTGTGTTGTGGTTGATATACCCATTTTTCTATCAATTAGTTGATGACAAAATATTCACTCAACAATATTTGGTGACTTTGCTAGGGAAGAACACATAATTTGAAGCCTCAAGCTTCAAATTGAAGCGATTCCAGTTCTTTTCCATTTCCATTCTATACTCTAACAGATCCACCATACACGTGAAGCCAGATAGCTCAAGGTATTATTGACCCCATATTTAAGTTTGTGCAACAAACTAATTTTGATCTATTTCATCCACCATCTCACCTTTAGTGAACCAGGAGTTTTCCTCCTACCAACATCAGGTCCCCAATACTAGGCAAAACTTCTCTTTCCTCTGCTAGTAGAGCTTTGTCTATACATATCCCACAAAGATTTTGTATCCCTCCTTTCAGCCATCATATCATGGCAGCCCAAGGCCCCTAGGGTAACAATTTTGGCCCTTTGAATCTAACCCAAACTTTACATGAACTATTACGTAGTTCAAGGAATAATTTTCCCAAGTTTTATGATGATGGGAGAGTTCATCTTGATGAGCACATTACAGCCTTCTGCATATCTTATGGTGTGATAGGCATTGAATATGAAGACATAGCAGTCAGACTATTTGTAGAAACATTGCAAGGTGCTATAGTAGACTAGTTTTATCATCTATAAGCTCAAACTATGAATAACTAGAACACTATCAAGTCCAAGTTCAAAGATAGATTCAAACCTATAAAGGATACACATGCCCTATTAGCTCAGCTTATGCAAATGAAGAAGGAGCCTCATGAACCTATGAGAGACTTCATTTTTAAATTTGACAAGCTAAGGAACATGATTTATAAAATTACTCAGCCAACACCTAAAAATCTTAAATACTTCATCATAAATTCTCAGCTTCCTGAATTGAGTTTCTTATTGAGGTAGGCTAGCCATATAGATCTTACTGCAGCTCATATTTTTGCTACTGAGGTTGAAGATGATCTTATCTTGGTAGGTAAGATAAAAAAAGGTCTTAATAGAAATAAATCTTCTTCATCTTCTAAAAAAATTTCTATAGGCACCACTGACCCTATGGTGCAAAAGCTAGCAAATGAATTGTTAGCTCTAAAAAAGCAAATGGCAGAAGGGATGTCTGCTTCTCTTTCTTATCAAGATATACCAAGGAGGACATTTCCTAACTAGTCATATCAAGGCAATGCTACCAAAAATCAAGGGAAACCAAATCATCTTCCTTCCCCATAGGCAAAGCTTGCCATTGAAGCAACACCAACTAAATCAGTAGTTAGATATCATAAAGCTAAACATGATTCCTCTTCCCAACCTGAGTTTGATCAAGAAGATGATACTAATCTCTTCATAGAAGGAGAAGAATAATTAGTTGGTAGCTCTAATATTGGTTACCTGAATTACTAGGATAAAGCCAAAAATAAAAGAGAAGTGCTTGATGGATCATACATTGTATTTACCAGGTCTTATAACCAGTCAACTCAACAAGTTGATAAGGGAAAAATAGGGGAAGAATCTTGACCAGTAATTGTAATGATAAATGGGGGACTTCTCTGCCCTTCCAATTAAAGGACCTAATGATCAATAAAAAAGTAAGTACCTCAAACCATCTTGTACTTTCTACTTCAATTTCTCATACCAGTACCACACCCAACAAAACCTAGAATGATGGACTTCCTCCCTCTGCTCCTAGTCCTTTTCGATCATTTGATATAATTGACCATACTAGGAAGACTAAGATCTAAATGACTGAGCTTGAATTCTTGCAAGCCAATCTTGATCAGTTGGATAGGTTAGTTTATTGCATCAAGAATAAAACACTCCTTGTAGGACAAAATGTTTCAAAGATAACTAATGGTCCCCCAAAAAACACATCCACCCAAAACAATCTTGTCATTACTCTTCTTATTGCCCCTGGGAAAATAGAACCTTTATATGTTTCCTTGTTGATAAATGGTCACAAGCTGAGTAACTGTATAATCGATTCTAGAGCTTCAGACAATGTCATGCCCTCCAAGGTAGCAGATTATCTCAGTCTCACTCTGACCAAAATTTTTGGGAGATGTTTCTCTATGGAGAAAAAACAAGTTCCAATATTGGGTTAGATGGCCAATTTGCATTTATAGCTTTCCAAAAAAAAGGATTAAAATAACAATCTTGGTGGCTAATGTTCTAGCTTCTTATGGCATTTTGCTTGGATGAAATTTTTTCAAGGATGTTGGTGGAGAATTAAACATGGACCTGTCTGAGGTGAGGATACCTATCAAGGGCATCATGTAAAGGCTTATTCTTGAGGAGTTGAAATACATTGTCACCCAAAAATTAGCCCCTAAAGCTCAAATTTTGTTTGAATCTTTAGGAATGGGTAATTACTTTCTATCTACTAAAGATGTTCCTATTTCATCATAAATTTTTTTACTAAGTGACAATTCAGAAAGTTTAGACAATAGCACAAAAGAATTGGTAGAGCATAATTCAGATGAAAAAAGAACTTCCCTCCCAAATGAAGAAAAATCTGAAAGGAGATCGGATTCTAATAATTTCTAGATTCTAGAATTTGATGGCAGCAACTCTTCTACCAATTTTAGGGCTAGAATTATTTTGATATCTTATCAAGGAGATATTTTTACTTACTCATACAATTTTTAGTTCAACAACACTAACAACACCACTGAGTATGAATCCTTGTTGTTCAAATTGGAAGATGCTCACGCTAAAGGTATCACAATTGTTTATGCTCAGGGAGATGTTGAACGGGTGGTTTGTCAGGTGAGGAACCTGTATCAAACTAAGAATGAAAGGTTATGACATTATAACAATCTCATATGGGACTGCATTAAAAGTTTTGATGCTTTTAGTATTTCTATGATGCCCAAAGAATTTAATGATTGAGCAAATTCCTTGGCTATCTTTGTGACCCTCATGGTTCCTCACCATGATTTTAAATGGAATAGGTACACTATTGAGCTAGTCTTTTGACCAAATATACTTGATAATGCCAGCCATTGGCAAGTGTTCAATGGTGACCATCAAATCATGTGCTTCACTGAACTAGGAGAGCAATGAATTATGGTAGTGGACCATATTGCTACACATCAAAATTAGGAAAAGAAACTCTCTAGCAAGAAAGCAAGGATTCATGGTTTTTGGATTAGAGATCAAGTTTTATTTTGGAGCAAGAGGAGAAAACCAAAAAAAATGTACAAAAAATTTGACACTTGGTGGAGAGGTCCATTTACCATTCATCAGGTCTATGGTGAAAATAGCTTCTTGCTAAAATATCAAGATGGAATGCCATTCTCACTACCTCACAGTGGGTAAAATCTGAAACACTTCAATCCTTGAAGTATTAGATAAGTTCACTTGTACATTTGTATAGTCTTATGTTTATTTATTTTTGTTTGGTTTTTCACGTCTTTTTCTTTCTTAGCTTGACTCCATGGCCCGATAGCCTAGATGAAGGCACTCAGAGACTAGATTCTACTCCCTTTGATCATTTCAAAGTTTGATCAATGGAAGTTGCCCAACATGAGCTAGCTATTGTTCCCAAAGTCAGCTACGCTCAATTTTGGAGAAACCCATATGAAGCTTATCCATTTCATACTCTTCACTCTAAGTTCGTTGTTCAAGGCAGGTTTCTCTTATTCCTAAGTGAAGTTGACTAACATCCTAAGAAATTTTACAACACTCCCTCATCATGATTTCTCAAAAATCATGAAACCTATTGTAATCTTTATTTGATCAAAATGTCAATTTTGATCATTTTTAAGGTGTTAGAAATTTTTTATTTTTCTTCATGAAAAGGCAACAATTTTTTTAGCTCTTGCATTTCTTCATGCAAAGGTGGTAGTTTTTGCTGCTCTTACATTTCTTCATGTAAAGGTGACAATTTTTGCCACTCTTGCATTTCTTCATGCAAAGATGGCAATTTTTGCCAATTACATTTCTACATGCAAAGGTGGCAGTTTTTGCCACTCTTACATGTTTTTCAATTTCTACATGCAAAGGTGGCAATTTTTGCTGCTCTTGCATGTTTTTCAATTTCTACATGCAAAGGCAGAAGTTTTTGCTACTCTTGCATGTTTTTCAATATTTACATGCAAATGTGGCAATTTTTGTTGCTCTTGCATGTTTTTCAATTTTTACATGCAAAGGTAGCATTTTTTACTGCTCTTGCATGTTTTTCATTTTCTTCATGAAAAGGTGGCATTTTTTGCCACTCTTGCATGTTTTTCTTTTTCTTAATGCATAGGTGGTATTTTTTGCCACCAAATCAAATGTAAATATCCCCCATATGCAAGGGTGGCTATTTTTTCCACCCATGCAAGTATCCTCTCAAATTTCCTAACTCTGGGAAATTTTTAGTTTTGCTTATTTTGAGTTTGCTTTATTTTGGTTTTTTAGTCTCCTAGCACTTTAGCCCTTTCAAGCACATCCCCATGGTCATGATCATTGACATATAGATTTCCCAGATTACCAGTATTTCCCCTAATTGCATGATCATGACTTTTGTTATAGTATCTCTTATGGATCCTTTTTCATCGACATCTTTTTGACAAAAGTTCTTCCAGATGACTAAGGTTTCCTTGAAGAAGTTGAAGATAATGAAGTAAAAGTATCAAGGTGTTCTTCTAATCACCTTAATTACTTCTAATGTTGATGACATTAGAGATATAGAGATCGGTCACAGTAGTGAGAGATGCCATAGTCAGGGCAAAGGTGATTTTAAAGAATATTATTACTCCAGAGAGTATCAGGGTGCAAGCAATTATTGCCATGTATGATGCTCATATGAAGAAGACTGGGGATAAATATTGAAACTATTTTTTCTTGCTTTATTTTCCATTTTTCAAATGGACTTTTGTAATAACTTTGGACATTTACACATGTATTTTTGTCATGTGTAATTTTAAACGTAAAAAATATGGAAAGTCCAAAGTCAACAAAGACTCCCATCTTTGACTAGGTCAAAATATTTAAGTCTTTTCTCAATTCTCAAGGCCTCTCCTGTAGACACTGTAATTGTGTCTAACCCTTGTCGTCCTCCTCTTAACCCCCATTTTAGTCTCCCACGCCTATTTAACCCCTGTCGACCATTTTCCCACAAGCCTTGACCCTGGCAGCATGTAAAAATGAGCAGAGAGCTAAAGCTAGCCTCTGTCCCCATTCTGCATCTGCCAATGACGGTCACTACCTGGCTGATGTTGTCGACGTCGATCACTTATCGGCCGACGTCGGCAGTACTACTGGCGTCAGTTATCCTTAACACTACGTTCTCAACCCGAACGCAGGAATCGTTATCCATTATCCGTTATCCATTCGGTTGCCAATCCATTCTCGATTGGTTATTGGACCTTCCTTCAACTTCATCAGCAACCTCTTCATTCAAACAATCAAACCAACTCTTACAATCGAACCAAATCTTACGATCAACCAAATTTGACGATTAATCATTTCTTGTGTCCAACCAATCTGCATCCATTTTCTCACATTCTCTCTCTCTGGTACAAGTTCTGCTTTGATCATCTTGCTGGAGGTCCACTACATCAAACTTCTATGACACAGTGACAACATCAGTCATGTCTCCAAATCTATTTTCAGCGTATAACAGGTAAGCTTTCCTTTGTGTTTTTATTCTGCTCTCTGGTTATTACTTTTTATTTGCTATCATTTCCTAGACTTAGAGTTAGCCAACAGCCCCCACCTTATTTCCACCTGTATCACCTCTATCCACCCTATGTCAGTCTGTAACTCTACTTAGATCCCTGTACAAACCCTCAAACCAATCCCTCTGATTCCCAACTAGCTTCCCAAACCCTCAGACAAAAACATCAGACCTTTCTATAAATCCTAAGACCCTGTCCAGACCCGACCAGACCCTGTCCAAAACTATTGTCCCCACTGATGCCGATCATTACCCCGACCGACGCCGGCACTTTAACCGACATCGACACCCTTCCCTGACTGACGCCAGCATAGAGACCGACACCGGTGACTGTACAGAATAGTTTGCTGCATATTAGGTATGCATTCTACTTTTTCATCTTTTATTTCTTTCATTCTGTCTTTCACTATTTCTGTCTTCGTCAAATATTCTGTCTTTTATTAGTGGGTTGATATCCCTTAAGGAAGTCTTCATACTTCAGGGATCAAGTGTTTGCTTGACAGCCCACCATCTCCTCGTCTAACATTTTTCGTGTTTAGTCTCTTTTTTTTTGCAGGTGTCATTCCTCCACAGCCAAAGAGGAGTACCTTCCAACGTCTGATTTCGGTGCGCACGACTACATCTGGGTATCTTCTAACCCTAGACCATTTCTTAGTTTTTCATTTCTATCTTTTGAATGTAGAAAGTGATTTAGCGTAGAAACATTCTGGCACGCCCGATGGGACCCTAGGGCCTTCCTTGGGTTCTTTCTTTCTTTTGTTCATATAGGGTGCATTAGGTTCCTTCCTTTTCGCCTCTTTCGTCTCTTCTAAATGACATCATAAGCAGGACTAAAAAGAACTTTTCTTTTCTTTCTTGCATTTCTAGACTAGCCAAAACTCATATTCTTTGACTCTTTCTCCATTCGTCTTCATATGAACAAACATTTCAACTTGGACTTAAAACACGTTGCACTATCATTTCTACTTGTGCTTGCATTTCTTAGACCACACTTAGTAATTAACAAACGCATATTGAATTGATCTAGATCACTTGATGTTACACAACCAAACCACTTACACAAAACAAACATCTTAACTTACCTGAGACAAGGACCGACTGGGATTTCATCCTCCAGTGGATACCTTACCCATCCCGATGATCTTACTTAGATTTCATCACCAAGGAGAAAGCCCACTCTATTCTCTGACAGAGTCTAATCTATAGGGGAAGTATATTTTGGCTAAGTAGGCCCAGCTTATCACTGGACTTGTGAAGTGAGGGGAGCTTGCTCCTTAGCACCAGGCCTTATACGAAACCTAACACAAACTTCTTGAGCACCATAACTAACCCGAAACCATCCATAGACTACTTCTTCTAGAACCTGACTCAAAAGCCAATCTTCCTCACACATTCTAAGGCATAAGCCACTATAATCCTAATAATTTACTCCTAGGATTTTAGGATCTGCTTGTGTTCTTCATCTTTTTAGTTCTTATCTACTTGTTTGAGCTTGTGAGGATGTCCTTTCTTGCCTTGAATGGTTCTGACTCGTAGTCAAGCCAAGGCTCTAGTCGATCACGCGAGGCATCACCCGCTTCTGTCTACCCCGTCCATAACTAGTCCTATAATGGAGTTCCACTTAGAGACTGAAAGAGCTCCTACTAGACCATCCCTAACCCAGATGCCTATTGTCCTAGAAGGGGACCAAGATTTTGCATGATTCTTGGACCTCAACGTCAAAGCCTTACAACACTATCTCGCGAATAGCCGAACGCGAGACCCCTTGGGCAATCTAATCTACAGAATGCTGACCTCTCTTCTCAAAACTGAGGTCGTATCAATAGCGTTCATAGTTCAACCTTTAGACACCCAGGCTATTACCTCGACTAATGACCAGCATTTAACCAACCATCCAAGTGTGGCCTCTCCCTCCATCTTTGGGCCCACTTCCACTGGGGTTTCGGCCCCCTATCAACCTCAGCCCACTCAACCACTCTCTACCCCCTTTCAGAATCTGGTCATCTCTATTCTACATACCCTTACTCCTATCAACACTAGGGTGGCTACCTATCCATTGGCCCATGTTACCACTAACCAACCTCCCGTCGCAACATCGAGCCTAGCCGTGCCTTCTACCCAACCATCCTTAGTCTCCTCTTCTATCCCTATGACTAGTCATCTGTACATTGTGCCCTTACTGGTATAACCAACTACGTCATATGCCTCTTCTAGCCTCATTCAAGCACCTTACAATCTATGGGGTGCTCCACCTACCAATTCGTCAGTAGATATCATCAAAATGTTGATGGACAAGATGTCTAGCCTAGAGACCTCTATTTTCAACTCACGTAATACTCTATCATATGAACAAATTTACAACGAGCCTATCCATCCTTTCGTCCTAATTTGACCATATCCCAACCAGTGGGAACTTCCTAAGTTTTCTCATTTTCAAAGCAAGGAAGACCCACAACAGCACTTACGGGCATTCAGACATGCCTGTTACCTTATCACCCACGACGATGCATTGCTTTTATGCACATTTCCTATGTCTCTCTCAGGTGCTACACTTGATTGGTACAGCTCCCTTGCCAGCCATTCTCTCTTCACGTTCACTCAACTGGCCCAGCTCTTCTTTGACCATTTCTCTATCAACATCACCAAGAAGGTCTCGATCACAGACCTCTATTCTATCTGCCAATTCGAGGATGAATCCATTGCTAATTTCATTGCTCGCTGGAGGGGCCTTATCAATTAGCTCTCCTTTTCTTTACCCCAACCTAAAATTATTGAACTCTTTTCCCAAGCCTGTGCCAGACATATTTCTTCCACCTTAAGGGTTCAGACCTTCCGCACCTTCGACGAAGCCTTCACGATGGCCCGTAAACTTGAGTTACGTGTCGTCGAGGAGAATAAAGTCAAGTTGCAGAGCAAGAATCCCAAATCCAAGACCAATGACCCCTCTTCTAAGCCTTCCTTGTCCAATCCTAAATCTAAAGCTTTAGCAAACGCTGTGGTCGTTAGATCTTCCTCCTCTTCGCCTTCAACTAACCAGCCTGAGCCATCCACATCTCAGAGTGCCACCCGCCAATTCTAATAGAGATACATATAGCAATAGTATACTCCACTCAGAGAATCATACACGTCTGTGCTAGAAAAACTCATCAAACAGGGGGTCCTCAATCTCCCCTAGATCTAACCACCTCCATAATTTGATCCCTCACATGCCATCCCTGCGTGGTATAGGGAAAATGACTTTTGTAACTACCACCGTGTTAAGGGACATGACACAGGCAACTATAAAACCCTTAAAAACATCATCCAAGATATGCTTGAAAAGGGTGACCTCATCCTCAACAATCCCAATGCACCATCTAATCAGGGCATCGACATCTTCAAGCAACCATTCCCCAATCATCCACCAACTCAAAACAATGTCCAGACCTTGATTGACAACATTCACGAACACAATATATGAACAGTCAATACGATCTCACCCTTCATTTCTGACCAACCTCAAGAGGTGAGTCCACCCATCAGTCCATCACATGTGGATGAATCTCTTTCTCCGGTTAGTTCTCCATCAACCTCTCTCATCTTGGAGGATGCCTCGACCTTACCAGCACTGCCAGTTTCACCATCCTCCTTCCTACTACCCATGGAGGACCTAACCCTTCCTACTCCTTGACCACAAGTGGAGGGCACAATCATCCCTGCTCTTTACCTACTTGAGGAGCCTCATTCTCTGGTTTCTTCTCCACCTAGGGAAGAACATGCCTCTCCTTCGTCTCCAACCACAGAGGAACTTGTCGCGACTCCATCATGCCTTGGGTTTGAGACCACTACACCAGTCTCATCTTCAACACCACAACCATCCACATCTTCTCAAGAACCCAAACCTCATCCCACATCTTCTTAGCCATTTTCTCGACTAGTGGAGAAATTTGAACTTCTCCTTTCAAGGAAAGTGGAGCATCAGGTATTGTGGGAGTGTCTCACAGCTCTTCAACATGCTCGTGCCCTCTCGTCTCATGCTGCTAATCCTCTCATGGTGAAATCTCCCAAGACCCTTAACAAAGACCAGACCCCTGCTTCTAAACCTCAACCGACCCCATCAAAACCAAAACCCGCATCTACCCCATCTAAACCTATCAAGTCACTTGGCATTTGCCTTGTTCCAACCTCACTCATCTGCAAGTGAAGGTGGACCTAGACCAGACCTCGACCAATAGTAGTCTCCAACCCAAGTCACAAAAGACTACCAAACCACAGAGGCGAATGCCTCCTCCTCCATCACCATTGCCCTCCATTTTGGGCCCCCATCCTTCGACCCTGACCAGAGTCCTTCCCACTCTAACCTTTAATCAAAACCAATTGCCTCCTTTGCTTCCTTTGCCTACCTCCAGCCTACCCTCTCCCAAAAGGGTGGTACCTTCCACAAAGAAAGTGCTGTCTCTACCTATTGCCACACCATCAACTCAAAAGGTGGTATAAAAGCCTCCTCCGACTCCACCCAAGCAAAAGTCACCAGTATCGCACACATCGACGAGCACAGACCCTTTAGTGGACTCATACTCTTTGATCTTGCACCAACTTTTACAGACTTCCAGCATAACCCTTCCACCCATCAGACCTTTCCAACCCCTTGGGTCTAAGCCCTCCTGGTTCGACGACATAAAGATTTGTCTATATCATCGTACGCCAGGACATGATACCGAGACTTGATGTGCTCTCAAGACCGTCATTCACCGCTATCTGGAGAAAGACACTCTTCTCTTTGAGGACACTCTTGACCGACCCCTGACTCCTTCTCATGACCCTCCAACCTCTTCAAACCCATCAACATCTCATCAGCAGACCACAACCCCTTCATCTCCTTCACCCCTTATCTTTGAAATCAATGCCATTCACATAACCACCAGGTCATAAAAGGACAAGGTGAAGGAAAAAGCCGCCATTCCTTGGACCTACCCTTTCATCTAGCCACCTCAACCGCCCAAGCCTAAGATTTCTATCCTTGGCGTGCCTCAACCCTCCTCTTCTTCTTCTTCTTCCAGACCAATCCATGACTCCATGTTAAAACAGCTTCACCAGACGCCTGTGAAGATGTCCCTTTATGACCTCATCCAAACCTCACCCCAGTACCGTCAAGCCCTCATCTGAGCCTTGCAGGCAGTGAAGGTCCAACTCACAGACCCCCAACCACTTACTGCCCTTGTCCATTCTTTATCCCCTATTGCCTCCATCACATTTAGTGATTCTGAGATTGCCACATCCAACACAGAAGATCAGGACGCTGCCCTCTTCATCACTACCTATGTTGATCAGACATGCATTAAATGTGTTATGATCGATGGAGGCACCAGCATCAACATTATCTCCACCCATGCCTTTGAACAGTTGGCTCCTCCCAAGAATTGCATCTCCAAAACTGATGTAATCTTGCGCTCCTTTAATGACACCACTGCCACGACCATTGGCACAGTCGTCCTTCACATCCACATTGGTCCATGCACAGTCTTGGAGCTCTTCTATATCATCGAAGGAGAGTTTCAATACAACATCTTCTTGGGCCGACCTTGGATTCACGCCATGGCCTGTGTCCCCTCCACCCTGCACCGTTGTGTGAAATTTGAGCATGATGGGCAAGTCCATACCATTCTCGCTGACCCTTCACCCTTCAAAACTTGTAACACCACCTACCATCCAAATGATGTCCTCATCCCTATCAAGCCATCAATCTTGACACCACCTCCATCCGTGGAAGCTTCGACCAGTTCACAACCGGTGGTTGCCCTCACACCTCCCCTTTAAGCGATGACTACAGACCCCATGGAAGACATCTTCCAAAGACTTTCATTGGGGGAGTATCGCTTGCTAGCTTTAGACATGTTCCAAACTCCACAAGAGTATGGATGCCTTCATCTCAGCCCTAGTTACGACCATCGGATCGAGATGGTCGTGCCTTATGGTCCTCCTCACCTCCGAACCAACCTTGTCTATGGGGGGCTCAATCAAGCTCCTACTGATTGTAATCCTATTCCTTCACCTCAACCTTTCACATCAGACTTCTCATTTCTTAGCAACCCTGCCTTTGCACATACTTACCTTTATAAGTGTGCATGGAAGGGTTTTGGTTTCATACGTTATGATCAGGGCTCCCATCAGCCCGTCAAACCACTCAATAATGACGATGCCAAGAAATGGTATGGCTTGGGATATCATGACCCCACTCAAACCCCTGTAGACCTTTGCCCTAAACCAACCATTGACCAATCTCCTCTAGGCTCACCCATTCTTCCTCCTTCACCTATGGAGTCGGTGGTTTCCATCCCTCCTAGTTTTTTTTTTCCATAAACACAATCTGCTTGGAACCCCTGACTTATCAACTCAATGGGGTGTCCAAGTCTCTCCCTCTCATTTTTCCCAGCATGGTAGAAGCTAAGTCAGTGACCATTCACACTGTCCACTGCGTTGACGATGACGCCATTCTTTCCTACATGGGCGTCGATGACTCTTTCATTCAACACTCTCTCCTTTCTGAGACCCAGGTTATGTTAAATGAATCAACCATTGACATCAACCTCCCTTCTTCTGATGTTCCCCACGTCTTAATGATTGGTCAATCTTTAGACGCTCAGGAGTAGCTTGACTATACCCAGTTCCTCTCTGACCATAGCAAGGCCTTTGCCTGGATCTACCGTGACATGCCTGGCATTGACCCCACCATCGCTACCCATAACATTGTCACCAAACCAGAGGCTAAGCCTGTTAGGTAGAAGCTTTGAAAGATGCATCCTCACATTGCCGTCCTTGTCAAAGAGGAGCTTTAGCACCTCCTTTCTGTCTCCTTCATCCAACCCATCGATTATCTGTAGTGGGTCTCTAACATCATCCCTATCACCAAGGCAACAGGGAGGATCTAGATCTGCACAGACTATCGTGACCTCAACCTAGCCTATCCCAAAGATGACTTTCCTCTTCCTAACATTGACCAGCTTGTTGATCTCATGGCTGGCCATGAGATGCTATCTCTCATGGATGGGTTTTTAAGATACAATCAAATCCTAATTGCTCTAGAAAATCAGCACAAGACCACTTTCATTACCCCATGGGGGACTTTTTGCTATCGAGTCATGCCTTTTGGCTTAAAGAACACAGGTGCCACTTATCAGTGTGCCATGACTTACATTTTCCATGATCTCCTCCACAAAATCATGGAGGACTATGTGGATGACCTGCTCGGCAAGTCCAAGCTTCACCGTGACCATTTGACCATTCTCAAAATCATCTTCTCTCACCTTCTTCAATACAATGTCTGCCTTAACCCCAAGAAATGTGTCTTTGGGGTCCTCTCCGATAAGCTCTTAGGCTTTATCATTTCTTTTTGTGGCATCGAGATAGATCCCACCAAGATCCACACTATCCTCGAAATGCCGCCCCCGACCAATCTCAGGTAGCTTCGCAGTCTACAAGGGAAGCTCCAGTCCATTCGACGTTTCATCTCACAACTTTCTGACTGCTGCCAACCTTTTCATCATCTCCTTAAGAAGGACATCTCTTTTACATGGGATAAGGACTGTCAAGAGGCTTTTAAATCCCTTAAACACTATTTGGTCTCTCCACCAGTTCTCATTCCACCTAAAGATGATCAACCCTTCTACCTTTACATCTCTATCACCAACCATTCGTTAGGTGCCATGATCGCGCACCGAGACGAGCATCACCATGAGCAAGCGGTCTACTATATCAGCCGAACACTAGTCGACTATGAAACTCGGTATACTCATACCAAGAAACTCTGTTTGGCATTAGTCTTTGCTACTACCAAGGTTTGCCACTATCTTCTTAATCACAAAACCTTTGTCATCACTCACACCGACCCTCTTAAGTTTATGCACTCCAAGCCATATCAACATCAACGTATGGCTCGATGGCTCATGCTACTTACTGAGTTCGATCTCGAATTCATCTAGCAGAAATCTATTAAGGGGCAAACCATCACTGATTAACTGGTAGATGCCCCTCTTCCCAATAATCAACCTTCACAATGCGAGTTCCCTGACGAGTCTATCACCGCACTTTCAACCGATGACACTGTCTACCAAATGACCATGTTTTTTGATGGCTCCAAATGTCAACTTGGTGGGGTGCAAGAGTCATTCTCATCCCACTTGATGGTGAGCCCATGCCTTTGTCTTTCAAGCTTGACTTTAATTGTACCAATAATATGGCTGAATATGAGGCCTTAATTTTGGGACTTCATATCGCCCTCTCTCTCAGCATCAAGTCCATTAACATCTTTGGTGACTCGCAGCTTGTCGTCAATCAGGTCAATGGTTCATACCTCTATAAAAATGAAATTTTGCAAAGGTATAAAAACCGTACTGACATCCTCCTTTCATCTTTCGACCATTACCTCCTGTAGACTATTCCTTGATCCACAAATAAGTTTGCTGACACCATGGCTTCTCTCGCTTCCCATATCCCATCTTCCTCATCTGCATCCAGACTTTTTGTCATGGTGCATCATGTGCCGTTACCTTCCTATATCTCTCCTAAAATTAATCATGTCAACACTATAGACTCTATCCCACAAGATGTTTGGTATAAGCAACTTGTGGACTTCTTATCTTTGTCTATCATTCCTCCCAACCTCTCTAGCAATGCGCATCAAGCTTTTATCAAGTGTACTGCTCGCTATACCATGCTAGGGGGTCTTCTCTATAAGCGAGGCTTTGACGGCCTCCTTCTTCACTGTCTCACCTCCACTAAAGCATCTCAAGCCATTAAGCAAGTCCACGACGGGATTTGTGGTAGACATTTCAGTGGGAATTCGGTTGCCAAGCGCATCCTTCGTCTGGGCTAGTATTGGCCCACTCTTCATCAAGACTATAGCGATTATGTTCGGCATTACATCAAGTGTTAGCAGCACTCTAACTTGCTTCATCTTCCTAGTCATGCCTTACAAGTCGCTCAGGATTTCTGGCCTTTTTCTCAATGGGGCTTAGATCTCATCGGTGAGATTAACCCTCATTCATCTCTTCGTCATCAATCCATCATCACCGCCACTAAGTATTTCACCAAGTGGGTGGAAGCTATTCCTCTCATCTCCACAAAAGCTGACAAGATTGTTGACTTCATCAGCAACCACATCATCTGTCATTTTGGTGTCCCTCACAAGATCATCACCGATAATGGCAAGTCCTTCAAAAACAAGACTGTCCAAAAACTCTGTGACTCATTTGGCATCAAGCTCAGTTTCTCTTCGCCTTACTACCCACAAGCAAATCGACAGGCTGAGGCTTCCAAAAAAATCTTGACTAAAATTCTCATGAAGGTGGTCAGTGACACTGGAAGGGATTGGTATATTCACATTCCCTTCACTTTGTGGGCCTACCGCACTAGCATTCGAACCTCCACGGGTGCTACCCCTTTCTCTCTAGTGTATGGAATAGAGGCTATCCTACCTCTCGAAGTACAGATCCCATCTCTCTGCATCTCTCTGCATGACATTCTTTCTAACACTGACTTTCATCAAGATCACTTAGCTCAACTTGAGTTACTTGACGAGCGCCATCTTGCTACCCTCAACCATCTCCATGTCTATCAACATCGTATCAAGCGAGCCTATGACACAAATCTATGAGAATGAGATTTCAATATCAGAGACCTCGTCCTCAAAGAGAATCAGCATGTGACCAATATGGAGCGAAGTAAAAGAGGCAAGTTTGCCCCTAATTGGCTTGGACCTTTCATTATCATGCACAAGTATGGATCAAGGACGTATCATTTGTCTTCTCTTGATGGATGACCAAAACCTGAGCCTCTTAATGCATTACATCTGCGACCATTCTTTTGTTAGATGAGTACTCATCCACTTAACATTTATCTTCAGCTCGTCCCTTGAGCAATCCCCGTCCTCTTAGTCCTCATTCCTTTCAACCCTCTTCCCCTTAACAAATCTTATATACCCCTTTTATATAGTATGGATGCTTTGTCCTAATAAAAGGGAGTCCTTGACCTTCTATAGTCTTGTCCATGACTCACATTTCTGTCAAAACAAATCAAGATGTCAAAATATCCAAGGTCACCAAACTCACATCAAAAGATAGACTGCTCCCTCAAAGGATAGTTGTACTATCATTGCTGTAGTTAATAGACTACTCCCTCGAAGGACAGCTATTCAAAGCCCTTATATATAAAGCAAAAATATAGACCACTCCCTCGAAGGATGGCTATGATTAACTCTTGCTATAAACAACAATCTTTCTTAGAAGCTTCCTGCATTGATCAGCTTCGCAAATGACCACCAAGCAAATGACATCTCTATGCAGACTTCCCACATTGATCAGTCTGCACCAAAAAAAAATGGGTCATGGACTTGGCTTGTAGTTGTCTCAGGGTCTCCTATAAAAGGGGCAAAGTTATCTCTACTCTTAAAATGGGTTACCCTATCCTCCTCCTATCACCTGCTCAAGGGACTTCGAGCTCACTTTAATGTCAAAGTGATTCGATTACCACTCTAACACAACATATGGTCAACGACGTCATGCATGAATGGGGCTCTTGGTTCTAACAACCCCTATCTATGCTGTCATTTTGGTCCTTGTCAATGAAAGAGCAATATGCCTTTCACTTCTTCTTCATTTTGGTCACATTCAACTTCATCACTTGTCAAACCTAATCAACTTAACTCAACTCTCTTTTCAGACCACTCATTATAGTCAATTTCACATAGTTTCTATGGATACCAATACACATAGGAACTATCGACCAGACACAATTTATGTTAAGCATAAACCAATACTTGATGAAGCATAAATAGACCTCAATTCATTTTTAGCATACGTCCATCACGACTATGGAAAATTGCTAGGGATGAAAGACCACATCACCAATGTTACAAAATACACCATTTGGAAAAGGCTGTAACATCTTTTTTCTCCTCATCATTTCGACACATGACCAAGACCAGTCTATCGACCACTTTAACCACTTTTCTACCACTTAGACTCTTTATTCGAACTACATTGGTCTGAGGCCCTAAGACCAAGGCTATGTAGGCAGCACTTAGATGATATCTTCTGGGGTTAGCTCGACCACCCTCGTTTGTTCATCTCTCTGATGGAAAAACCTTCTTTCCTCCTTTTGACCATGACCTTGCCCTCGACCAAGACCAATTCCATCCCTTTGACCCTTCCTCCCTTTAGGGAGAACTACATTGGCCTGAGGCCCTTCATTCAAGGGCTATGTAGGCAGCACTCAGATCGCATAACATCTTTTGAGGTTAGCTCGGCCACATCCTTTTGTCCATCTATCCACCTTGACCAATGACCATTGGAGATCATGCCTATCTCCTCTGACTTTGACCACTTCCAAGACAATGTTGCCTTGGTTGTTTTTTCCTGTATGCTACCTCATGAATGGTTAGCAAAATTATGCGCAGACTATTTTTGGACCCTCACAAGTATAGGATCGCAAGCCGATTGATCTGCACTACTTGTAACTTTTTCATGTTTTTGGGAGCACTTCCTGAGCCTGGGATACCTGGAACACAATGACCATTTAGAGCTACAACTATGATTGAATAACTTGATCAGCAGATGACTAAATGCTGGGGCCTGATTACTTCAATTTTGGCACTCCTCAACCCTTAACCTACGACACTTTGACCTGACCATCTCATGAAGTGGTACACATGAAATCATGACTTTTACAGCATTCACCCTCACCCCTTTTTCATCCACTCTTTGTCAAATCAGCACCTAATTCTCGGTTCCCTTCCCTCGACTCCTGCTTTGAGGGGGAATACCTCATCCATAATTGGGGCAATCCAACTCTTGTTTTTGTCTTGCAGTTCATTCAAATAACCAACAAGATAGAATCGACCTTTGTCTTACACTTGGGGCAACCAACTCCTATTTTTGTCTTGCAGTTCATCCAGAATAACCAACAAGACAAAAAGGGGCAAATGTAGACACCGTAATTGTGTCTAACCCTTGTCATCCTCTTTGTAACCCCCATTTTAGTCTCCCATGCCTATTTAACCCCTATTGACCATTTTCCCACAATCCTTGACTCTGGCAGCATGTAAAAATGAGCAGAGAGCTAAAGCTAGCCTCTGTCCCCATTCTGCATCTGCCAATGATGGTCACTACCCGGCTGACATCACCAATGTCGGTCACTTATCAGCTGATGTCAGCAGTACTGCTGGCATCGGTTATCCTTAACACTACGTTCTTGACCCAAATGCAGGAACCATTATCCGTTATTAGTTATCCATTCGGTTGCCAATTTGTTCTTGATCGATTATCAGACCTTCCTTCGACTTCATCAGCAACCTCTTCATTCAAACAATCAAACCAACTCTTACAATCGAACCAACTCTTATGATCAACCAACTCTGATGATCAATCATTTCTTGCATCCAACCAATCTGCATCTAATTTCTCGCATTCTCTCTCTCCAGTACAGGTTCTGCTTCGATCATCTTGCTGGAGGTCCACTACATCAAACTTCTGTGACACAGTGACAACATCAATCATGTCTCTGACTCTATTTTTAGCTTATAATAGGTAAGCTTTGCTTTGTGTTTTTATTCTGCTCTCTGGTTATTACTTTTTATTTGCTATCATTTCCCATACTTAGAGTTAGCCCATAGCCCTGACCTTATTTCCACCTGTATCACCTCTATCCACCCTCTGTCAGTTTGTAACTCTACCTAGATCCCTGTACAAACCCTCAAACCAATCCCTCTAATTCCCAACTGGCTTCCCAAACCCTCAGACAAAAACATCAAACCTTTTTGCAAATCCTAAGACCCTATCCAGACCTGACCAGACCCTATCCAAAACTATTGTCCCAATCAATGCCAGTCATTACCCTGACCAATGCCAGCACTTTAACTGACGTCGGCACCCTTCCCTGATCGATGCCGGCATAGAGACTGACACTGGTGACTGTGTAGAATAGTTTGTTGCATATCAGGTATGCATTCTGCTTTTTTGTCTTTTATTTCTTTCATTCTTTCTTTTGCTATTTCTGTCTTCATCAAATATTCTGCTTTTTATTAGTGGGTTGATATCCCTTAAGGAAGTCTTCATACTTCAGGGATCAAGCGTTTGCTTGACAGCCCACCGTCTCCTCGTCTAACATTTTTTGTGTTTAGTCTCTTTTTCTTCGCAGGTGTCATTCCTCCATAGCCAAAGAGGAGTACCTTCCAATGTCTGATTTTGATGCGCACAACTACATCTGGGTATCTTCTAGCCCTAGACCATTTCTTAGTTTCTCATTTCTATCTTTTGAATGTAGAAAGCGATTTAGCGTAGAAACATCTCCCTATAAATAAAGAGAGCCTCTTTTGTAATATGGATCTTTTTAGTAATTGAAAGCAAAAACTCTACCCAAATTGAGATGCTTCTTGAGACTTTGAGCTCAGATTGTAAATCATATTTTCTTGAATGAATGAGAAAGTGTGTTACTTTTCAAACTTTTCATTGGAATAACTTGTGTTATTTAGGAAATTGTTCTTATGTCATTTTTATAATAATATCTCATCTATTTGATTAAATAAGTAGAGTGTGTGGAAATTATCTGAAGATGTTCTAAAGTTAATTATAAAGACTTGTGCTATTATAATTACCTTTAGTTTATGTTTTTCATGTTTTAGTGAGAAGGGTATTAGAAAGGCTTTGAACTAATTTTATGCTTTGTGATCTTATACTCTGTTGCAGTATTCAGTGGAGACTTTGAGCTATACTTCATTCTACTATTACATATGCTATAAATCAGTAGGAGAAGCAACGAAATTCTTTGTGATTTCATGGGTTTCTTGTGGATCCAATTACTACCCAAGAAGTCTTCCTCTAGTTTTCTAAACATCATTTCTAAAAGAAGAGAAATGACTTTATGAATTACCTAGGAATTTTCCTTTATTTTGTGAACATCATCTCTGAAAAAAGAGAGATGGATGGCATGATTTCACCCCTAAGTCTATTTTTAGTTTACACTAGTATATTTAGTTTATAGGGAACCTCCCCTTGATGAGAGGAGAGATTTATCTCATTATGTTATGGTAAACCTACACATTTTTCCATGTAAATCTCCTTGTGTTATGGTTGATATATCCATTTTGTTGTCAGTTAGTTGATTTACAAAATATTCACCTAACAGTCTTTACCAAAAATTTGCATAGTGAGATATCCTATCATCTAGAACTGTAGTGTGTACATACATTTAAAGAGATAATTGACAAAGGTTTGCTGATAGAGTAAGCCCTTATTATCAAAGGGATCATCAATATTAGTTCATCAAATTAGAACCAAGGTACCAATCAAGGAAATGGCCAAAACCAACATCAATTCTAAGTAAAAGTGTCCTAATTAACACAGGCCAATAACAATGATAAACCAAATCAATTCAAATCCAACAAAAAATTTGTTAGAAATGGAGGAATAGAATGATGCCATGTCTAAATGAGAAAAACACCATCTACTCAATCCATATGACATATATAAATTACTCCTAATGCATAACATTTTCAATAAACATAACAAGCACAACCTAGGGCTGTGCAACAAATGCAATAACCTTTGCCATACAAACCCCTCCCTTAAGGAGAATAGTGCCTACTCATCACATTTTTAGTGACCTTGGATAACATTTTAAATTTTTGTTTCACAAGCTCACCAATGTTAATATGATTAGTTGGCCTATACTAAAACATTATTGTGAGGGAATTCCTTTTCTTGATTGGTACCACCAAAATAAATTCTATAAATATCATCAGGTTAATAGACATAATTTATGTCATTATGTGTAAATTAAAAATTTGATTCGAAATATGTTGGAGAATGGTGAGATAACATTTGATGGTGGAGATTCTATTTCCAATTAAACCCTTGGAATATATCAAAAATCCTTTTCCCAATATAAAGACTAACCAAAATAGTAACAACAATAATATCTAGTACAACACCAATAGCAACCGTTTCAACAACCATGGTTGAACCAAGAGAATCAATATAATCACCAATATTAAAACCAATATCATCCAAACAATAGATATAACCAAGGTTAGAATAAAAATAATAAATATACCTATCATGAAGTTGCACATAACTAAAATAGGGTTGTAGGTCATATTGTAGGAGGTTGCATTAACACTATCTCCAAAAATTTGAGACCATATACCAATCAATCAAGACCTTTGCTAAACAATGACAATCCACAAACTCACATTAACAATATTTCTTTAACTTGGGACTGCATATAGCCATACTAACAAGTAAGGATTACTAATTTTGGACCCTATACCTATAACTCATCATTGTCCCATGACCATGCATAAGTATACTAACAACTAAGACTTATCCCATCTAGTCCCCCATCATCACCATCATTTATTAGAAATCATGGTCTTGTGTTTAATGCTAATTATGTAACCATAACTTGAAGGTTAAAAATTACCATCCTAGGCCCACAATGATTTGCCACTTTTCCCATCACCTAACTAGTCATTATGCCTTACAACAAGCCATTTAACATTGACTAAGAAAAGAAGTTTGACATTTTGGAATAATTACAAAATATTTTAGTATAGATCTCTATTTTATATTATTGCATATATCAACAATCCATAAAAACATTTTGAATGATTTCTTTTAGCCAATCTACTATTTCAAGTGACATATCCCTTGACAAGTTCCAAGCTTTAGTTGGACACCTAGCTCTAGCCCAACAAGTCACTTTCAACCAAAGCGATATGTCATCCCTTGGCTAACTTTATAATAATCCATTATACATTGAAATTTCATAAAGTGGCATGAAGTGAAATGTGTCCTTATAAATAATGGATCAGTTCTAAACAAAGTGTCTCTAAAGCTCATCAAACTTCTTGGGATCATGATGGTATATCTTCAAGAAAAAATGATAAGCATCAAAGTCTAAGACAATGAAGAATGAGAATTACAAGGCACCATCTATTTACTAATTATCCTTGGGCCCTTGACCCATGATACACTTTACCACCTACTAGACCTCAATTTGTCATATAGTATGCTTTTTAAAAGACCTTGGTTACATGAAATTTGTGTAGTCCCATCGATGTTTCACCAATGTTCAAGTTCTCTCATTCAGGGATGGAAGTTTATATACTAGGAGATATGCATCCATTCAAGCACTATAAACACCTAGAGGGCAAGTTAAAGACCTATAACTATCATTTTAGCATGAATCTAGTGGAAAAATAGGATAAGGGAAAGTCAATACTCCTTGATTTGTCAGAGGATAACTACATTGATCATAATACCCTTGATTCCTTTTATCATATGTCACCTCTTGAAATATCCAATCATTATACCATCTTGACTAATAGCGTAGGAAAGTATTTGACCCATGATACCTTTTACATAAAAACCTTCCATAGAACCCAAAGTCCTTTGGAATACATAAAGCCAAGCCACTTCATCCAAAATGGTAACAAAAGGGCAAAGGTGAAAATTTTAGTCCAGGACCCATCCCATTTATACCAACATCTAGCCTAGAATAGTTACCTTTTGAAGGAGATGAATCATGGTTGTACAATTACAAGTAGTTTGATTGTTATGAGAATGCAAAATATCTTATTCCCAATAGGATCATAAAGAATCAAGAATATGAATGAGGAGGCCTCAGACCAAATAAATGAGGAACACTTGAGCTGATTTATATGACCAGGTATAAAGGACCCTATGGACTTATATTTAAACCATTTGGAGGTGACACCATATACATTAATCATGTTCCATTGCTATCGACTAGTGATGATGATGTTGCTACCAAAGTAGAGTTTAATCATAACCTTTTTGATGACCTATATGAGGTCAACATATTTAAACCTCATTCTAATTTTACCCTTAGATTAGTCATTCATGACAACCCATTACCATTATATTATCCCCAATTGATAGCCTGGGACCAACAAGAATCCAATGTGCCAATTGATGTGTTTTAAAATGATGAGGCTTTTTACAATTTTCTAGGCTTTAGAGATAATGTTTCATTAGGGGACCATAAATTAGGGTTCTCAATCAAGTTATATCTTAAATCTTATTTTGGAGAGTGGGTAAACACCCTTAGGGAAAATAAAATAATTAAAACATTGAGGTCCCAAAGTGAAAGCCTCTTTGAGGCACTTTTTGACCAAGGAACAAGTAAATAAAAAGGCCAGTGTCATGGTGGAAATCTATTTCAGGAATTATTAGATAGGGGTGTTTAATATTTTTCAAGTATCAAAAGACTACCAATGACAAACTTATCTATGAGTCCAAGTTCAATTTTGAAGAACAAAAGTCTTTGATTGAATCATTCAATAGTTTCTAATAGTCTTTATTACATGGTCATCCTTCCCATTTGGGGATTCTAATTCATCCTACCTTAGAGATCTCAAATATCCAATCCTAACAAAGGGCTCTAACATTTCTAATCAATTAAAATCATTGCCCACTATTTTTGAAGATGGTTCAACCCTTTTAGTGGAAGATATGACATAGGTTAACATTAGGTCCCCAAATGACCCAAAGTGGATTAAGATAGGTACATCTCTTACTAATGAGTGTGAGGTCCTTAGAACACTTTTGAGGGAATTTATTGACATATTTACATGGGCATATTTTGATATACTAGGTTTGGACCCTTCCTTGGTTCTACACCACCTTTTGGTAAATCTCGATGCCAAACTAGTAAAACAAAAGTTACATAAGATGCATCTCTGCATTATTGTATTAGTGAAGAAAGAGATGGAAAAACTCTTGGAAGCAAGATGTATTTGGTCAATTGATTATTTAGAGTGGATCTCTAATATTGTGCTAGTCAACAAAAAACCTACAAGAATTGGAATTTGTATTGACTTTTGTGATATAAACAAATCTTTCTCTAAGGAATATTTTCCATTACCACACATTGATAGGATAGTAGATTCCACAATGGGTTATGAGATGCTTTCATTAATTGATGGATTTATAAGGTACAAGCAAATTAGAATAGTACTAGAATACCAACACAAGATAGTGTTCACCACTCCATGGGGAACATTTTATTATCAAGTTATGCCATTTGATCTTAAAAATGTAGGGAGCACCTTTCAAAGAACCATGACCATCATATTTCATGATATGATGCATGACATTGTTAAAGGCTATGTTGATGACATTCTTGGCAAATAAAAGACCAATGTTCATCATCTATTAGTGATATGTATAATATTTGAAAGACTATATGAGTACAAAGTCAAAATAACTTCAAGAAAATTGCTTAGCCTCGTTGTGTCTCATCAAGGTATTGAGGTAGATCTAGCCAAAGTAAAAGACATAAATTAGATGCCACCATAAACTAATTTGAAGTAGCTCCATAGTTTGTAGGGCAAGACCCAGTCTATCTGATGCATCATATCATAGTTAGATAATAAGTGCCATCCTTTTATGCATATTATAAATAAGGAAGTCACATTTCATTGGGATAATCACTGCTAGATATCTTTCTAGTGTTTAAAGGACTATCTAGATAATCCACCACTTTTGTTACCTCCTATGTTGAGAAATCCATTCTTGTTATATATATCAGCTACTTGCAATTCCCTAAGGGCACTTCTAGCTCAACATGGTGATAATGGCAAGGAGCATGCCATGTACTATTTAATCCATACACTAGTCATGTATGAACATAATTATATGCCCATTGAAAAATCCTATTTAGCTATGGTATTTATAGCTCAAAAAATATGCCATTACATGTTAAACAATTAGACCATGGTTATTTCAAAAGTAGATCTGCTCAAGTATCTATTATCTAAAATAGATTTAAAAGGCTATATGGCTAAATGGATCATGCTTCTCGATGAGTTTGACATCATGAACATTAACCAAAAATCCATTAAAGGGCATGTTCTGGTAGATTAGCTTGTTGAAGCATCCCTTGTTGATATAAAACCACTCACATTCCAATTTCTTGATGAATCCATAATGACCATCATTGACACACATCTTGAGGAATAACACTAAAATTTGTATTTTAATAGATCATTCACAACACATAAATCAAGGGTAGGCCTTTTATTTATTATACCATCTGGGGATCTAATCCCTAAATAATTCAGGATCAACTTTGTTTGTACTCATAACATGGTTAAATATGAAGCACTTGTTGTAGGATTTAGATATGTAGTATAATGGAACATATCTCATCTCAAGGTTTATGGTGATTCTTAGTTAATCATCAATTAGGTTATAGACCACATTTAGAATAAAGATGACAAACTAGTGTTATACAAGGATATGGTTAACACCCTTAAGTAACAAATTATCAACATGCAGTTTAAGTAGATACTAAGGGCAAGTAATAGAACCATAGATGCTATGGATACTATTAGATCTATGATTTGACAAATGAACATAGCTAAAGAGTATTAGTTTATTGTTGATAATTTTTTAGCACTAGCTCATGAACCTTCAATTGTTGTGACTATTTATGATATTGTTGGTCTTAGATCTATTTGGTACTCAAAACTTTACCAATACCTCCATGACCAAATTATACCACTTGGCCTATCCCAAAATCAATCCAAAGCCTTCATCAACTGAAGCACTCATTATACCTTACTCAGATTAACCCTTTATTAGCATAGTTTTTATGGAACTTTACTTCATTATTTAACTTTAGTAGAATATACACTAGCATTATGGGATGTTCACAAAGGAGTATGTGGACCCCACACTAATGGGGGAGTCCTATCTAAAAAAATCTTATGTACGGGTTATTTTTGGACCATAATGGATTCAAATACAACTGCATATGTGAAGAAGTGTGACAAGTGTCAATGGCATGCCAATCTAATTCATGCCCTGACCAAGACTCTAAAAATAATGTTGACACCATGGTCATTTTATACATGGGGCCTTGAACTCATTTAGAATATCAATCCCACCTCATCTAATGGACATAAACATATCCTTACCACCATTGAATATTTCACTAAGTGGGTTGAACCTATACCCCTCAATTACGTGGCTAGAAAGCAAATTTCCAAGTTCATTTTCAACCATCTCATTTTCCACTATGGTATCCTTGTTAACATTATATCTGATAGTGGAGGATCATTTAAAAATAAGATGTTGAAAATATATGTGCCAAGTACCAAATCAAACAACACTTTTTTATGACATATTACCATCAAGGTAATGGTTAGGCCAAAGCATCAAACAAAACTATTATCAACATTCTCAAAAATGTTTCAATGATGTCAGTCATGATTGGCATATTTAGATATTCCATGACCTTTGGGCATACTATACCAATCATCATACACTCATAGGAGCCACTCTATATTAAATTATTTATGGTACTAAGGTCATTATTCCCATTGAGGTCAAGTTGCCTTCTCTACGCATCTCTTTCAAGCATGTCCTAGATGACAATGACTATTGAGTAAATCACCTGCAAGAGCTAGATTTACTTGATGAGAAATGCATGGATGATATAAACAATCTCCAAGCCTATCATAATTGAATCAAAGGCCACTTCAATCAGCATGTTAAATATAGAGAATTTGAACTTGGTGATCTTATCTTTAAAGATAACCAAAAGAATACCATGACTGAAAATAAGCATAAAGGCAAGTTGAAACCCAACTGGGTTGGTCCTTTCATCATTACGACAAACTATGGAATAGGAGTATATAGGCTTACCACACTAGATGGACATGAACTTAATGAGCTAATGAACTTTATCCACCTCAAGTAGTACTACACTTGAGTGACTTGGTGTATTATCTATAAAAACCATTTCAATTTATACCATATTATTAATATTCTTCTTTGTACCATTCTACCATCACATATTTATTCTACAATACTTTTCCCATCAAATGAGTTATTTTCTACCTCATTACCTGGCCCTATGACCTTGTTTCCATTCCATTTAGTTCCATTCACATTTTTAGCAAAAGGATTCAAAATTAGTTTTAGAAGTTCTTTCAAACATTCTAGATAGAGTTAGTATTTTTGAGTAGTAAGATAGAAATTTGGTAGTTGTATCCTTCATTTTTTGTTTCATTCTCTTTCGTTGTCATGCTACTAATTATAACCACTTATGGGAAAATTAGTATCATTGACTCTATGCCATTTTTTCCTAGTTATAACCACCTATGGGAAAACTAGGGACAATACCTATTTATCATGCCTTAACATACCAACTAGCCATTTCCTATGTAGTATTGTGCCTTTATACCAACTATGCTTATTTTGTTTGAATCGGCTACTATACTAGTTAAATTCCTCTATTGTAAAGTGGAAATACAATGACTTTAGTTCTCATCCTGGGATTATGTAGAAAGTGCTTGATACTTATTGAGGTTAGCTCAGTCACCCTAAGCTACACTCTAACCATTTTTTGAGTAAGGCAAGGCACACTCTCACCATTTTTTGGGCACCCTAATCCATGCTCTCACCATTTTGAGAGCTTAAAATATTTAGTGTCTCACCATTCTCGATTGAGTTTTGATACTCAAAAATTGAAAAAACATGTGTAAAGTTGTTTAGGAAAAACAAAAACATTAACCACTTCTTTACCTTAACAATTCTAAGAACTCTCACTAATTCATAAATAAATCACTTGTTCCTTAGTTTCCCCTTCCCTTTTGTCCTTTTAAAGACAATTTTTATTCTTCTATCATGGCTATTATATGTTTTTTCATAAATTATCATTTTCATCCCATTTCTCAGGAGAACTACATTCATCTTGAAGTTTTTGTTGGATATTATGTCATTGTAATTATGTAGGCAGTATCCACTTGCCTAGTGCATATGGAGATAGTTCAGCCACCCCCTTCCTTTTCTTCTATTTTACCCCCATCATGTTTTGTTTTTTTGTTATCACCTATTTTAAAGGGCCAATTTTCATCATGTTGTTTATACTAACATTAAGACTAACTATTATTTATTTTTTGTTTGTTTTTTGTGTACTTAGTTGTTTGCTTTTGATAATTTTGCCTTGATTCAATCTATGTGAATTCATTGGGTGATTCCTTATGCAGTTATACTTAAATCCATCAATATTCATTCATCTATATTTTCACCATGGTTTTCATCATTGGTGTATTGTTTTCCCTTGAATATTTTACTATGGGAGTCAGTCCTTATGCATATTTCGACCAAGCCCTCATGGTGTTCTATCATGATGCCAACCATATAGTGTTACAAAAAAAATTAGATTTAGGAAGTCTACTCATAAATGGTGTCATCAACATCTCCTCAACACTAGTATTAGCAACATCCTAATCATATCCCCAATAGAGTAATTAACCATGAAATAATTTCAACCTTTATTAGTTTGGATGATCATCTCCCTAATAGTAGGTTATTCCAATTCATCTTTACCCTTTGTGTCAGTTATCATCAAACTCAACCAATCAATCATGTTTTCTATAATCGAGGTCCAATGCTTATAACCTCCTATGGTAAAATCATATTACATTATCCTACCTACATTTCTCAATGATTTTAATCACCTTTGGGCAAATCATTGTGTTATCACTAATTTACTTTCTTCTACCCAAAAAGGTCATGTTATTATCATATTTTTCTATCCTAACTAGGGTATCTCCATTTTCTTAGTGATTATAATCACCTTTAGAAAAATCATTGTGTTATCATACCATGTTTCCACTATTAGGGTACAATGTTTATAACTTCCTTTAGTAAAACCATTTTACATCATCCCACTTTCTTTATCAATAATTTTAACTACTTCTTTAAACTCATTATGTTCTCACCCCATAATATTTATGTTTGGTCCCCTCATTTTGCTTCTATCTTTTGAGGGACCATTTACTAACTTGTGCTAATTGTTCCCTAATGGGGGTATCATACAATTTATCGATTATCATTGAAGTTGTAGGCATACAAGACCTTCTTATTATTTGAGACAATGTTACTATGCCTATATCTTTTAATGACTTCCCAAATAGGGGAAAACTATAGACACCTAAGATTGGACACCAATAACCTCTAACCATGCTTCAGACCACTTTCTACCAAAATGCATAATTTGGGCTAAAAACAATAAAACATGATAAACTATATGAACCTATGATATACAAGTGCTGATATTGGCCAATGTATCCCTAAATGGGACAAATCATTTTATGAGACAACTAACTTTGATCAGGTCATCTAGAGTCAAAATGATGATTTCACACCTACGTGATCTGGATTGCTCTTTTCTACCAATTTACTTTCATGAGACATGTGTCTTTGTTATTTTGTGTTGGAAACATCTTAAATGGGATAATAGTTTCAATGCATCTAACATTACATCCTAATTCAAATCTAGTCAAATTTTGAGCCAATAATATAACATTTTGACCTGTTTGATTAATTTGAGCATCAATTTCTAAGATTTGCACCAAAATTGGTAAATCATGTTTAAAGATAATTAATTTGAGTCAAGAACTTAAGTTAATTTTCCATGGAAATTATTGAATATTTCAATAATGGATATTGATATTGAATATTGAAAAAGGCTCTCTATGGTCTAAATAAAGCTCTTAAATATTGGTATGATAAATTGGATAGGTATCTTTTAGATCAAGGATTAAAAATAAGAGTTGTAGATATTATTCTATACATAAAGTTAAAAGATAACCATTAATTGATAGTAGTTGTCTATTTGTATGACATCATCTTTGGTGGAAATATTGAGAACATGACCAAGGGATTTGTAGAGGTGATGAAGAAAAAGTTTAAGATGTCTATGCTGGGAGAATTATCATTCTTTTTTGGGTTAGAAACCACTTAATATAAAAAGGAATATTCATTTCATAATCCACGTACATAAGAGAGATTTTGAAGAAGTTTTATATGGAAGATTTTAAGGTAGTTGGTACACATATGACCATAGGTGTAAGTTGAGAAAGGAATATGAGTCTCTCAAGGTTAATGATTAGATGTTTTCTATACACCATTACCTCTATACCTAACATCATGTAATAAGTAGGTCTGGTGGGAAGGTTTCAAGTAGATCCAAAGTAAAATAATCTATAAGTAGTCAAAGGGATACTCATATATCTCAATGAGACTATAGATTATGGGTTGTGGTTTCTAAGGAGCAAGGATTTAAATTTGACAGCCTATACAAATGTAGACTGAGTAAGAAGTCTAGATGATAGAACAAGTACCAGTGGAGGAACATTCCTCTTAAGTGGGTTCTTAGTTTTGTTGATAAGAAAGAAAAAATCATGAGAAACATTATCCACTTGTGAGGCTGAGCAAATTATATAAACTTCATGTTACACTCAGGTCCTATGGATGAGACACAACCTAAAAGACTATAAAGTAGAGTATGATTGTCTTATCCCTATCATTTATGACAATACAAGTTCTATAAGCATATCAAATAACCCTATCATACACTAATGGACTAAGCACATCCCCATTAGGTATTATTTTCTAAAAGATTAGGTAAGTGAACAAAGTGTTATACTTGAATATATTTCTACATGAGATTAGATTACATACATTTTTATCAAAACACTTCCAAAGGTAACCTTTGAACACCTAAGATAAAAATTGGGTGTAATTCTTGCCCCTAGAAATCAATAAAGAAGCCAAGAACTTAGGGGGAGATAATCAATTTCATTAGCTCCAAGAATATGTGGGTTACTCTAAGAAGGTATGTATAGATATAGGCATAACATGTTTGTATTATGTCTCATAAACTCATAGTCTTGTGTGTTGAGTATTTTGGTTACAAAGAGTGTGATACAAGGAATTGTAGACATCACTTTGTCATTTTATCAAAGGGGGAGAAGGTCTAGAATGGGTAGGTAAGAATGATTAGTTTCAAGTGTGTTTTTACATCAATGGAAAAAAGGGAGACTATTGATCATTGTTCCTATTATTTAGGTTTGGCATTGATGTTGTCACTAATTTCAAAGGTTCTTGAGAAGGTCTTCATGAGGTCATTAAAGAGTGTATTTATGAGAGAGTATATTGATCAGTATTTTAGTGATTCTGAGAGTGTAATATATGATTGATATATGTTATTATGATTTCATGAGTGATGTTAAGTTTATCATGAAAGCTCATTTTTGTCAAAGTTGTTAATAGGTTTCATTTTAAGGGGTCTTACTAGAAAACCTATTGGAAATATTGGCTGAATCTAGAGAAATTTTATTGACTAGTATGGCAACTCCTCTATGGGTGATGAAAAATTATAAATTGATGTTTTCACCATACATATTATAATGAGATGGATTAAGTGAATGACCAAAGTGAATAATTGATTTAAACAACTGAGATGAATACTCGTTATGAATAACTAAACTAAATAGATTAACTGGATAGCCAAACCAAATGATAGAACTAAATAACCCAAACAAATGATTAAAATAAATGATGTGATCAAACTACTAAACTAAATGATGTATTTAAATAATGGAATTGAATGTTCAATCCAAATGAAAGAGTCACATGACAAAATTGAATGGCTGAACCAAATGATAGAACTGAATGGTTGAATTGAATGGCAGAACTCAATGATAGAGTTGATTGACCAAGCCAAATAATATAGTTGAATTGAAAAGATAAATGGTAGATCCAAATGGTATAACTTAATGAAAAAACTAAATAAATGTACTAAATATCTAGACCGAATGGTAAGGCCAAATGATTGAACCAAATGACTATAACCTGTGCATCTAGTTTGCTTTTTGGTTGCCTAGTCACCTCCCCTAGTCTATAATTACCCACCTCTACCTTTATTTTTAACATTTTTAAGAACTAATTTCTCATCCCCCTTGCCATCCATGGAGATAAAATTCATTTTCAAGAACTTACCATGCCCAGATATTTTGAGGCTAGTGAAATAACCAAACGTATATAATGATTGGATTTAGGAATGCAGATTTATTAGTTTACTTTACATGTCATAGTATGACATATAAACTATGATTTTAAAAATGTTCCTGTAATAATATGACCATAATTATAATATATTCACCCTCAAAGTGGATTGTAAAATGATTTCATTTGATACTTCCCTAGAAAATATTCATAATCTGACAGGTCTTCCATTTCATAATGTAACCCCTGTGAGTTCCAAATCAATATTGACACATGAAGACATGAATTGTTTGGAATTTTATTTGATTTGAACATCATATAAATCATTATGTTCTTATAATTTTTTTTGTATATTCAAAATTCAACTTTTGCAATCTAAAATCCTCTTTTTCTCTTTCAATTTAGATAGTCAGAAGAGAGGCCTTCACATGGATGATGTTAGTCACCCTTTTTTTAAAGCAATGGTTCATTTTTTATAAGACAAAATAGTATTTTAGGGAAGAGTGATATATATTACCTATTGGAAACTTTTTTACATTATCCATACAATTTTCAAATACAAATTTGATAAGTGCTCTTTTATTTCCTCTAGGATAAGAATTGAATTAAATTTTGCTTCTACTAGTCCTAGTTCCCTTATAAGTTATTCCAATTTTATTATTGTATTGTATTATGAGGCCTTATTTAACCTCAAAAAATCATAGGGTCCAACTATGCTTTATCTAAAAATGATGACAAACTCTTTGTCTATGGATGAGTAGGAGGTTAGTTTATTTGTTCATTTGTTGATCTAGGGTTTAATATTTGTTTGTTTTTTAAATGATTAACAAGCTAAATATTAATAAATGTTTAAAATTTGTTTATTACAACTTATAGGCAAGAATTTGTGCCTCGTGAAAATAATATATCTCAAAATCATAGCGTGAAACTGTAGTTAAAGAATCTATAGATTCAGAGTCTGTAAAATCATCCATGAAATCTTATTGGCTTGTGAAACATCCATGAATTTTTTCAGTGTCATCTCTGTATGCAGGTTTGCTATTTGAAAATTTCAAATGAGATTTTAGTTTTTAAGACTCAAGTGCATTGTGTTAGTTATTTTTTTTATTCTTGTAGTTATCTTGATAAGAAATCAGATGGTGGAACAACTAGTACTAGTACCACTACAATAAATAGTAACACTTACTGGGCCTTCTCAACCCTCTTTAGAAGGTATTTTACATTGAATATTTCATTTTATTGACTTTTTGGTTTTTGATTATAGTTTTTTAGACTAAAATTTTGTGTAATGTACCAGACAAAAACACCCCTATCACTCATAATATGTTACGTGCATTGGATGATATACTATCTCCAAATACAATTACTAAACTTTTAATTTCAATTTTACATAGAACTTTGTTTTTCCAATTTATTTATTTTTTAAAATAACTTACATTTTACAAGCCATCCTCTATTTTTGAGGAACATTATGCCACTACCTCCACACTTGAATGCATTTCATGGAAGGGGGAAGACTTTTCCATTACAGCTCCCATATTGAACCACAACACTATAATTACAAGGTTCCCAATTCCCCCCTTTTTCTATTGAAGGTTTGTCGAGTGCACAAGGATTGACTTTTTTTATATAAATTGAAATTGATGAAGAGTATTTGGTGTTTGAAAGTGGTTTTGATGTTATAAATAATTTCAATCCACATGATTTTATCCAAGGAAAAGCAACACATTTTCATGTGACTGCTCAGTAGGAACCTTCATGCAAGAGAATGTTTTCCTATCTGATAATGCCATTACATATTTTCCACTGAATAATTTGGTAGTAGATATTATTAATGTTAATATTCAAGAGGGATTAATTAATGAACTTAAAAAATTACATGTGTGGGAGATATGGGCAAAGGCATTGGTAAAATAAATAAACACCTATTATCACAACCATTCTGAGTAAGAAAAATTATTTACATTGGTGCAATAATAATTTAAAAAGATTGATGTTTTGTTTGCCAAAGCTAAATATGGGTCAGTTTTTGTTGCTAATAATTAAAATGATAATGTGTTGACTGTCATTCTTAACATGTTGGAGAATTTGAATGCAGAATCTTAGGTATATTATAATAAATGGGTGAAAGACACCAACCTTGTTGTGATTGCGAATGCAAAGAAGGAAAAATATTTGGTAATGTATATTCATTTTAATCAAATTTCATGTAATTATTATTTTTATTCACATGTAATTACATTACATTTTAAAATGCAGGCAAAAGCTTGAAAAAAGAAGCCGAGGTCCTCAATGTGCATCTAAAATATACATAAAAAAGTTTACAATCTACCATTTAATTCAAGGAGAAGCTTGTTATGTTGAATAAATACAATAACACACTATGAAAAATCATTAAGGATAAAGGATAGGATCCCAATGCCTTATTTAAGTAGAAGATAGTTGTCGATCCAAGTCTACTATCTGCTGGAGATACTAGAACAAAAGATAGGGAAAATCTTGAACATCTTAATGTTACGGCTTTAGATCTTGAAAAGGTAGGGATATTGAAGGAAAATAGTGGCATAGAGGATGTTGTGATTGAGAAATTGGTTGAGAAAGAAGATGAAAAAGTGGTTGAAAAACTAGCTGAGTAGTTGATAATCTATTTTATATATTTTTAGACAATGTTTTCTTTTTAAATATATATTATAAATGACAATTTCAAGTTTGTAGATGTATTGATTAATTTTTAATTACTAGATGAGCCACATAGATTGTAATTTCAATTTCAATTTTATGATGTTGTAAACTTATATGGTGTTAAGCCCCCTTTTGATATTTTTGATGCACTTGTGAAACTCACGTCTCAATATAAATGGATTAATTTCAAAATATTCATTTATATAGTGTTCCACCTAACATAATCATAATATATTAATGTTTTAAAGTCATCACTTATAAAGAAACATAGAAATGCATTTCAGAAAATGTATAATAGTTATTTCATGTTATGAAAAAAAATGAGTTGTTTTCTATGGAAGATCTCTTATTTTTTATATTTAGATTATTTCTTGAATAAATAATGATTTGAGATGAATTTGAGTCCATTAGAAAATCACATTCATTTTTGGTAGAGGTCTATGTTGAAGATAATATTGTGATAGTTAGTAATAATGAAGATTCATCAAAGTTGAAAATATGCATGATTGATTGTGATCATGAACTTTAGAATAGGTTAATGGATTGTTTAATGTTATGAGGATGTTTAGATAGATAAGGACTCATGAAATCAGTTTTATTCAAATGAAAATTGATATAAACAAGAGGTAATGTCTTTACAAATCTATGAATAGGTATCCTTTATGTCATGAGTGTCATTCATACTCATTGATATGTGATTCAAAGGTTATATTTTATTTGATCACTTTATTCAAAGGTTATATTTTATTTGATCAAATTAAATATAAACTTTGATATGTTATTCAAAGGTTATATTCTATTTGATCACTTTATTCTAAAAATAATCAATTTTAAGGACTCTAAACAATTGGATAACTTTTTAAATATCCTCATGAAAGTGATTAGGCATTGACATAGTTATTATAGTTTTTAAATAATTAAAAACATATAATAATTTTTCATCTTATGATAAACATGTGAAAATTACTTAAAAACAATGAGATAAAGTAAAACATGAGTACATTGAAGGCACATAATAGACTACAAGTAGTCTAAATAAAACACATAATAAGAAAATCAAGCACATTGTAGACACATATGACATACTACAAAGGCACAATAAATACATCACATATGTAGGAAAAAAATTGATTTATAAAAAAATATGTATCAAAGACATGAATAACCATATTTACCTAAAGTGTTCCCCCTAACACAATCACACTATATTAATTTTTTAAATTCAGCACTTAGCAACAAATAAGGAAATGAATTTTATAAAATGTATAATAATTATTGCATCTTATGATAAACATGTGAAATTGAAATTCAGAAACTCAAAACTAATAGTCTGGTAGTTGAAAAAATATTACACAAACCTAATTATGGGCAATAACATTTGCATCTATCATGTCAGTGTCATTATTTACATCCTCTTTATTTGTTTGTATATTCTTGATGCCTCTTATTTTAGTTAGATAACTCCATGTTTGCATATATCTTTCATAAGGAAACATATCTATTGCATAATGTGAAACACATAATCTCAAATAGGTTTCTAAAATTTTATCCAATCTATTTCAATGTTTTGACTTTATAAATGATAATACATTGAACACTCTTTCATCTTTCACTGAGTCCAACAGCATTGTTTGATAGAGCTCATATAATCAAAAGTATTCACTATGACTTTTTTGTAGTATACTACTAGGATAAAGTCTTTCTATAGTCTTGTAATTTCCCTATTCTCTATTGGTTCGCTTAGAAGATGATATTGTTCAAACATTGTAATGCTAAAATGGGTTGATTAGGATATCATTAAATACTTTTTAAAAATACCTATAATTTCTACTCCTTTTACCTCTACAAATTAACAAAAAATCATTACAAGATATCAAATGTATTTATAAAATAAATTGCTAACCATATTTTGACTGTTATTACTACCCTAGAAAATGGGATTCAAAACTACCATGGTTTCCAACAAATCATCCCTTTTAAAATGATCTTTGATATTCATAGATAATTTTTTGGAAACTCTACTTAGTTTCATCTAGGTTTTAGATAGAATAGTGTCATACAAAATGTGTGTTACATGCAATTCTTTGGATTCAGCTCCCACAAGATCAAGTCTTTTGTAGAAAGTGTGCATTGAAATCTCCTTTCCATTAAAAATGAAAAAAATATGATCATTGATATTCAACTTTAAATAAATTTTAGGGTTCTTTAAATTAGTAAAACATTGTGAACTACTAAAAAATGGCCTTGAAACATTTCATTCAAAGTGTATAATATGTCTAGAGATTGACACACTTGTTTTCTCAGCCGTATGAAGTCCAAAATATAAATGGACCTCTCTTGAGCATGTTTCATTAAATAATTCATTTCTTTCAGCATTGGAAGAATTCCACATAAAGTTTATAGTATTTCCAAATTTATTAAATGGTACAACAAATATTTTTCCTTGTCAATTTCTCTATGATATTTATACATAAAACCTACTAATGATGACTATTATTCAAAAATTTAGCATGTAGATTCATACATAGAAATCAACCTTGTATCAATATCTTTCAATAGTTTCTTACCATTAGTCACTCCTATTACAAATTTTTAGAACTCTACAATTATATTTGGATTGTTGGATATATAAGTATGTAGATCAAGAATGAACTCCACTTTGGCCAAATTAGAAAATTTGCTAACTATTTTGTATGCAAGATTCATCCTATGAGCCATGCAATGAATTGGAATCATATATGGGGCAATTATTGTTTATAGTCGCACAAACAAACAATTTTTATACCCCTACATAAATGATGCACCATCATCCCTAACACACACTAACTTTGTATCTATTATATAATCATCCATTTGAGCTTTATCTTTCAAATTCAATAAAACCAATTTGTGAAGATTTTTTGCATTGTAATTTTCTACCATTTTATGAACTAATAGCAAATGAGGATGCCTTGAATAGTTTTCAAAAGTATACACATGAATAAAAACCTAGGTTGTGTTGTCAATTGTTATGACCTCATCAATTGAAAGGGAGATAAATAGTGATCTATTAACACTTCCTTTTAAATATTAAATCTCAATTATTACTAGACATTTTTCCATTTCCCAAGCACTACTATCTGACCAATGTGATTATGGAATATCCAAAAATCCATTATATTGAAACAAAGTATTATATTCTAAAAAATCAAAACTAGATTTACCTTTTTAAGAATATGGTATATAGTAGAGAACTATATGTATTTTGCCTTTAGATGGGACTGCTTGGCTTATACAAAATTTACTTCAATTGTTCCCCCTTTCTCCATAAGATGTTTTTGACATTTCTTATCATTTTTCATGCTCCCATGTATATCTTACATGCATGCATTATTTTTTAGTTCTTGACCTATGTGTTATTGTTATTAGTCCATTTGGGTGCTTTACTATCTCATATACTTTTCCATAATGTTTCTCAATCGTGTCTAGTTTCAATTGCATTATGAGTTCTTTTCCTAGTTTCGAGCTACATATTGTATATCTACATTCATTTAGAATTGTTGACTAAATTTGACCTTTTGTCAAATTTTAGTCAACCCCATAATTTTTAAACTTTTAATAATTTTATACATGTCCCCTAAGGGTGTCATTGTAATTCAAATGTTCCACTTATGGCTAGCCTAGTCTTAGTTTAGGTCTAGCCCTTTGTACTAGCCAATTAAATGATAATCAACCCTGATTGAATAGGGTCAAACCTGGTCAAAGGAATGAATTATTTTATTTTTATCCTAATATTGTTTTTAACATGATTTAAGACATCTTTAGTTCATTTAATTACTTTTATCATGTTCAATATGCAAAAAATTGCCTTGTGGGCCCACCTTGAGCTAAGAAGGAAGGCTTGTACAAATGGATGAAGTGGATAACTTATCACCAAAATAATATTAAATTTCAGAGAATTAAGATAAGGTCATAATATGGTTATGATAGTTCAAGAATCAGTTATAGTAAAAAAAGATCAGTTTCCCCTTATTTTGAGGGCCTTTATAGCACTTGTACAAAATAAATCATCTCATTTTTAGGTGAAAATGTTAGTAAGGTGTCTCTTCAAATATAAATAGACATTTAAAATATTTTATTTTATGAAAAATTCATAAAAATTCATCTCTTGTTTCTTTTCCTCTCTTCTTGTATTGACAAACAAAAAAGAAGTAACTTCAGGCATGTGGTAGAGACCATAAAAGTGGAATGGGAGGGAGTGCTTATATAGGGGGATAGTGCTCTGAGTCCTCTTCACATCCATAATAGGAAATTACATTTTTTTGACTTCTCCTTCATTAACCAATGCTAACACTACAAGAAACCTTTTCTATGTTTACAACTGGGAGGGGTCACTTTTTGCAATTGTCTTCATTTTCTTATTTTGGTCTGATAATTATTTTACATAGGTTTCCACATGATTTTCAAGGTGTTATTTTAGGTTATACATTACTCATTTAGTTTTAAAATTCATGAAGAATTCAAGTAATCCTTTTATAAGCTTGTTTTCCACTTTGGGTCAGTGTATTACCTTCTTCTCAAAAGGAGTGCACCTATAGGTGATTTTGAGTAGTCCTTAATGCCAACATGAGGAAATTGGACAAGTTTATATCTATTTGGGATGCCATGGACATTTTTTAGTAACACAAGCCTTCTCATAATGCCTAAAACTATGCATTTCTTCATTATCTCCTCTCACTGCCCCTTCCAACTCAGTCCAACCTGTAAGAGGCCATGAACAAAGGAATATGGAAGATAGAGATGGTTTAGGGGTCTTACTCAAGGTTATATGTAGTATTTTTCACATGGTAGATCATAATTCACTCACCAAGGATATAAAGAGAAGTGAGATTGTAAAACACAAAGGATGTCTGAGTTTTGTTCCTTAGTCCCTCAACACACTAAATAAAGATCCTAGGGGTCTTTTGGGTTTTCATAAACTGAAAGTATGATTGTTTTAATATATCCTATAGTGTTCATGTTTTATTCCCACATAAAAATAACACCTTTTCCAATTTTGAGCTTGAAAGGAGAAATAAAAGGTGGATTTTGAAACCTCCCAAAATGGTTAAAAAACACACAAAAAAGTAGTAATATCTAAAAGATTATAAGGGGAAGGTTGATGTTTGCATCATATGAGGAATTACTAAGCATGTGAAAGTAGATAATATGCTTAAAAGGACTATAAAAATTAGTACTGAGCACTTAGGTGATATAGAAAGAGGATATTGCATCAAGTGACCTCTTAGGCCCATCTCCTATTTATATATAGGGCAAAGAGATAGTGAGGGTAATGTTTCTTATCTTGGCACAAAGGAGATGGTGTTAATGGTTTATGAGTAAGGATATATTAACATGAATTATAAAAGGCTAAATGAAATATTAACAAGACTTATATACCCCTAAACATGCTCCAAATGACTAAATACAACCTACAGGCTTGGATTATCCATATATAGCTAGGAGTATTGGAAATTGGTCTCTGTCAAGGGTAAGGAAGGTTTTATAAGCTCAAATAGAGCATGCAAGTGGATGAAATGACATAATATGATGATATAAATGAAACAAATGGAATGGAATATATTTTAATTCTAGTTATCTACCAACATGTACCTACAGTCCTATGAACATGCATATACAGTCAAAGGTTTTGATGGTTGAACTCAGTTTGGAGTAGGGTGGTTTTGAGCCCAAGTGGATCATGCCAATAAAGTGAAATAATAGAAAATGATGATATAGATAAAAATAATGGTTTTTATGGACTTTTGAGACAAAAACTCACCTTAAAAACCTTTAGGCAAAGAAACTTGTACACCTACAATCAAGCAAAAAGGTAAAATATAGTCAAGCCATGGGAGCATATGTGGAGATTGAAGACTTGTGACAAGGTGAGTGAAGGTTTATTTAACTTAAATGGATTAAATGACATTTATAATATCCATTCCCATGATCCTCCCAAGCCTAATGTGCTCAAATGAAGTTTGTCTTAGTCCTATAGGAAGTGGAAAGAATGAAAGGGTAAAGGAGTGACCTAATGCCAAGCATGAAGACTAGGATGAAAAGGTTAAAAATAGCATAAAATTACTACCTATTATACAATTAATGACTTTTAATTCTTATAACACTCACAACATTCCTAATGACCTTTTCATCCATACAGGATTTGTCTCAATCCGTACAAGCAGGCTTGGAGACCTTAAAACAAAGGGAAAACAAGGGTTTGTCAATAACAAAGGGGTTCAAGACTGATACCAAAGCTCCATGATATTTAAATGAAGATGATAAAAATTTATGGGTAGCATTTGTGTAAGGAAATTACATGAAGGTATCAACTATAGGCAAATTTCAATAAAAACATGTAGAAAATAGGGTTTTTACCTCTTTTTTGGGGAAATTGAGATGGTTAGACCACTTAGGCATGGAATATGACCAAAAAAATTAGTAAAAGTGGTAATAAAGACATTTTATAGATTAAAAAATATTCACTTTTCTCATCCAAGTAGGCCTAACATCCTTTGTTTTGTCTTAGAGGTAGGTAAGTCTTTTCATCGACAAGAATGGCATTTTTTGGGAAAAGTGAAGAACGGAGGGATTTTACTCATTATAATCAGTAAAGGAGGTTTGGATATTTGGGGAAAATATGAAGGAATATAAAACACTATCTTGGATAGTTGGAATTCAAACAAGATGGTCTGGACAAGTAGGTCTATAGGAAGGCCTGATAATGAAGCATACAAATTTAGCCCCTAAGGCAAAGTCACTCTATGTTTTAAGCTTAAACAAAAATTAAAATTACCTAAATGAATTCCATGGGAGTTATTATGATTTTTTATATCTATTATAATAGTTTTTAAGTGAAAATACATTGTCATGTAGCTCAAAAATGCAAACTAGCTCATTAGCTAGGTGTATTTCTTGTTCCAAACTAGGGGTCATTTCTTTTTTTAGATTTTGGTGATCAATTAAAAGTGTTATAGAGTGTTTATAGAATAGATACAGAGATGGTACAACCTCTGGTTGTTAAAATAACTCCATAAGATGTCATTTTTGGCCTTAATAGTGGAAGCATAAAAATGACTTGAAGGTCAACTTTAGACCCTCATACCTCCCACCATATTTTTCATGGGACCTTGAGCCATTTGGATATGTTAGGGAGGGTCCTTGAATATCCATTAATGGTATTTATAAAGGGTTTCAATGTCAGACCTTTATGAGCAAAGGTTAAGAGTTTAGGCCACTCAAAACCCTTGTAAAACCCTCACAAGGACCCGATTATAGAAAGATTACCATTAGAGAATCTAAATGAAAAGGGATTTACATGAAACCACATAGAATTTTTAGAGGAATCTTATAGGATTCCTCAAATGTGTTTTGTTTTTATAGAATTGTATGGATCAAGGGAAAATAAGTCTTGTTTTGACTATTTTTAATGGTGTAAAAGCTATAGGAGGAGTTAGAAGATGAAACAAACTTTGGAAGGAATATTTAAACTTAATATAACTCCAAAAATTTATCTCATTTCATATATAAATCTCTAAGTGTATTAACTAGGCTCTCACTTTTAGCCAGTCTAGTGAGCCAACTAGTGAACACTTGTGAAAAATAATTAGGGAAGCCTTCTAAAGGTTTTTTTTATTGAAATTGATAATTTTGGAACCTTTGATAGGTGTCATTCCCTCTTATGAATGGATCATTTTGGAAAATTGGGATATTTTGAATGACAAGTGTATAAGGTACATGGAAAAGAGCTATTTTGAAATTTCTAGAAATGATTTTGCATGTCCACAAGAATAGGGATAGTCAGGGATAAATATAATTCATGTGAGAACTTTTTTTATAAGCCCTCTCACTCAGACCAGCCATTAGACCTAAACATATGTAGATAAAAGGTAGTTTTGGAAGGTGAATCATGAAGGCAGTTTTTAATGCCAAAATTACAATTTTTGTGCCACTTTTCACCATTATTATGACTTGTTTTAGACAAGTAGACTTATATGACATGGAATATCTCACACCACACCTCTTCCACATAAAAATTTAACTTATTATCTCAAGGTGACACATGTCCAAGTGACCCTTGGACTTCCTTTGCTTATTCTTACTCTCAAAGCTATAAATATGCATTCTCTTGGCTCATTTAAGTAGAATCCATTAGTTAATGGGGAAACTCTGGTCAAATTTTTACTTGAATAAATATTGAAGAAATATAGAAGTTTTATTTCCACTCATATAATGTAATATTGAGTAATGACTTGAATCTTGTTGATCTAGTCTAGTGAAAGATTATCTTTTATAGCTTGTACTCTTGATGGTCTACCAATTTTCAAAAAGGATATTATTTCAGGTTTTTGCTAGTATTCATTTCTAAGTGTAGAGATATCTTAGAAGTGGTACATGATTTTATCCCTCCTTGAAATTATTCATTCCCTTCCTAAGAATCATATACCTTCTTGAATCTAGCATGTGAAACATTGATGTAGCAATGGATCCTAAGTTATGAGTCTTGTGTGTGAAACATCATTGTTTGTCTTTAAGTAGTGTTTTCAATCAAGTGAGAGGACATTATATATTGGTGCATTACCTTTTTTTTGTTTTAGTTTTTTATTATCCCTTTTCATCTTCAAGTTACTAAGTTAAAGATAAATCTTTCAAAGAGTTCATCAAGGAGAGTTATCCCCTCAACTAGAGATTCATTTCTCAACATTATCACCGATAGCAAGTTAAATGTCTCCATGGTGCCACTTGGATGAGGAGAATTAGGCATATCCTTAGGGGTGCAATCCAAATGTCAATAGGAATATTATTAGCATTTTCAAGCTCTATAATTTCTATAAAGGGAAGTTTATTTGCCCAATCCATCTTAAAGGACCTTTCAATTATCCATCTACTTCTCTTCCTTCAAAAAGATTTCTATGTGGAGGTTTTAGCTAAACTTTGTGTTTAGTGAGATGGTCCAATCTCTTCTACCACTTCAATGTCATTATCATTTTTATCAAAAAATAGAGGAGAATCTTTGAGTGGTGGCATGTCATCATCAAAAAATATTTACAGAGTGATATATTATTCTGGTAGATTCTTTCTTGTGACATAATAGTTGGAATTTTTGCATGTAAAATTATTTAAATATTATTAAATAGTTGAAGTCACATTTATGACAAGCTAAAAAATAATAAATACTTAGATTTTGAGTGCATTCTAATTATGTGGAATTTTTGGTTGGATCTTTAAAATAAGATAATAAAGATGATTTCCTTGATGATTGGCCTTTCTTTTTACCATTCCCACCAGATGCCATGATGGCATATGCTTTTTGGCTCTATCATTTGATACTCCCATTCAGTCCTATCATCTAAATGAATGGTTTTAGCTATAGTTTACCAATTCTCTTTCCTATAACTATCATTTAATTACTTTAGTTCTACTATTTAGCTATGTCACTCATCTTATCATTCATCTTTAGTTTCAAGACCTACCATTTAGTTCTATCACCTAATGTTATTGTTTGACTGTGTTGTTTGGCTATGTCATTTGGTTGAGCTATTTGGATGTGTCATTCTACTATGTCATTTTTCTATGTTGTTTACATCTATCATTTGGTTCCATCATCTAGGTTTCTCATTCAGCCCTATCATCTAGTAATTTCATTTGGTTATGTCATTCAGCTATGGCATCTAGCATTGTTGTTCAACTCTATTGTTTGATGATGTAGTTTGGATTGTTATTTCGCACTATCTTTAATTTTATTTATTAATAATTGTTATTCAATTCTATGCTCCTTTAGTTTTGATTATACTTGTTACCTTGGTTGGTATTGTTTAGACCCTTAGGGGATCTACTATATATATCTATCAAATTTAAGTATAATATTATATATGATTATAAAGGGTTGGTGAACTGAACCCCCCAAAAAATACCCCTAAACTTTTGATGATCTAGTCCCATCTATCGACCCTAAAAAGTCACCAAAACCAAAATACGAAAAATTTAATATTAATGAATTAATGAATAGTCACTGCTAAAAAATCCTTCATTGTCAAGTGTTTGAGCCTTGTAGTATCGTGAGATGGTATGTGTATAGGATGCCTAGTATTGTGCATGAAAGAGCATAATGGCTTGGTGATATGAGTACACATAGGCATGAGTGGTTTAATAAGGATTTTTGAGAATTCATATGAGGTATTGGATCACTCATGAGAGTCTCACAGTGAACCTATAGGGGTATGACCTTCAGACCTAGTCTACACCTAAACCACTTCTAGATCCTACCTAGCCTAATGAGACATCATGATCTATTATAAAGGCATGCGAAGGATGTATGGAAATGTTTAAGAATGTATGAGGTTTATTGAATATGTAATAGTGGTGGATATTGAAATAAAGGAGGCATGAAGATCAATTTTTAGGCTTAATGTGGTTTGCAAGTCAAGGTTTATGCAAGCAAAGAGAGAGAGTGTGTGTGGTCTAATGGGGTATCAAGATCAGTTTTCAAGGCAATTGTAAGTAGAGGAGCATTAAAAAATGTGATTAAAGTTTTTTAAATCATGTACATGAAGTTTTAGGTCAAAATTTGAAGGATGAGGCATGAAAACATGTTCCAAGGTCTCTCAAGTGCATAGAATGAAGGGTTCTCTACTCGAGAAGGTTTTTCTTTTTTTATTAGATTTTCAAATGTATGCATGGGAAACTAAGATATACATGGTATATGGGAAATGGTCCTAAATTAAAATTATATGCATTTATTTTTGGATTGAATGGCTATGCTTTATGAATGATTGTTAAGAATAGCAACAGGTTTAAACCGTCTTAGAAGCCTAATGACTCAATGTTGAAGATGTTGATCAAAAGTGCATAAAATATATTAATATGATTAGTTAATATATGGTAGGTTATATTAAACTCTAAAAAACACCTCTAGGTGTGTTTTAACTATCATGCATGTGATTATTAGGAAAGTGTTAATTTCTTAGATATTTACTATAGCAGTTAGAGTTGACTAGGTTAATATTTGTAAATTAATGGCGGATAAATATTGAGACTCATGTTTCATGTCCATATATATATATATATATATATATATATATATATATATATATATATATATATCCCTCAAGTGTGATAAATTGGTCATCTAATTTATCTAGTTGCTAACAAGCCTAATGGTAGAAATAGTGAGAAACCTAGGCAGTAGTCAGAAGATGATTAGGAATATGTTATCATAAAATAGTGATGAAAAAAAGTAAATGGAGATGTTTTTTAGGAATTTTAAAACATTCTCATGTTTTGTATAGGTTTTTAAAGTCATTGGTTATATTGAAAAAGTTTCTCACAAGTTGACCTATCTAGTTCAGATGAGACAATGAGATATAAGGTTATGAGATTGGTCTACAAGCCAAATATTGCCATTTCACAATACTATATTTCTATTTGAGAATGGTATAATGATATTATAGGATAATTTATGAGTACCAAAAGTAATTTGATATGTCTATACAAGTGTTGGATGTCTGAGTCACCTTGATTGATCTTTGAAGAAAATTGGTAGTACTGAGTGAGCTAGTTAAAGGAGTGTTTTTGAGTCCTTTTTCCATATGTAATGAAGTATAATGAACTTAGAAATGTTGTTGAGGTATTGGAGGTTCTTTTAATATTTTTAACTTTCATGTTTGTGTGGCTAAACATTATGTTATCTTTAGTTTTTCAATATAGACCTTTCAATGTGTGTGAAGGCCTAATGTAAATAATACTTATGGCATGCTTCAAGTGGTGACTGGAGATACAACATGTCATGGAACTAATATGAGATTATTATGGGTTTATTTGAGTGGAATATGAATTTTTCCTACCATGTATGAAGTTTTAAAGTGTCCCAAGGAGATCGAAGGGCAATGTAAACTAATGAAGGCCTAATTGAATTAGGTCTCCTTAAGGCCTAACCATGTGAAGTTGGTGCTTCACTAAAATTGGTTTTTGTATTATAGGAATATAGTCTATTTGTATAAATTAGTTATTGTTCTTCCCATTGAGTGTTTCCAACTCAAATTATATTTCTATGTGTTATGCCTTTGTCTCATGCTCATATAAATGGTTTGATGGTTCATGAATGATAAAGTAAAATTTGTAAAAGATTTTGAATACTAATTCACCACCACCCATTAGTAATTATGCTTCAAACAACAGTTACTCACCTTGGGAATAGGAATTAAAGAAGAATCAATACTTGTAAATTTTTATTTTTTCATTAATCAAAATAAAATAAATAAATGTAACTAAAATTATGTTGGAATATTAACTAAACAACTATATATTATCTATTTATTAATATTTATATAGTAATACATGAATATTCACTTATATAATTTTGAAATAGAATATCCCTATATCTTAGTAGTTAATATTTTTTTTTCAAGACAAATCTTTGAATTTTAGTGGTTGTTCAAAATAGGTGATTGATAATTTAGAATAGGAAGATCCATCCATTACAATGTCCACTACATATCTACTAAGAATAACTTCTTAGATTTACTAGATTTATTTGCATTTAAAATACTACTAACATATTTACATTTACTGATAAATATATATAAAGTCTATTTATAGATCAACTATTTTTATCAATCTTATAAATAGTAAGTGACCAAAATAATCTTCAAGTATGGATATTTTAGTTATACAAGCTCAAAAAATGGATTAAAAGAGTCTAGAGTAGTTCTAGTAGAGTTTGTAACAAGTCCATAGCAATTTTGGTAGTGTTTAGAACAATTCCATAAAAACTCTATCGGAGTTTAAATCAACTACGTTGTAACTCTGGCAAAGTCTAAAGCAACTTGCTTTAAGGAACATGGATGATGAATAAGTCCATAGAAAGGATGCTTTAATAGGTGGAAGGATTTGATGAAGAATGAAATCAGATCTTTAATGAACCTATAACTATAGAATGGATGAGTTTATAGTTACTAGATGAGTCCATAACAATAAACTATGAGAATCTATAGTTACTATAAAAGTTTGTAGCTAGTCTAGAGAAGACTTGAATGAACCAAAAGAGTGTCCAATGAGTTTGTAGCTTACCAAAATTCAAAATAAGCTATATAAGTTACCTTATAAGATCATAAAAAGGTCCTTATTCCTTATAAACTATTGTATCATTTGTATATGCACAAAATGAAAACACTACATTATTATAGGTACAATCACTAAGAGGTGGGGGGTGAATTAGTGAGCCAAAATAATAAAAATTCAATTATAATATTTCCCAACACTTACTCAATTACCATAATAATTCATGAAGCATACACAAAATTCATATCAATGAGCAAGAGAGACAATGCAAGATTAATCACATAACACATGACATACATGGGAAACCCCCGGGTAATAAAACCCACTAAAACTTACAATTGGACTACTTTCCTATAATAATAAGTTATAAATTAGACCAATTATAACTAATTAAGGAACTACAATCCCACAAGGTACTACAACACATGTCTAGCTAAATTGCAACAACAACTAGACTTTTATCAAGTTTACCTTATAAGGAGGCTACAATTGTATGCAATCAGAAATGCATCATGTCCATAAATAAATCTTGGATTGAATGAGATAGAACACATCTACACTTCTAATTTTGGGGCATATAATTATTAAGCAAGAGCATGACCAATGTGAGGATCTACTAGACCCAATTAGGGGATCACTTGTCACAACACACCATGTAAGATAGGGTTCCAAAGCCTATAGTCTAATATAATCATATAACAACCTTGAAAGAGACCTATGATTTAATATTTCACTAATATAATAATAATAATAATAATAATAATAATAATAATAATAAATATAATCTAGTGTACACTATATCTTGTGGCACAAAGTGGGGGTTAGAAACAAAATAAATAAACAACTAAACTAAGCATGTATAGAAGACATATACTCATGTCAATGTATATGGAATACTAATACATGGAAGAGAAGAATACATATGCTATATCTATCTACTCTTACAAATGAGAAATAAATTTAGGAATACTTACCATTGAAGATGAACCCATCTAGCCTCAATATCCCACTTGTCCAAGGTGCTTCACAAGAGATTGTCATTGTATGTAAGGATAACTAAGATATATCAACTCTAGGCTAAAAAACCTATTCAATTATCCAAAAGATGAGATTAGAGATCCAAAGAAAGTATTAAACCCTAAATATTTATTTCCAAGTAGAATGATCAATAAGAAGATTTTCATTCACACTTATTTGATTAAGTATTTGCTTTTATCAAATGGTGGTAAATGACCTTGTATATATAGTAGTATATTACTCTAATTTTTTTTTGGAATATTGGTTATGCTAGGTTGACTTGGTCAACCTAGCTTGTTTTCAGGTCTAACTCTCTAGTCTATGTTAGGTTGGCCAAGAGGCCAACAAACTAAAAGAGAGAAAAAGCCCTTAAACTATACTATGTCAACCTAGTCGACCTAACATAACTGATAGTTCAAAAGGGTGTTAAGTAATAAATGAAGGATAAAACATAGAAAATAATGGGAAGAGGTAAAAATAAAAGGAATAAGATTTTGTTCAATGGTTTTAGGAGGTTAGAGTGTGGATGGCAAGTGTCAAAAGAAATGATAATCTTATGAAGCACTGATGGTCTATCCACCCCTTTCTTAATGCACCCCTTAAGGCATGCACTCAGAGAGATTAAGAATCAATAGGTTCTTATAAGATACAAAATATTAGTAATCAAATTTAAAAATATTATGTGTATACATATACCCCAGTCGAATCTTATCGTGTGTCATGTAAGTGTAACATAAGATGGTGCTTTAGAAGATAACATGATAACACACAATGTTGATGCTAAGTATGGTGTAGTAATTAGCAAATAAGATAAATGAAAGAATTGTATTGAGAGACACATACCTTTAACCTACCATAGAGCTATAGATAAATAAGTAGACTGTAAGAAATATAGGTGTCCAATGTAGAGTACACTTGGAAAACCAATAGAAGCTAGTGCAAAAAATAGCTAAAAATTGATTTTTTTTGAAGATATACATATGATAGTGGAAAATAATTTCTACATCATCATGATTTTAATGTATTTTACTATTTCCAAAATAGATGAGCAGAAATGAAGCTAGAGCCAAAACATGGAATATTCCTAAAAATAAATGAAATAACTAAGTTGTGTTCTAAATAGGGAGAAAGACAATTCATTTTGAATTTTGAATAATTAAAGAGAAAAAGAGATCTCTAAGACCAAACAAGGATAGGATGGTGAGGGAATGATAGGCTAGATGAGGAAGACACCCAGAGGTGGTAGTAGGTGAACTATATGTATGCAACTATGGATCTCAAACTAATTTTTGAAATTTACATTGAATTAAATGAATTTTTGATAAAAATTTGTTTTTAAGAATTTATATATGTCAAAATTGAACAAACTTAGATTCTAAGGGTATAAAATAGGAAGATGTGAAATGGGTTAAAAGTATATAGGAAGAAAATGAGAAAACATGTACATTTTGGGTTAAATGTACCAGGTTAACACACAAAATGTACTAGGTCAACCTAGTAGGTTGAAATAGGGCAAAATCCATATGGTCAACCTAGTAGGTATGGGTCAACCTAGTGTAATCTAAAGGCTGTAAAGCTAAAATAGAGTGAGAAACTAGTCTATAAGGGTCAGCATGAAAACTCAGAACCAAGGAGGCAAAATAAGAGGGTTGACTTGGAATTTGAAGTCAACTATGAGAAAAATAGGGAAATTTTGATCAAACTAGGTTGACCAAGGAACCAAAATAAGCATGGAAAAGCATATATAAAGCCAAAAGAGGGATAGAATGACCCAAAATGATCAAAGGAGGGAAAGAGGGACCAAGTAAGCTAAAAATAGGATAAAATGAATAAAGTAGTAATAATTAGGCTTGTTTTTAATTAAAATTGTAAAAATAATGTGGAAAAAATGTATTCTGATTATACATGACATGAAGGAACTAATACATCCGTTATTGTTTCTTAGTTGTAGAGATGGCTAAGATTATAGAGGTTGGTAAATGTGTCTTGGTTACTATATTTTTTAGAGATATTGACAAATGGAGATCAAGCTAGATTGGTAGCCATATGTCTAGGAGGTATATCTGAGATGTGCAGGATCCACCTTAGCATTGACCTATTAGTCATGTTCTTGGGATTATATGAATGGTTGACTAACACCTTAATATGGGAGGTGGATGTGGATGTGATAGAGGTTGGTATCACATTTGAGGATATACATGCTATCTTTAGGCTACCCATAGTAGGATTACCAATAACTATAGGGATACCATATAACTTAGAGAAGAGGAGAGCCTTATCAATGTGGGCTATAGGATTAGAGATAATATTGAGAGGGTGGAAATTCAATATGTATTATGTATATATATCATACATTTTAGACCTCTAGAAGGTGGTGATAGGCCTTGTGATATAGTGGGTACTCTATCACAAATTGGATGGCAAGGTGCCACTATTCATGGCATCCTTGAGTAGGATGGTGCTAGAAGAGGGAAAATTATATGATATATGTTTTGTCATCTAGGTCTAACTCATTTATGATTTATTCAAGATGTTGGTTAGAGGGTAAAATACTATAAGACTAATTATACTACTTATAGCATGGATATATGAGAGATTTCCCATGTATTGACAAGCTGAGTTGCCCCATGTAGTTGATGATGGGTTATCTCAAGTATAGAGATGGTGGGAGGACCAAGTAGTACATGTCATGCCCTACATACCAACACTATAGTTAGTGAGATGTGTAGACAATGTGTGGCAACCATAGGGCACATAATAACTACATGGGTGAGATGGCACATAGTTATACTAACACTAGAAAGGAGAGAGGTTATTGGTCACTATACATGGTGGAGAGAGCCACATTTAGTGGCATGGGTTCTGGAATAGCTGGGTTTACCTTATCAAATGACACTAATACTAATGCTTGACTAGCAGGCTCAACATGTGAGGTAGCCATGAGGGAAGAGAGGACCTAGACTAATAATAGTGATGTTAACACTAAGGCCATGTTGAGAACAACCATGGACTAGTCAGGCATGATGAGTGATATATGAGGAGGTGAAGGAGGTAGAGATACTAGATGTACCACTACCAACCCCATATCAAGATGAGTAGTAGCCACCAAGGACATAGTGGTAATGGAAATAAGAGAGAGTGGAGACTATATACATCATAGATGACCCTATAGATGAGTGAGAGGAGATGATAGAGAGACCACTCAGATAGAGGTTGAGATAGACACAAGCCATGATAGCTATGTTGAGCTAAAGAGGTGACCAATTGAGGAGGTACTACGAGGCTACACAAATGGGGAGATTGTATGAGGTTATCATGTTGATGACAATAACATAGGAATAAAGACACTAATAGGTATAAATATGGTTTAATTATTTCTTAAGTTTTTACTTGGTAATAAAGAGATATAGATATATATTATGAGACATAACAGTGATCTAATATCCATTTGGGGTGATTTTTTAGGCATACCTAAGGATGAGGAATAGAGATGGGGGTACCTAATGATGGGATAACTCTATGACATCCTAGATGAGACTCTATATCCATATGACCCCATGACATTAGAAGATCTAAGTGTATCATCTACCCCAACTTAGGTGAGCTAGTTTAGATTAGCTGGCAAAGAAGTGAGGTAGATATAAGTATAGAGAAAGATGGTGCAACCACTAGTAGAGATGGGTATAGGTGAAATAAAAGATTGGTAGGCCTTGTCATATGAGAGATCTATGCATTTGGATATAGTGACACAAATCAGATAGACATATACAATGATGTAAACTCAACTGACACAGGCACATACTATGACCTAGGCTAAGTTATTGTAGACACATGTGTAGATAACATGCCTATAAGGATAGTTAGAGGGATTGAGATCTTAGACTACCTCATTATAGCATACCATGTGGAGGATTTAGATTGAGGCCTCAGTAGGCAATGTGGCTAGGCCACAAAATAAATCTGGTGGAGCTCAACCCTAGTGTTGAGGCTTTGTATATGGTTATATCAAACTCATGGTATATATATGATGTATCATTTTGGATTATTGGTGTTGGTTGTGTATTTTTTCTTTATGATGGTTGTGTTTGTTCATTATGGTTGAGGATATGAGTATTTTAGATATATTTCTATCTAGCACATGTATTATAGCTTTGTTATATATGATATAGGAAATATATGTGGTGTGTTTTATTTTCTACCATTATGAAGTACACATGCATGGTTAAAAATAAATAGGTGAAAAAGGACTTGGAAAATTATAATCAATCAAAGAATGCACTACACACTAGTTCAATTTTGGAAATATGTAATAACAAAAAATAACTAATAATAAAAATCTAAGAAAATGGAAAATACGATAGTAAAAGGGGATTTGTTTTTAAACCAAAGTAAAAGATTTTTGCACTAAATTAATATAAGTAAAATCATACTAGATATAATGTTGGGAAGTATGAAAAACAATGTAATAAAATGGAAGGTATGTAAAAGGGTAGAAATGGTAATAAAAACAAATCAAAATTAATTCAATCAATTATACTATTTCATGATGGGAAGTATAAAATAAAAACAAAATTTGCAAAAAATTGGTCTTAAATTTATCATACTAATTCAAGCTAGGAAGTATGAGAAATTCAAGAAATGGTTGTAATCTTAAATGCACTCAAAAAATAAGAAAATTAAAGGCAAAAGAAAAATGAAGTAAGCATAAAACATACTAAATATCAAGATGGAAAGTATGTCAATGATGTGTAACCTCATAATCAATTAAATCTTATCTCTAATTTAACACATGTAATTTGGAATGGTGATTTGTATTATTGGTAAATTTTGTGAGGAGGGTCAGGATCCATGATCTCACACTATAACTCTACGAAATCAAGAGTGGTAAGTAGAAGGATACATAATGGTAAATCAAATATGTGGGTAAATAGGATGGAAAATATGGTAATTTATGATGAATTTTGGTTCCTATATGTGGTCGTATAAAGCAACTCACAAATTAAATCCCATGGGGAGTGAGCATTAATTAAAACAATATTTCCAAAGAGGAAATATGAAGGAAAAGGAATGAAAAAGGAAGTGTAATAATCAATACTTAGGTATCTTATGAGAATACCTTCAGAGGTAAGAGGCATACTAAGAACATGAAAAGATAGTAAGGAACTAGTGGTCACTTATGTACAAAGGAAACCTACTTCCTATAGACATAAATATTTGTAGGCAAATAGGTTTGATACTAATATCAACTCATGATGTATATTAGTACAAGGAAAATTAAAATATACCTACCTTCCCATGATGTGTTCCTCACTCTTCAGGACCCCTTACAGAGCCATCAGTCTACAATGAAGATTGGGTAATTTCATGAGAAAGTAGGTAGAACTAAAAGATATTTTTTAATTCTCCTCTTCTAATCTACTAGCATAGTGCACCCTAAAGGACCTCAGCTCTATCATGAGGCTAAGTATGGAGTTTGAGCTTTTACTATAAGAAAAATATGTGCTTTGAATCACATAATTTAGTATAATTAAACTTTAAAAAATATTCAATATTTTTACCTTTTGATATAATTGCCATTTGTTTAAATGATTTGGATTTTAACATTCTTTTGAAGGTTTTTTAATATTCCTCCTCCATACAAATTTGTAATGACCAATCATGAGAGAGATAGTGATACAAAAAAATGAGCTATAAACTAAGACTAAATAAAGCTAAGTGACTCAAGATAAAAGATTGACTAGAACACTTAGGCTTAATAATGAACTGAGCATGTGATCTCTAATCTCAACTGTGTATATGCTTAGTTTGTGTAAAATGAAGGAGGGAAAAAGGAGATCCAAAGGAGGACTGGTAAAGGAAATAGTAATCAAAAAGATTTATTTTGAATTGATCACATGGTAATAGGAGATAGTAATCAAAGGGAAGAGGATATATATAACTAAGTCACCATGGTAACTATCTATAAATAATAAAGATAAGAAAGCAAACAATCATGAAGATACAAGGGAAGAGTTTTGAGAGAAAATATAAAGAAAAAGAAAGAAATGATAAGTGAAAAATAGCAAAGATAAGGAAAAGATAATTATATATGAAATTAAAAACAATAACATAAGCTAACTATAGTACAAAAATAAGGATAAACATGATATAAGATAAGAAAGAATGTGACATAGTGTTAAATGATATAATCAGAATTGAAATAAGATTGGATCACATGTCCAATCCAAACATAAATGAGGAAGCACCATGCATGTTCTCATAGATACTAGTAAATATATCCACACACATTATCCAATACATCAAATAAGTCTCTATGAAGCTATAATGAATCTAATGCTAAGCTCTCATCAATCTTTAATGAATACTAGGCAAATATATATTTTCTAATCTCCTCTATTGAAAAATTAAGAATGCTCAAAGGATCATGTTGATGAGGAAAATTAGGCAAAGACTAGTTAGGAGAATGCATGGAAATAAGATCTATAAGATAATACGGAATAACATGTGGATAAGGATCCATAGGTGAGGGAAGGTCCATAGGTGAAGGAATCATATGTGGAGGCATAGAAGGTGGCGAAGGGACCACAAGAGGTGATCTAATCACTAGAGGTAGAGCCATGGGAGAAGAAGGAAGAACCTTATTATGAGAATGACCTATTGGAGAAATGGTATAAGGTCTAGGGATGGCTATAAGATGATCTCTAAGATATTGTTGAAGAATGTGGCAATGATTGGTGTGATGCATGCCACATAAGTGCCATAGAAAATATACCTCACCATATTTAGGTAAATATTTAGGAATTACCTTTGGGGGTGGTATGGATTTATTTGATGATGGGGAATAAGGATGTAAGGTATACAAATATTATCATAATTTATGATAATGAGTGGAAGAGTGATTATTTATCCCATAAAAGCAACATATATGCTTGTGAGGGTATTTAGGATCACTCACAAAAGGAGGTGAAATAGGAGTGAAAGTAATAGAAGAGGACTCATTAGCCCATTTGGTGGGTAAAGGAGCCATATTAGGTAGTGAAAGATAACCATCATCAAAGGAGGGTGATGATGGGGAAGGAGTGGAACTAGGCTCAATAAGAGGAACACTAGGAGGAGAAGCAGGAAGAGGCTCATTAAAAATAGGAGAGGAAATAGGCTTAAATAAAGTGGAAAAATGAATGGTCTTACCTATATCAATCCCTATTGAAGGAGGGGTGGGATACATAGAAATTCTAAGGAAGACTTCCCTAGGTATGGTAAATCGATAAGGTCCAGTCATAACACGATCCAAGAATATGGTCCTAAGTGGTTCCTCAAAAACTAGAGGTATTGGTGACATCTCTACCCTATGATAAATAGTAAAAATGAAAGAATTAGGAACTATAAATGAAATATAAAGATGAGATGCACCAAAAGTCTCAAGTAAAGAAGAGTGGTAATGAACAATCTTGGCATCATGGGCTTGGACAAGGCTGCTTAAAAGAGGGTCATCTAAAGAATAGATATCATCATAATCTAGAGTATGAAGATTGATGACATAGGTTAGGATGGACTTATCATCAATATAATCTTAATGAATAGAGTGACTAGTCTAGGTTAAGACTATGGGAATGTCATCACAAGGAAGCTTGTGAAAATAAGGTTGTAAGCAAGTAAGAAGTTGTGAGATGATATGAGGCAAGAGAATGGAAGTTATCACTTATGAAAAATCAAACATTATAAATGAACACACTAATAATATTTATGAAGAGATAATAATCAATAATCTTATTGATCAAAAGGTATAAAAATGAGAAGCGCTTCACCATACTCAGGTAGATCATGTGTTATAATATCAAAATGGCTAGTTCTTATAGAAATTAAGAGAGAGAGAAGAAAAGAGAAGTCCATGGGTCACAAGGAAAATTTTAAAGTTTAGAAAAGGAGTTACTTGTGCATGATAAGAGTATATGGGATAAACCATGCAAGGTTAGGAAGCCCAAGTGTCCATCCGAGTCATCAAACTCTTACAAAGTGGCATAAAACTTCTCATTCTAGTTTAAAAAATTTCCTTCATGATTATCCCTATTTTAACTCCTTATAATTGATTAGGAATAGGTCCAATTATTTTTATTAAGGGTAAGGTTATTAGGCATGCCTCTCCATGCATTGGTTGTAGGTATAGTTATCTAAAAACATCTTGAAGTGAGCCATCATCACCAGCTATCAAGAAAACTCCTCTTCCATGCACCTTGAACACTTCACCTCAAATTTTGAATCATTTTCCCATTAAAATATATGGGAGGTAGTGGATTAAAATTTTAAATATCCTCCACTACCTTATAAGAACTAGAGACACCTTAAAATCACTTTCCCTTATATTTTTCACACTTCTCAATAGCTTTTCCAATATGCCAATTTTGATTAGATGAGATGAGAGATCTTATTGAGGAACTTAAGAGTCATTATGATGAATTAAATTAATATGGGGAGTTATTAAAAGTATGTATATTTCTCCCAAAGTTATTTTCATCTTCAAAATCCTCCTAAAACTTGCACAACACAAAAAATAGTAAAAAACACCATGTTTCTCATCCCATCCGTACAAAACCTTATAACCAAAAAAGCATGGGAGGGAGAATAAGTGAGTCCTATAAAACTTTAAATAGTTTTCATAGTCAAAATATTCCATTATAATGCATCTCTAGCTTCATTTCTCTAGATTGGTCCTTGAAAGGGTTTAAGAGGGTTTTAGTCTTGTTTAACCTGTTAAGGTTCATTCATAAAGGTCTGACACCCAAGTTGAAAACTAATTAAAAAAATTATAGTTCAAGACCTTTTATAACATATTTTAACTCCTTTAGCTCCCATTCAAATCCTCCAAAAACATGTGAGCACTTGAACCTGACCTATCAAGCTTATTTCTCCATTTCTTGCAAGTTTGAGTTGTCTTAGGGTCTAAAAATGGCTTATTTTGGGTTTAATTTGCATAATAATATATTTAAAACATATTATTTTACCCCATAAACATTATTAAATATTTTTTAGTGCATATCTCATGTTATAATGGTGAATGACCCCCCATTTGGATACTAGGTGTAGTCATGCCTAGTATGCTTATTTGCAAGCTTAAGCCCAAAATGATAGTTTTGTTATCTTAACTACATTAAAATAACTTTAAAATATCTATTATGGTCCCTCAAACATTTTTTTACAGTCTAAAAATATTTTCCAAAGCTTTAGAGTAGGTTGACCCCAAATTTGGCTTCTAGGCCTAAACCTTATCCACTAGGCCTACCTGCAACCTTGGTGTTTTGGTCACCTTATCTATTTTAATAATATTTTAAATGTATTATATTATGTTACTATGTATATTATAGATTAATTAACCTATTTTAAAGTTTCAAACCTCATTTAATTCATCACTTTGCCTCCATTCCTCAAAACTACCAATTTGACTTTATAAGGGACTGCCCTCTATCTAAGACAAAATAGAGGGCACTCCCCTATTTTACCCAAAAAAATTGAATATTTTAAGAGGTTACCCATTTCATAAATATAAATTAATTTTTTTTTATCTCTTTAAAATATTATTTTACCCCCCAAACTTCCCAAAATCTAAGACATACTTGTCAAGCAAGGACTGTGTGTAGAAAATTTACCCTAGACTATGTTAAGCTTGTTTGAGATCATTATATTGTTAAAAATACATCATGATAGTTTCCTGAGACTATGTTAATTTTTTAAAGGTTATTTGAACCTAAAAAAATCCAATCAACCTCCTATGACTTCCCTTCACTCCCTGACTGGGACAAGACTGAGTTTTCCCCTTTCACTATGTTTCCACTTAGAAATACCCTTGTAGGTAGAGTTTTGTAAAAAATAGGCCTTCACTGCATTAATTTTAAAATTAACTGAAACATAAATAGTCATTTTTCCATGATTATACTCACTTTTTTATGTTTTAATCACACCAATACTTAAAGACCTCACTTCATACTGCTCACTACTAACACAATTATTTATAGCTAGTTATAGATAAATATAGGGCTTTTGGAAGGCTTGTGAGGTTCATTATACATTATCAGTAGCTCATAAGGTCAAAATGGATATGGATAAGGTATTAATAAATTTATATCCTCATTCCCACCTCTCTTATCTCTTCATAATCACCTTGGATTCATGACTGAGACACATCCTTAATAACCCTTGATGTAGGTTGCTTTAGCTCATTTAGGAGTAATCAATTATGTGAAAAGACTTCACTTTTAATCCCATACGATATCATAACATTTATATATAATTTAATAAACTTTAGTGACCTAAATAACACCTAAACCTTCATGTCAACTCACTACCTGATTGTGTTTCTCTTTGGAACCTTAACTGACTGAGACACCTTGTTTTCATTGATTCTTGTAGGTGTCTATTGCATCAAATGAGTTTGGTTATGATTTATAAGGGAATATATTGAGTATAAAAATATCAATATCATTTAATTATACCCTAAATCACTTTTAATGTGCTAAAAAACCCATCAGAACCTCATGCTTAAGTCACTATTTGCTTGTAGTCAACTAACTGTATTTACTTGCCTTGAAGAGTACCCATAGGTATATTTGTATGTGTTTCAAGCCTTATTACATGATTAATTTTCTCATTTAAACTATCCAAACTATTCCATATCTACATTTTTCCTTCCATTCCTAGAGTAAGGCCTACCCTCAAGGCATTTAGCTTCAATCTCCATGGCAATCTACAACTAGCATGTAGGGTTACATATAAGGTAAAGGAAATTTGTAGGTGCCTATTGGATCTTAGGGCATCACCATTAAAATTTTACTAGTGAAATTTATATCATGTAATTTTACTCTCACCCTTAACCCAAGATAAAAATTCCAATACCTAGGTTCACTTATGAATGGGGTGAGAGTTAAAGATTGTTGTAGGTGACTATGCTTTATCCATTTATATGGACTAGTTTATGCTTGGTGAGTGCAAACCATATTAAATGATCATCCTTTATGTAATTAATTTCAAGTATCTATCCCCTATTAAAAATATTCATTACAACCTATCTTTAAGTATAACATCCACCTAATAGACCTAGACCTATTAGTTCATTTTGTTGTAGACATCATTGTGGGAAATCAATGTTTTAAGGAGTAATTTGAGGGCTTAAGAAAACCAATCTCTTTGACTCAAAAACTTGTTATATTTTTCATGTTGATATACCTATTTATTATCTTGAAAAAAAAATTATTTGGAAGTCTTGGAACTCAATGGAATTATGCATAAGGACACCCAAAAAAGGGGTTAAACCTCTATTTTGGCAGTTTTGGGAATTTGTCCCAAAGTGCCACAAATTTTATTGGAAGGTTTACTTGAGGTTCCACTATCTTTCAATATTATAAAAAAAATTAAAAATTAATAGCAAACATGTTGAAACCTTCCAAACCTTAGAATATGTTCAAAACACACATTTCATATTTCTCCAAGAAAAGGTAGGTGTACAACTATTGTAGATGACCATTTTGTGCATTTACTTGCTCTTATTATCTCTTAAAGTGACTATTTGGAGTTTTATTTGTAATTTTAGATGAATTATATATATATATATATATATATATATATATATATATATATATATATATATATATATATATATATATATATGGGAAATAATTCATTAATTCACTTCATTTTGAAATAATAACACAGGAGAAAACACCAACAATTAGAAGAAATGACTATAACTCCACTCCTTCACTCCTTAGAAACTGAGTTGGTTGACTCATCAAATTAATTCCAAATGTAAAATTAATGATGGAAAATATGATATAAAATAGTAAACATCATTTGGAATAAATATTAGGAACTGGATCATATGGACCTACCCAAACAAGATCAAAACCTGTAGGGTGCACATATAAGCAAGAAGAAAAATACAATCAGCTTCATGAGGATGGTTCATGAAGAAAAAGACACCATTATTAAAAATAATTATATTTAAATGAATGTTTTTTTTTAAAACCTCCTAAAATCATTTGAGCTAAAACATCCTAAGCTATCCTTACTAAGCACAAACTTGAAGGTTACTTTTGCTTGCCAAGAGGACTTAAAAATGATTAGAATGTTTTTGGGGGAAAAATGGAATTTCTAGAGAAAACCAAATGTGGAGATGAGCTTGGGGAATATGAATATACATACCATGATCCTTTCTGATGTGCTACACTTACGAAGGAGCTATATAAGTGCCAAACTTCTTCTTTTCATTAAGAAAATTGCCCCTTTTTTGAGAAACCTATGACTTTTCAGTTGGTTTTAGTTAATTAAGAAATATTAGGACACATGGGACATGAAATAATATTTAGAGGCACTCACACTTCCCAATAAATCTATACAAGTCATTAAATGCACCTTTTTTGACCCCAAAATGACTAAAATGATATAAGGACTAGAATAAATAGTGACCAAGGCTAGTACAACATTAAGTGGCATTAATTAACTTATAAAAAACCTTTTTACATATGTATTTTACCTCTAAACTTCTTACAACTCAATTTTTTACTAGGGGTCCCCTAATTTGACCTAAAACTCAAATTTGGTCAACAAATTAGTGACTCATAGGGGTAGTATGGCTATTATACTAACTAGAATAGTAGCCTTATCAATCCATTGAGATTAGGGAGTCATTTGAAGTCTGAGACCAACAAAGAAAACTTTAACCATTTACCATCAAGATAAGACCAATAATTACCTCAACTACATAAAACAAAGGACACACACAAAACAAAGCAACAAAACCAACAAAACACATACACATGTGCTTCATGAACAATTATGGAACACACACACTAAACTAAACAAACTAACTCAAACACTAACTAACCTAAGATGGAAACTTCCCCCTAGATCAAATGGGAAGGTTTAAACTCTTCTTGCTTCATGCCATGAAGGGATGAATGAGGCATATAGCCTTTTTTCCTTTAGCATTGATGCCCCCATCCTTTTCATAATGTTTGCCAACTTAATTGGTATGATGTTCATTGAAAAATAGGGAACTTCAAGTAGGTTGGCTATATAAATTAAATCTTCTTGCATCCAAACAACATCAGCCTTCTCATGTGGATCTTCAATTTTAACTTCATTCTTAATTTTCATAGGTCTCTCAATAAGATTGGGTTTCTTCTTAGCTATAATTTCTTCTAACTCATCAAGGAGCTTTGAATAATCTATCCAATCATGATTATTGTCCTTCATGGAAGATTAATTATTCACCTTGTCATGTACTTATCCCTCAACTTGGTAAATCTCTTCAAGCTCTTGAAAGAGCTTCATTTGTAGTTACCGATCATCTTTGTCCTCTTCATCCTCTATAACCACTACCTCTTCCATCTTCTCTTCTTGATGTACGATGTCCTCAAGCTGATTTTATTCAATCTCAAATGCATCTGATGGTAATTCAAGATCAGGCTAACGTATTGAATCATCTTCAAGGACAACATCTTGCACATTGATCTCAAGATAGTTTTTTAGGGTCGCAACCTCTTTGGGAGAGACTTGGAATTGTTCTCCATTCATGATAACACATTCGTATTCATGTTGGAGGTGATAATCTACAAAATTTTGATCAGATGTAGATTATTTTACAAGGGATAAAAGATCCTCCATCTCTTTATACTTCATGGTGATGCCAATATTAGGAATCTTGAAATCATGTAACCTAGCCGAATGAGGCTGCCAAGGAGGTATGTCTTGTTCAAGAAAGATTTCTCTTTCCTTATCAACCGGTTACTCCTCTTTAGGTTCCTATATCATAGGTCCATCAAGGTAAAGGGTGATGGGGTGAGGACAAAATGAACTAGTTGGTGGAGATGGGCCATGGAACTCAAAATCAGATTGAGAGTGAAGTGTAGGTGATTCTTTTGGAATCTCTTGAGTAAGGAGAGGCAGACCTTAGACTAAAATAACTTGATTTTTTTCCTTCCAATTGATAATCACTTCATTCACATCTGATTTATATTGAGTAATACATTGAGGAAAGGTGGATGGGGTGTGTTTAGGCATAGGATATTCTTTTGGGTCTAAACCTTCCATCACACCTTGACTTAGTAGCTTCATCCTTGACTCTAACTCTTCAATTTCCTTGTCTAGGCTCTCTTGGAAAAGTCTCTCTTGACATTGATAAGCATAATCATGAGGATGAGGAATACAATGGGATTCATATGGAGGACAAGATGTTTCTTGAGGAATGGGGGAAGGAACTTTCAAAGGATCAACTTCATTCACAACTTCACACTCCTTATCAACCAAACTTCTATCTTTTTTCTTTCCCCATGACTCCACTACCTTATTCTAGCTTAGGATTTTATGATTATAATTATCTTTTTGAGGTTGTGGGGATGAAATGTGAGAGGGAAATGAGGTCTTGAATTCCAATTCATTTTCTACTAATATGGAATATTGTGTTTGCTTATTGGCCAACTCAATTTGTCTATTGAGGTTTGCATCAAACACAAGACTAGTCTTTTCAAATCTCTCTTCTACTTGATTTGAAAAAGAATGACTTTAGAAATTTTTATTAGGCTCATGATTAGGGATCAAATATGGATGATATAAAAATTGGGGAAAATGATATGAATATTGATATACTTGGTAAGGTTTCCTCTCATGAATGCTTAGCTTATTCTCTAAGGATGCAATCAAACAACTCACATCTACCATCTCATTTATAATCCTTTGCCAATTAGCTCTCTCAATATGTGACCACTCTATTTTAGCCAAATCTAAGGCATATATAACATTGTGAATTAAATATCTAGGGAAATATTGATAACATCTTCTTAGAGTATCAAGCTCCAACATGTACCTCTCATAACCCAAAAGTGTTTGCTTGAAGGTGAAAATGGATGGAGTTGAGTAGTGGCTAGGTTGACTAGGAGAAGCATGATATTGAGGAGGTTAGATATAGGACTGATATAGTTCATGATAAGGTTGAATATTATCATATTGGGGATGATAATAACCACATTGGGGCTGGTACACTTCATGAAAGGGCTGATTAAGAAATTGATTTTGTTGATAGGGAATGACACAAGCTTGCAATATCTCACCAACTTGTAAAGAACAAAACTCAACACCAAAGTTAGATATGAAACCTAATTTAAATAAATAACACAAAGGATAATGTTACCAAAAATATTCAAAGTATAACTTGGGTTTATTGACCAACTGATATATTTTTGGACTCACCATTGATGCTTAAATAGATGCCCTCCAAAGGCTGATTGTTGAGAGACAACACCAAAAACTCTCAACTTCTCAAACTAAGAGTCCCACTAGGCATGATAAAAATTATTGTCACTTATATTTTCAATCTTTTAGGAGATTTAAAATCTCTCCTCATCCAAGTGGCACAATGCCAACACCTCTAGGCTTGGGGGTAGTCTAAGGATGAGGTGAATCTCTAGATAGGGCTAGCTCCCTTGATGTACCACTTTGGATTGCAACCACAATAAAACTTGGGGGATGAAAAGGGAGAGAGATAACTAAAAAATTATCTTAATGGAGGTGACACACCAAATATATTGATGACTTCCAACCATAGGAATGTTGCACTTAAAATCAATGGATAAACTAAACATACACTTCTCCAATCTTCATTTTCTCACATTAATGTTACATTGTGAGGTTATGAATGAATTTGCAAAGCTAGGAGGAATAAAAAAGAGGAATATAAAGGACCTAATGAATATGATAACTAACTAAATCCTTGAAATTTCCTAGAACACTTCACATGCCCTATAAAAAGAAGCTTTCCAACTGTAAATAGATGATAGGAGATAATCATGCCAAGGAAATAGGAGTTATCACTTATGAAAAATCAAACATTCCAAATGAAAATAATAAGAATAGTCATAAATAAGTAAAATTTAGTACTATTAATGATCAAATTTATATAAGTTATTAGGGCTCCACAATACTCAGGTGGAGCATGAGTTACAATGCCAAAATGGCTAGTTCTTATATAAATAGAGAGAGAGAGAGAGAGAGAGAGAGAGAGAGAGAGAGAGAGAGAGAGAGAGAGAGAGAGAGAGAGAGAGAGAGAGAGAGAGAGAGAGAGAGAGAGAGAGAGAGAGAGAGAGAGAGAGAGAGAGGGAAAAAATAAGTACGAGGGTTAAAAAGACAATTGTAAAGTTGAGAGAATCAATTAATTTTACATGAGAATAGGATATGGTATGAACCATGAAAGGTCAATAATCCCAAGTGTCCATCCAAATCATCAAACTCTTGTAAAGTGGCCTAAAACTCCTCACTCTAGCTCAAATAAATTTCCTTAATGATTATCTCTATTTGAATGCCTTATGACTGATTTTTAATAGGTAAAATAATTGGGATTAAGGGTAAGGGTATCATTAATTCATCTCAATTCATTGGCTATAGACCTGGTCATCTGGAAACATCCTAAAGTGAGCCATCATCATCAACTGTCAAGAAAACTCCTCTTCCATGCACCTTGCACACTTGGCCTCAAATTTGTCATCAATTTCCCTTGAAAATATATGGGATGGAGTTTATGAAAATTTTAAATACCCTTAATTTCCTTATAATAATTAGGGACACCTTAAAATCACTTTCCCTTAGAGTTTTCATAGTTCTCATTAGCTTGTCCAATATACGAGTATTGACTGGCTGAGATGAGAGCTCATGTTGAGGTAATTAGGAGTTTTTTTTAGGAACTAAATTATTATGAGGAGTTGTTAAAATTCTTAATATTTTTCACAAAGTTGGTTTCATCTTTAGACTCCTCCTAGAACCTGTACAAGACAAAAAATGGTCAAAAATACCCTATTTCTCACCCCATCCATACAAGTCCATAAAACCAAAAATCATGGGAAGGATCTTGAGTGAGTCATATAAAAATTAAAATATGTTTCATATTAAAACTATGCCGTTATAATTTATCTCTATCTTCATTTCTCTAGATAGGTCCTTGAAAGGGTTTAGGAGGGTTTTAAGCCTGTTTAACCTCTTAAAGTTCATTCATAAAGGTTTGACATCCAAGTTGCTAGAAAATTACATAAATTCATAGTTCAAGACATTTTATAACATCCATAAACTATTATGGATCCCATTTAAATTCTCCAAAAATATGTGAGCACTTGAACTTGACCTATCGAGCTTCTTTCTCCATTTCCTATAAGTTTGTGTTGTCTTAGGGTCTAAAAATGACATCCTTTAGGTTTAATTTGCATCTTAACAGATTGAAAACATATTATTTTACCCCAAAAACATTATTAAATAGTTTTTAGTTCATATATATTGTTATAATGGTGAATGACCCCCCTATTTGGACACTAGGTTTAGTCATGCGTAGTATGCCTGTCTGTAAGCTTAAGCCCAAAATGACCTTTTTGTTATCTTTCCTAAACTAAAATAGATTTAAAATATATATTATGGTACCTAAAACATGTTTTTATAGGCTAAAAATCTTTTCCAAAGTTGGAGACTATGTTGACCGCAAATATGGCTTCTAGGCCTAAACCTTATCCATTAGGCTTGATTTCAACCTTGGGGTTTTGAGCACCCAATCTATTTTCATACTCATATACATGGATTCCATGATTGTACTAGGTATTAATTAACCTATTATAAACATACTTAAAAATGGATACCAATCATATTCAAACCTTCCAAACCTCAGAATATGTTCAAAACACACATTTCATATTTCTCCAGGAAAAGTCAAACTATACAACTACTGTAGATGACCATTTTGTGCATTTACTTGCTCTTATTATATCTTGAAGATACTATTTGGAGTTTTATTTAGAAACTCAAATGAATTAAACACATATATTGGCAATAATTCATCAATTCACTTCATTTTTAAAAAACAACACAGGAGAATACACCAACAATTGGAAGAAATGACTACAACTCCACTCCTTCACTCCTCCTTAAAAACTGAGTTGGTTGGCTCATAAAATAAAATCCTAATGTAAAAAAAATCATGTATAACATGAAATATAGTAATAAAAATCATTTTGAAATATTATTATCACCTAGATTATTGTAGACACCGAAATCGTGTCTAACCCTTGTTCATTCCCCCCCTTGGTCCATTCCTAACCCATTCCTAAACCATGCAATTAATAATTTAAAATAATAAACTTATTTTGAATTAAACCCCCCCCCCTCTTTGGACACATCACCCATGACACCTCGCCTAGGACACCTCACCTTGGACCATTTCCCACCTTATGACTCACCCAAGACCTATTCTTACTCCTCTCCAACCGCCTAACCAACTCTCGTGTGTATTTAGCCCAACCTTCGACAAATCCCCAACTGATTATGCACTTGGCAGATGAAGAACAGGCTTGCTCACCCTCTTACTCATTTTGAACTTGCTGACATCGGTCAACTATCGACCGACGCCGGTAGGATCGCTGACGTCGGTTTACTTAAACCGACTTCTCTACTCTTCCACGGCTAATCACAAATTCTAATCAAAAATTCTAATCACAACTCTGAATCTCGGGAGCTAATCACGAATCTGGGATCCAGTGTCTTCGACCATCTGCCAATCTACACTTCTCTCAGCCAAGCCTCTCACTCTCTTCCTCAGGTGCAGCAACAGGTATTCTGCATCAGACTTCTACATCAGCGACAAGACTTTCACACCAGCAGCACCAATAGTAGGGATGAGAATCATCAGCAGCACATCTTCTACTAGCCACAAGTAAGTATATTGTCTGTGTTTTCTTTGTGTTTTCTAGTCATTTGCTTCTAAGTATTATGAATTAGATTCAACACTTCCTATCCCCATACCCGACCAGACCCAAACCCTTATTTCTCTATCTCCCTATTGCCTCTATCCTCTGTCGAACCATACATTTTGCCCATTCAACTAGACTACCAGACCCAGACCCCAGACCATTCAACCAAGCCCAAAACTTTGTCTCAGACAAATCAAACAGACCCAGACCCTTCCTTGGCCTTGTCCACAGACCATTCTGCATGACCAGACCTTGTGCACAGACCAAAGCCCTGACCAGACCCCATCCAAGCTTACTTCCCTGACCGACGCCGGCCATTACCCCAACTGATGCCAGTAGGACCACCGACACCAGCGACTGTGACCAGTCTGACAGCATCTTTCAGGTAAGCCTTTGCTTCCCTTTTTCATCTCAGTCTTTTATCACTTTTAGTCTTTTAACATTTTGCTATTTATTAGACACTTCTTTTTATTGACTAGTGGGTTGATATCTCTTAAGGAAGTTTTCATACTTCTGGGATCAAGCTGTCGCTTGGCAACCCACCATCTCCTTATCTAATGCCTTCTTTTGTCCAAGTCTCTTTTCTTTGCAAGTGTCATTCCTCCACAACCAAAGAGGAGTTCTCACAACGTCTGGATTATGGTGCGCAGACTACATCCAGGTACATACAAGCCTTGACCATTTCTTAAGTTTCTCATTTTCTCTCCTTTAAATGTGAAAGCGAAATTGCATAGAAACATTCTAGCATGCCCGGTGGGACAGATGGGTCCACCGCAGACTGTATCTCTAGTTAGATACAATGATGCTCTGGACGAGATCATGTATTATGAGAGGGCCATCAGGGGTTTCCCTCAGATATAGTGATACTCGAAGATGAGGGCAGAGCAGAGCCAACAGAGGTCTATGTCTTGAGCGACAGCTTCTGGGTCTCGCAGATGGCACAGATCAGAGGGGGGAGAGGATACAGCATCTTCCTGGCCACTGCCACCACCACCACAGCCACAGCCTTGAGGGCAGACCTTGATATTTATTTTTGATGTATATACTGGCCTGCGAGCCGTTGATGCGAGATGTATGAGAGAGAGATAGAGGCACAAATTTGTGTGATTGTATAAACATTGATATATATATATATATATATATGATGAGATATTTGATTATTGATGTGTTTATGAAAAATGTTGTGGATGTGTTTGTATGTTATTTTGATTTGATATATGTTTAGGATTATGATGTTGATATTATGGTGTTTATATGATGATGAATGTATGATTAAGATTAATGATTAATGATATGGATGAAAATTATTAATGTTAATGATTATGAAAATATGTGATTGTTTGTGATGTGATTGGCAGGTGACAAAAGAATGTGATGGAAGAAATGCGATGAAGGAATGGCCGAGCTAACCCCAGAAGACCCCATGTCAACTGAGTGTTGCCTACATAGCCCCTGTCGTTAAGGGCCTCAGGCCTATGTAGTTCTCCCTAAAAGGGAGGAATGGTCGAAGAGATGGATTGGTCTTCGTCGAGGTCAAGGTGAGGAGAAGATGATGTTATAGCCTTTTCCAAATGGTGTATTCTGTAACACTGGTGAGTGGTCTTTCATTCCTAGCAATTTTCCATATTCGTGATGGATGTATGCTAAAAATGAATTGAAGTCTATTTATGCTTCAGCAAGTATTGGTTTATGCTTAACATAAATTGTGTTAGGTCGATAGTTTCCATGTGTATTGTTGTCCATAGAAACTATGTGAAATGGACTAGGATGATGATGATGATGTCATGTTGTCGTGTTGAAAAATGTTGAGGTTGGGTAAAAAGGCTTGGTTGAATGTGACCAAAGTGTGAAAGATAAGTGAAAGGCGAATTGCTCTTTCATTGACAAGGACCATAATGATGGCATGGATAGGGGTTGTTTAGAACAAAGAGCCCCATTCATGCATCGCGTCGTGGACCAGTGTTGTGCTAGAGAAGTAATAGAGTCATTTTGACATTAAAATGAGCTCGAAATCCCTTGAGCGGGTGAGGTAATAAGAGAGGAGGGGGTAACCCATTTGTGGCAGGAATAACCTTGCCCCTTGTATAGGTGACCCGAGAATGACTATAGGCATGTCCATGGCTTGATAGCTTGTCAGTCATTTTTTTTTTGACGGTGAACTGATCGATGTGGGAAGTCCACATAGGGATGTTGTCTTGCTTGGGTGGTCATATATGTGAAGTTGATCAATGCGGAAATCTTCAAAAAAAGAGGTGCTGTCTGTAGCAAGAGTTAGTCATAGCCATCCTTCGAGGGAGTGGTCTATACTTTGCTTTATATGTTTGATAAGTTGGCCTAGCTGTCCTTCAAGGGAGCAGTCTAGTAATACAGCAATCGTGTAGCTGTCCTTCGAGGGAGTAGTCTACACTTAGAGAGTTTTATGACCTGGTATGTTATTTTTGGTATAATTGTTGACTGAAGTTTAGCCATGGACGAGCCTATTAAGGTTTAAGGGTTCCCTTTTATTAGGACGAAGCATTACTTCTTGACAAAAAGGGTTGACAAATGTTGAGAATCAGGGTTGAAAGGAAATAGGAATGACAATGAGGATGGGGTTGCTCAAGGGACGAGCTCAAGTAAAACGTCAAGTGATAAATACTCGACTAATAGAAGAATGGTCATGGATGCAAGGCATAAAAAGGGCTCAGGTTCTGATAAGTCCCTGGGCCATGCTAGTGCATTAAGGTTCGAGTCAATTAGGAGCAAAGGTGCCCCATTTGCTTTGTTCCAAATTGGTCACGATGATTGATGACGGTTTGAAGAAGTGATAGGTGCTTGGTTGGTTGATGTTGGTCGAGGTCATGATTAAAAGATTGGTTGATGATTGGATTATGTGTGGTCGAGGTCTGGTTGATGTTGGTCGGGGTCATAGTCGATGTCACGGCTGATGGCTTTGTTGAATGTTTGGTCGAAGGCAGGATAAGGTTGGATTCCCCCAGTCGCTTAGGGAGAATGTTGGATAGATTGGTCAAGGTTGGTTGAGGGTTGGTGGGCAAATGGATTGTATTGATGTCAAATAATGGGGTCAAAGGCGGCAAAGGGACCATAGTCTGGCATGGAGATCCCGATTTAGGCGATGCAGTTTGAGAAGCATGGGTCAGTGTTGATGATTTGTCGAAGAGAAGGTTGAGAGGATCCTTGATGAGAAGGGTATCCTTTTTTTGGTGGTGATGAATGACAGCTTTGAGAGCACAACAATGCTCAATGTCATGTCCTGGAGTGTGATGATAATGATAGAATTTAGAGTTGTCGAACCAAGATGGCCTTGATTCGAGAGTTGATGAGTGGGGTAGTGGTGAAGGTTTGATGATAACGTGGTCGAGAAGAAGGGTGTCATTCCCCAGACATTGGCGAATGGCAACTTTGAGGGCACAACAATGCTCGGTGTCATGCCCAGGTGTGCGATGATACGCACAAATGTGAGTGTCATCGAACTAAGGTGGTTTTGGTCTGAGAGATTGATATGGTTTAAGAGGCGGGAGATTAATGCAAGAAGACTGCAACAATTGCTATAATAGCAAGGCATAAGAACCTACTAACGGGTCTGAATGTTTTGTTGTAGTGAGGGTTGATGAATTTGGTTTAGGAGGTGTAAGAGGCATTGGTCAAAGGATTGGAGGAGATATATGTCTAACGGGTTGAGGGAGTAATGGAGGCGACTTGCCTCTGTGAAGTATGGGAATGGGAAACACTCCGATTAAAGTGGACGAATGCGAGCCCAAGATTGAAGGTAATAAGGAATGTGGGGGAGGAGTTCTCCGATGTGGTCTAGTGGCCTTCTTTGGTTTGGGTTAAGGGCCACCTTTGTGCGAGGTGAGGTTAGATGCGGGTTTGGGTTCAGATATAGACAGAGGTGAGTGAGATGTAACAATCTCAGGCAAAAGGCAAGAGGAAACCATGACTGGGTCTTTCTTGATCAAAATGGGTGAAGAGACTGGGTCTTCTCTTGGTGGAGAAGAAATAAGAGAGTGCGGATCCTCAAGAGGGCAGGAGGCAGGGATGATCGTGCCTTCTGCTTGTGCTTGAGGAGTAGGCAAGGTAAGGTCTTCAGATGAAGGTAAGGCTAATGGCGTAGGCATGGTCGAGGTGTCCTCCAGTATGAGAGAGGTAGATGGAGGACTAATAGGAGAAGAAAGTTCTTCATCTTGTGATGGAAGAGGTTAGTCAGGGACAAGAGGCAAGATAGTGTTGATCGTGTGAATGTCATGGTATTGGGGGTCATTGGTCAAAGTTTGGACATTGTTTTGAGTAGGTAGATGGTTTGGAAATGGTTGTTTAAAGATATCGATGTGTTGGTTGAGTGGCACATTCGGGTTATCCAAAATAAGATCCCCCTTATCGATCATGTCTTGGATGATGTTCTTAAGGGTTCGGCAATTGTCGATGTCATGGCCGTGGATGCGGTGAAAGTGACAAAAGTTGGCCTCCCTATACCACGTAGGGAGGGCTTTTGAAGGGTCGAATTGAGGTGGTCGGATGGGAGGGAGATTGAGGACCCCCTGCTTGAGTAGTTTTTCCAAAACGAAAGCGTAAGATTCTCCAAGCGGAGTGTATGAACGCTGGATGTACCGTTGTTGGAATTGTTTGGTGATGCTTAGAGATGTAGAAGGTTGAGAGTAATTAGTTATCGTCGAGGATGGTGATCTAATGACCACAGTGTTGGCCACTCCTTTGGATTTAGAGTTGGCAAAAGAAGAAGGTCTGGAAGAAGAAGGGTCATTGGTTTTTGCATTGGTATTACACAATTTGACCTTATCTTCTTCAATGGCATGGAGTTCAAGCTTTTGAGCCATGGTGAAAGCTTCATCGAAAGTGTGGAATGTCTGAATCTACAAGGTAGAAGAGATGTGCCTGGCACATGCTCGAGAAAAGAGCTCGATGAGCTCAGATTGAGGCAAGGAGAAGGAGAGCTGGTTAATCAAGCCTCTCCAATGGGTGACAAAATCGAGTATTGATTCGTCGTCAAATTGCCTAATGGAGTAGAGGTCCGTGATCGAGGCTTGTTTGGTGATGTTGATAGAAAAATGGTCGAGAAATAATTGGGCAAGTTGAATGAATGAAAAGATAGAATGTCTGGCAAGAGAGCTATACCAGTCAAGGGCGGGGCCGAAAAGCGACATGGGAAACGTGCATAAAAGTAACGCATCGTCATGTGCTATGAGATAACAGGCATGTCTGAATGCCCGTAGATGTTGTTGTGGGTCCTCCTTACTCTGAAAGTGAGCAAATTTAGGAAGCTCCCATTGGTTGGGGTATGGTCAGATAGGGACAGAAGGATGAATGGGCTCATTGCAAATTTGCTCATACGAGAGAGCATTGCGTGAACCAGAGATAGAGGTCTCGAGACTGGACATTTTATCCATCAGCATTTTAATGATGTTTGTTGATGAATTGGTGGATGGGGTGCCCCCTAGGTTGTAGGGCATTTGAAAGAGGCTAGAGGAGGCATACGACGTAGTCGGTTGAACCAATAAGGGGGCAACGTATGGATGACTAGTCGCAGGGATAGATGTAGAGGCCAAGTGTGGTTGGGTTATGAAGGTAGAAGACATAAGTTGACTAGATACCGCCAAAGGTAGTTGTGTGGCGGCACTGGTAGAAGGATAGGTTGGCACTCCTGTATTTATGGGTGCAAGAGTGTGAGGGGTCGAGACAATCAAGTTCTCGTATGATGTAGAACTTGGTTGAATTGCATGTGGTTGAGGGGGTAATGGAACCCCGATGGAGGTTGGTCTAAAAATAGACGGGGAGGCCAAACTTTGCGTATTGGCCATGGTCGGGTTAATGGTTGAGATAAAAGGCTGGGTCATAAAAGGTTGGGTAGCGAATGGTGTCGATGTCATTGCCACTTCACCCAAAAGGTCTCGCGTTGGGTTTCTCACGAGATAGTTTTGGAGGGCTGTGACGTTGAGGTCCAAGGATCTTTCAAAATCTTGGTCCCCTTCAGGGATGATGGGAGTTTGAGTCAGGGTCGGTCCTGTAGGAGTTCTTTTAGTCTCCGAGTGGAACTCCATGATAGGACTGGTTATGGACAGGGGAGCATGGTCAAGAAGAGGGTCAGGTTCCAGAAACTGTGTTTTTTCAGTTTCAAAAACTCAGAATGAGGTTTTGGCAGAAAAAGGGGTCGGGTTTTAAGTTGTTGTTTTGGAAAAAAGGACTGTGACAGTGACCGATGTCAGTTGAAAAACTGATGTCGGTGATAAAATATGGCCAACGCCGGTCAGATAACCGATGCCGGTGGAGGAGGTGGCCGACGTCGGTGGTAAAGCCGATGCCGGTGACTGTGGTTTCCAGAAACTCAAAAAACTTGAAGATTCTTGGAAAAAAGAAAGAGAACGTCCTCACTAGCTCAAAAAAACTAGATAGGAATAGAAAAATAGAGATGGAGACAGACAGGCCCTAAGCGTTAAATATTAAGAATCAAATTTTTAGAATCCTGTGGCTTATGCCTTAAAGTGATGTTCGAGAAGTTGGCTGTTAGAAGGGTCCTAGAAAAGGTAGTCGATGATGGTTTCAGGTTTTCTTTAGGCACTCAAGAAGTCTGGGTTAGGTTCTGTACATGGCCTGGTGCTAAGGAGCAAGCTCCCCTCACTTCACGAGTCCAGTGGTAAGCTGGGCCCGCTTAGCCAAAATATACTTTCTCTAGAGATTAGACTCTGCCAGAGAACAGAGTGGGCTTTCCCCTTGGTGATGAAATCCAAGTAAGATCACTGGGACGGGTAAGGTATCTGCTAGGGGATGAAATCCCAGTCAGGCCTTGTCTCAGGTAAGTTTGATGTTTGTTTTGTGCAAGTGGTTTAGGTTGTGTAACATGAAGTGGACTAGATTAATTCAATATGCGGTTTGTTAATTACTAAGTGTGGACTAAGAAATGCAAGCACAAGCAGAAATGCAATGCAATAAGTTTTAAGCCCCAAGTCAAAATGTTAAGTTGGAATGAAAACAAGTTGAGAAAGGGTTCAAAAGTATGATTTTGGACTAGTCTAGAAATGCAAGAAAAGAAGGTTCTTTTTATTCCTGCTTATAATGTCTTTTAGAAGAGAAGAAAGAGGTAAAAAGGGAGGATCCTAATGCACCCTATATGAAAAAAGAAGAAAAAGAACCCAAGGAAGGCCCTAAGGGTCCCACCGGGCGTGCCAGAATGTTTCTATGCAATTTCGCTTTCACATTCAAAGGAGAGAAAATGAGAAACTTAAGAAATGGTCAAGGCTTGTATGTACCTAGATGTAGTCTGCGCACCGTAATCCAGATGTTGTGAGAACTCCTCTTTGGCTGTGGAGGAATGACACCTGCAAAGAAAAGAGACTTGGACAAAAGAAGGCGTTAGATAAGGAGATGGTGGGTTACCAAGCGACAGCTTGATCCCAGAAGTATGAAAACTTCCTTAAGAGATATCAACCCACTAGTCAATAAAAAGAAGTGTCTAATAAACAGCAAAATGTTAAAAGACTGAAAGTGATAAAAGACTGAAATGAAAAAGGGAAGCAAAGGCTTACCTGAAAGATGCTATCGAACTGGTCACAGTCATCGACGTCGGTGGTCCTACCGGCATCGGTTGGTCAAGGTATGTCGACATCAGTTAGGCTGCCGACGTCGGTCGGGGCAGTAAGCTTGGACAGGGTCTGGTTAGGGCTTTGGTCTGTGCACAGGGTCTGGTCGTGCAGAATGGTCTGTGGACAAGGCCAAGGAAGGGTCTAGGTCTATTTGAGTGGCCTGAGACAAAGTTTTGGGCTTGGTTGAATGGTCTAGGGTCTGGGTCTGGTAGTCTGGTTGAATGGGCAAAATGTATGGTTTGATAGAGGACAGAGGCAATAGGGAGATAGATAAATAAGGGTTTGGGTCTGGTCTGGTCTCGGGATAGGAAGTGCTGAATCTAATTCATAATACTTAGAAGCAAATGACTAGAAAACACAAAGAAAACACAGACAATATACTTACCTGTGGCTAGTAAAAGATGTGCTGCTGATGATTCTCGTCCCTGCTGTTGGTGCTACTGGTGTGAAAATCCTGTCGCTGATGTAGAAGTCTGATGCAGAATACCTGTTGTTGCACCTGAGGAAGAGAGTGAGAGGCTTGGCTGAGAGAAGTGCAGATTGGCGGATGGTCGAAGACACCGGATCCCAGATTCGTGATTAGCTCCCGAGATTCAGAGTTGTGATTAGAATTTTTTATTAGAATTTGTGATTAGCCGGAAAGAGGTCAGAATGGCGATTTAAGTAAACCGACGTCGGCGATCCCGTTGGCGTCGGTCGACAATTGACCGACGTCGGCGGGTGCAGAACGTGTAAAAGGGCCAACAAGCCTGTTCTACATCCGCCAAGTGCATAATCGGTTGAAAATATGTCGAAGGTAAGGATAAATACGCACGAGAGTTGGTTAGGCGGTTGGAGAGGAGTAAGAATAGGTCTTGGGTGAGTCATAAGGTGGAAAATGATCCAAGGTGAGGTGTCCTAAGCGAGGTGTCATGGGTGATGTGTCCAAAGAGGGGGGGGGGTTTAATTCAAAATAAGTTTATTATTTTAAATTAGTAATTGCATGGTTTAGGAATGGGTTAGGAATGGACCAAGGGGGGAATGAACAAGGGTTAGACATGATTTCGGTGTCTAGAACCACACACACAAGTAATGATTCTCCTATAGATAGGGAGATTCCTATCTCCTGAATATCTCACCTACCTCACATATTAAACTCAGCCCTAATAAACATAATATTGCTGATATAGTAATATATACAATTAACCAATAAATAAACAAATAATAGCCATTTAACTATTTACCATAGGATAACATACAATCAATAACTAGTAATTTACCCAATGTAATTACTAATCCCCAATAGTAATAATTGCTTGATATCATATAATAAGTTAATGAGTGTTCAATAATTTCTCTATAAATTGTTTCAAGTAATTTTGATTTTTTATTATGAAATGACATAGAATGTCTATTTATTTGTATGAAAATTGATTTCAAATAACCTCCTCACTTGTGCTTAAGCTGACATGGATCCCATGTAACAAACCCAAGAGCATCCTAATATTTTTACTATGTACATAGTATTGGCTTGCTTTGGACATAAAAATTGAGGTAAAGGAACACAAAAATTGAGTTAGGGGAAAATGAGTGGAAAAGAGAATTGAATATTTTAAAATGATAAGAAAAAGATAGAGGAATGATAAAAAAACCAATTGATATGTCAATAATACTTATTTTAAATTAATAATTGACAAAAAAATTCATAGCATACAAAGGCTTTATTACTGATCGATCTTATAGACATTCATATTTAAGGCTTTATTACAAAGGCTTTATTACCTTTTACAGTTTGCAAAACTACCCCAAGATAATTTTTTTGATTTTTTAGACTAAGGGTAGTGAAAATCATAAAGTAATTTCGAAGATCTTGATGAGATTCACCAAGATTTCTTGGAATTTTTGTGACATTAAATCCTTTGAGTGAGGTAGCTTACTAGGATGGTGTGTCATATTTATGGTAAAGTGAATGTGATTCTAATTTTATTAAATTTAAGGTAGCATATCTCATTAAATTTAAGGTGGCATATTATAAATGTGTTAAATTTTATGTATCTATGCACATATTTAAAAAAATTATGGAATCTACTAATTGATCATAGTAGCAAAAGAAAATGGTGTAATGTGGTTGCTATATAACACAAAACAAATTAATAATATTGAGATAATTTGTTATAGAAATTTTAGTATAAAACTATTAAGTATTAAACTTGGCATAGCTATGGATTGAGTGAATATGTTTGATAATTTGGTTACAAAATGTTCACTATAGCCTATCATTTTGGTTACTTATAATATTCCTTTATGATTAACAATCTAAATGGACTACCTTACACTTTCTTATTGTTATAGAGAAGAATCAAATACAAAATATGAATGTCTATAAGATCGACCGGTAATAGAGCCTTTGTATGCTATGAATTTTTTTGTCAATTATTAATTTAAAATAAGTATTATATTCATATCAATTGGTTTTTTCATCATTCCTCTATCTTTTTCATATCTTTTTCAAATATTCACTTCTTTTTTCCACTCATTTTCCCCTAACTCAATTTTTGTGTTCCTTAACCTCAATTTTTATGTCCAAAGCAAGCCAATGTTATGTACATAGTAAAAATATTAGGATGCTCTTGGGTTTGTTACATGGGATCCATGTCAGCTTAAGCACAAGCGAGGTGGTTATTTGAATTCAATTTTCATTCAAATAAATAGACATTATATGTCATTTCATAATAAAAAATCAAAATTATTTGAAACAATTTATAGAGAAATTATTGAGCACTCATTAACTTATTATATGATATCAATCAATTTTTACTGGGGATTAGTATTTACATTGGGTAAATTACTATTTATTGATTGTATGTTATCCTATGGTAAATAGTTAAATGGATATTATTGGTTTATTTATTGGTTAATCGTATATATTACTACATCAACAATATTATGTTTATTAGGACTGAGTTTAATATGTGAGGTAGGTGAGATACTCAGGAGATAGGAATCTCCCTATCTATAGGAGAATCGTTACTTGTGTGTGTGGTATTGGATGATTTTCAAGAAATTAGAATAATAAATTATGGTTTTAAATATTACTCAAGTTGTTCTTATGTGTATTCAGATCTCACATGATTTAAATCTTGCTAAAGTTCCTCTAATTAACAATAGTGATATTAAAGAATGGTCATTTCTATGATGGAGAAGTAATTTGTTTATAGAGTTAGCTCTATTGTTTTCATTGTTACATATGGACATGAGAGCAAGGTTAAGATAGTTAAGGGTTTAACTTCTTATAGTTAAATAAAATTAAAAACAATTCATAAACTTGGTAATGAGCTCGTCACTGTCAAGCGACAATTGAATAACAAATTTTCAACATCAGTGAAAACTTGTAATCATCAAATAGGTATGAATGGAAAAAAATATTGACATGTCTATGAAATAGAACATGATCCTAACATATGTATAACTATTTAAAAATTAAAATATTTATCCAAAGGAATGATAATATTTCTATTGGCATCATTGATAACATAAACATATGTGGCTCTGATGAGTATTTGGATGACATAAAGAATCTAAATTTGTATATTGTTAAAAAAAAAAGATTATAATTCTATCCCTATATATAATTCAAATAAAGTTAATGATCAAACATCTACTTCCAAACCTTCTACACAGGACAAGGTAAAACTGCCCATAATATTATTACTAAAAAAACTTCTATTGTAAATTCTCAACAATCTATCATTTCATCTATTAGATTCAATAATGTGCAATATTTTAAAATTTTAATCCAATAAACTATACTCATATGTATGTCATTGTGATGCTGATGTATCTAACATTATTGATAGTTTTGCAACCATTAAAGATCATTTTTCTTTGCCTCAATTTGTTGGTTTACTTGGTCAAACTAATAAAGTTAATGATGCTATTAAAAACCCAAATCTCAATAATATATTAATATTTTAGAAAGGATATAATAATAATGGATATAATTCTATTTTTTATCACTACAATGATCTATTAGCTCATTACATTCTTCTATTTTATATTTATATTAAAATTATTGATAAGGTTATCCATAAATTTATTATTGATACCATATCTTCTAAGGACATCATACTTATATTTATTGCTGATCAAATAGGCATATCTCTTGAAAATTATAATAGAAAACATACAATTTTTTATTCTCATTAAACCAAAAGCCATGGTAGGTTTCATGACATTATTATCAAGATACTTCAAGATGAAATAATTAAATGCATTTCAAATGTACAAATTTTATATATCCTTGCTAACAATGTTGTGTTTTCAGGTAGAGATTGATTAAAATAAATTAATCATTTTATAGGTTAGGATACTATTTGAGTTCCTATTGATAATGTAATTGAAATTATACACAGAAATGCATGAAATTGTAATTCTACATAAAATAATACATAGGTTGAACCTAGAATTAGTAGTTATGAGTTGATAACATTAAATGAACATGATAAAAAATAAGTAATAAACATTTCCAAAGATAAATAATAACCATTTCCAAAGAAACCACTTGATATTTGTACTTTAATATAGCTTGTTTGTAAACTAGGAGTGGTACTGGCTATGTTTTAATTTCTCATTTAAGTTTGCTTCGTGCACTTGTAAACTATTATTTAAAATATTAATAACACAATTAAATGTTAGGATTTATGCTTAGGTCTTTCAAAATTAATAGAATTGAATATCAAATATTTAGAGGTTTTTAGATATTTTGATTTAATTGTTAGATAGGTAAGAAAATTTTATAAAACTAATAAAAATCATTTCCATAGATATACGAAGAAGGTTTGGTCATGTACTCAAAGATTTGAGGCATTTAATATTTAATATTATACCTATTTTTAGATAATTTAATTATCATGTTGATAAGCTTAATTTTTTTTTGTTTCTAATCGGACATTAAGTGACATCAAATAAATTATACATAGATCATTCTTTTTCTAAAATCTTCAGACCATCATTACATGATCTTAATGATAATTAGCTTGTATTTGACTATGATGAACATATTGATGTGTTTTTAAAAGGTGATTATTTTGATCATGAATAGAATGTGATAAACTATGGTGATTTTATTTAGTTAAGAACTAAGAAGATTCTTGTTGATTTAATCAATTTATAATCCATATTGACACCACATGACTAACCTAAGATCTCATGAACTGAAGAACCACCTAGGATAATTATAGGTGAGACTCCCAATTTATCTTGGCATTTAATAAAATACTAAGTTTGTATATTAAAGTATGTATTGTATTGCTAAGAAGACAATTTATTTTATTAAATTATTTAAATATTTTTTTAGATATATTTTGTTGGTCATACATAGATATAAAGATTTATGATATCGAGATAATAAAATCTGACATACCTATTAACCTATGTATAAAACCCAATATTTATAATGTTAAAAGAATAAGCCCCTTATTGGAATATATCATCAATAAGGAATTTGATATGATGTTAATCAATCATGTCATCTTATTTTAGGATTCTGAAATTGGGTGCTAAATTCAGTTCCTTAGTTAAACATATATCATAATTTGCAGTAGGTTGCAAGAACCGAAATGATGTCATTTCTTTTTTTATTTTCTAGTTATAATTAAATATTCATAAATATAGAATATAAACATAAAAGTAAGTTTACTACATGCAGATGATTTTTTAATTTTAATAAAAATATATTAGGTTTAATGTACACTAGTACCACCTTTCATAGACATATACATGTAGTTTTTGATGATCTGAATAACATTACTATTTAAATCTATCTTGATGATTTTATTGAGCATTTAAATAATATAAAGAACCATACTAATAATGTACATGAAATTTTCACTAGATGTAGAAAATATGACATTTCTCTAAATCTCAATAAATTAATTTTTAGAGTTATCGAAGTGAAACTATTATGTCATATTATTTAAATTATCATATTTCAATTGGCCTTGAAAACATAAAAACTATCAAGGATTTAATACCTCATGATGACCAATTAGGTCTTAGATACCTTTTTAGTAACATTAATATCATGTGTAAGTTAATTTAAAAATTTTCAAAAAAATATAACGCCTTAGATATTCTATTAAATGGAAATAACATTTTTTAAGAAATAAATGTTTAGATTCATCAATTAATGAAGTTAAAAATTCCATTGCAAGTGCTAATCTACTTGTTAATAATCATTTAAATCATTTGTATTATATGTCAATGTAATAGAAAAATATGTATTTGTTGTTATCACTTAATGTGATCATGATCACGAGGAAAGACCTAATGATTTCATGGCTCAAGTTTTGAAAGATTTTGAAATTAGGTATATTTTGATATAAAAATTTGTTCCCTCCTTGATTTTTTATTTGAATAAGTTGATATATTTATTGAAAAAAAATCATTAAAATATATTTATTTTATCTTATCTTTTAATGTAACCCACCATTTAGGGTGGATTAACAAAGTGTATTTTTAAATCTCAAAAATTCAATCTTGAGTTTGAAACTTTTAAAACTATCAAAGGAAATGAGTTAACATAGCATTTAGCTAAAAATGTGACCTCTTCCATTGATGTATTAGTTATTTTAATAGATGATAATATTTATGTTGGAACTCATTTTCAAACCTTGAAAGTTGTTGATATTACAAATAATTTTAACATAGGACTTGAGATGGATGATTGAGATTGTTTTTTTCACAAGATGATTTATATTATAATCAATTTTATTATTTTATAAACCAATCATATCTTGATACTTTAAATAAACAACACAGAAAAGCACTTAAGTTGCAAGATTTAATTTTTATAATATAAAATGTTATATTCTATATAAATAGAGATGGCATGTTTTTGTGTTTCTTAACTTGTAAATAAATCGAGAAGATTCATAAGAGTTTCCATGCAAAAAGTTGTGGTGGAAACAATGCAGTGAAAAATAATGCATATAAAAATCCTACATGCAAGATGTTATTGGTCCACATTTTTATATATTAGTGTAAGTTAGTAAGGTCTTGTATACTGTGTCAAATTTTCATTGGCAAAAATAGACTACCAACTATGTCTTTGTACCTTTTCATCCCTAAGAAACATTTCTCAGAGTGGAGTATTATTTTTATTTATATATTTATCAAACAATATTAACTAAACATACATTTGAAAAACTACTAATTACTTTAGTAAATGACCCAAAGTTATACCATTAAAAAGGTCTGTTACTTTTAAAGTAATCTAAATGTTGAATTTGTTTTTCAAGATTTGGTGTATATATGAGATAATTTATAGTTAATATTTAAATTTATTCGGATTTTATTCTATCATTTCAATTCATTATTCAAATTATTATCCTAAAGATTTTGAAAACATTATTGGTTGACCAAATGATGGTGAAGTCTACAACATGGTATTCTATATTCATGTTAGCTTATGGTTTAAAGACTAATTTTCTTATTGAACTAAAAGGTTAATTGAGCTAAGACTACCTTTCCATATATGTTAGAAGGTATTAATACTGTATAAAATATAATAACCTTTTATCCCTCGGTGAAATTGAGGCAACTACTTTGCGAAAATTATAAAAAAGTTAAAAATAAACTTAAAATTTATTTTGACAACAAAACTTCAAAAGAGACTTTTAAGGTAGTTGACTTAGTGTTGTATAGGGATAAATCCAATGAAAAACCAATGCATCATAATAAATTTTATTGAATTTGGTATGGTTCTTACAAAATAGTTGTTTTTCTTGGTAAAAATGCATTTCACTTATATATTCTTAGTGGAAATTGACTATGTTATTTGATTAGCAATCATTATTTTAAGTTTTTCTTCAATTCAATTATATTTATTCCATCCTTTTATTTGTCTACTATGATTTTATTTCTTTTGGTTTTCTTTTTCCATTGTTCTTTGTTTTGTTTTGGTGTGAATTGGCTATTTTGTTAGAATTTACAAGACATTCATCATTATGAAGGAGATCATAATAAATTAGGTCATATTATTATAAGTATTCCTTTATTAGAGAATTGAACACTTTGTTGAAAATTTGATCAATTTTTTTAATAAATAAACAAGTATTATGTGTGTGTGTGTGTTAGTGTATTGATTTTTGTTCTTCTTAGACATTTTCATGTTAATATTTTATATTTGCCATGACATGTTATTTTAAAAACCTATTTATTAATTAAAAAATATTTAAATGAATTATTGCGAAGATGCTTAGGAAATGATTGACTTGGATCGCACTCCTATATTTCTCAAATTCAGAATTCTGATTAGAAACTAATTTCAAAAGTTAAACTGACTAACAAGTTTGTTATTATTATATAAAAATCAAGTACCCCCTTTCCAAATTTAAAATTGTCTAATTTTGTATATGGTGGCTTAATCCATGAAGCTTAAAATTACTGGTGAGAGTCAACTTGACTGCATTCATTTAATGTTTTTCTGTGTATATGATTTAATATGACATAATGTAATGTTGATAGGTTTGAACATTCATAATATCATTAAACGAATAAAATATTTATATAATTTTTATCACAAAAATATATTTTAATATATTTATAGGTTACAATAATGTTCTCATAGCTATCGTAAGGTACTGAATATCAATGAAACAAGCCATTTATAGAGTAGTGGTGTTCGATTTAGAAAAAAATGATATAATCTATCCATTAATGATATATTCATAACAAGACATTCATGTGTTGGATATGCATTCTCATAATATGACTCAATATTTCACGCATAGTTTAGGTGGTTGAAAAAATTTCAAGCCCATAGTCAATTTTCATATTGTGGCATTAAGGTTTGAATTAAGGTTTGCATGGCTCATACGCATTGGTTATATTTACAAAGGGGTCTTTGTTTTGAATTGTAATGATTCAATTGTTATATGTTGCTTAGGAACATTGATGACCTAGCGTGTATAAGTTGTGTGATGACCTATATAGAATTTAACTTTTATAAAAGGTTACATTTTTCGTAGATTATTTAAAAATTATTTGAATATATGAATATTCTTGAGGCATATCATATACAAATCATTTGAATTTAAAGCGAGGACAGGTTGATGGATTTGATTTAGTACATGGAAATCTTTGCATTCAAATTTTATTCAGTCCTTGATTTAATTTTCAGTGGCCAAAAGGTTGCCAAAGATTTGTCGGTTAGAAAGTTATGTTGTTAGATGTTTGGTAGCCATCGAAGTACATGGTTTAGTGTTTTGCTTTGAGCATTTCATCATCCCACCAATTTAGAGGTCATGTCATACATAACTTCATTGCTTTGTCACCTTGAATACGAGTTTACCACAAAAATGTTAGTTATTATCATTTGTATTTGTTCCTCATTCAGCCACGCTCTTCACGGAAGGCACATCTATAAAATTGGTTTTCGAGGATGAAACAAGGTGATTTAAACTAAATAAATTTGTGATTTATAAATTTATTGTGTTGATTTTTTATTAGATAATGTAATGTACATTATCAGTCATACAATGAAATTAATTGCTCTAAGTTCATTCTTCCGGTTGCATTATGTTCATTCTTTCTGTTTCATGAACGTTTTTATCTTGGGATGTACAAGCTTCTATGGTTGAAAGGTTGGTAGATTTGGTGGAATACGAACTGTTGAAATCTCAGCTCATTATGAAAAGAGTTAACATTGTTTAGTTGTGTTGTGTTGTTTTTTTTAAAAGCAAAATGCTATCTTTTCGATATATGAAAGAAATGGAAGCTTTATTTAAAATTTCATAATGAAGTGAATTTATCGCATAAAATGGAAGTCTTTTTTTTTTGGTTTTCATGCATGAACCAAGAAAGGTACTTTTCATTTTTATAATACATTTAAAAAGAGATTAGAAAAATGAATAAAGGTTATATAGACAAAGAATTGGAAGGGAGCATTTCAATAAGTTTAAGAATATATATATAAAATATAGAAATTGAAATAAAGAGAAAGTAAAAGGAGAGAGAAGTGGACATTTGAAGAAGATATGAGATAATCAAAAACCAAAAAAAGTTTTAATAATAAATCATAAACAATTACACATTTATCTTAAAATCATATAATTAACTATTACCAAATACTTAGACTTATTTTTAAATGTCTACAACAAAATAGTTAATTTAATAAAATGATATAAACTTTCTAAACTCACTATATTATTATATTATATTTTTTAAAATAGTCAACTTCAAATAATCTTGTATAAGGACTTTTTAAATCGGATGATTAAAAATAATAATATTAAGAGGATAAATGCCACAAGAAGATGCTTTACATTTCATTTTAAATTTTTTGAAAGATTTCTGATTTTACTTAAGTTACTCCTAATAGCTAAGATATTTTATTCCCAAAATTAAACACTAAAAACCCTTTTTATCATTTATGATAAAGGGTTTTTATCATTTATGATATTTTATCATAAATAGGAATAATGTAGGTTTTGTTTAAAGTATCCTTTTCCGTCAGTTATGACTTAAGTAATAAATTAAATAAGCGAACACATCTTATTTTATTAAAAATAAGTTGAATCGTATTATATTTAATGGTCAACTGTATGTTTCAGAAATAAGTTTTAGTTTGGCAGCACACGCACAACATGGATACCTGTTTTGAATATTATTATATTTAGACGTTATTCGTCCGATAAATGGAATACAAACAACTTACCGACAAAATCAGCAATCATTGAAAAACATGTTCACATGTTATGAAATTATTAATGGTTGGTATTTTTAAAATCGGCAAAAATGTTTCAGATTTATATTCTTTGTCTTGTTTTTCTCTTATCTGACAGAATACTGAAGCTCACTATTTACAGATTTTGCCATTGTTTCGTGTTTTGCATGTCATGCGATGTATTTATCACTATTTATTTTGATATTTGTATCATAATTAAAATTAGCGTAAATTGAAGTAACTTGAGAAGTGTTATAAGTCTGGGTGGAATATTGGACTGGCTGCTAGCTTTAGATGGAAGCATTCCTCGGATTGGCCGTCAGGAGGGTCAGAGGGGGATAGGCAAGAGCTAGCTCAGATACTTGCTCCTCGTGAATGCAACTTCATGGTGGGGTAGGATGTCCTGGCTTGGAATAACAGTGATTTATCAGGGAAATATTCTGTTTCAGCTGGTTATGGTGTGTTGCTTATGCAGGTGTTTGGGGACATTGAGAATTCTTGGTGGAAGCAAGTGTGCAGTAAATTTCCTTGGCTCAAGTGCAATTTTTTTATATGGCTGGTGGTTTTATCTGGGATAACTTGTGCAAGAGAGGATTTCAAGGTCTCTCGATGTGTGTTTTGTGCTGTAAAAGTGAAGAGAGTGTCTCTCATCTTTTCTTCCAGTGTTCCTTTTCTAGGAGGCTTTGGCATTTTTGGTGGACAGTGTGGAACCAGGTTGTTGGCATGTCTCTTCTTTGGCGGATTTCCTTGCCTAGTGGGGGTAGGCTCCTGTTGAGACCTCTTTTCTCCGAGTTGCTTGGGCTCTGAGACCAACTTTCATTATCTGGCATCTGTGGTTGGAGAGAAAACACATAATTTTCCAAGATGTGCAGTTGGCTATCCATCATTTGCGGTGGAGGATTCTTCATTCTATGGGAGAAACTACTGCGGCTAAGTGTGACATCGTTGAGGTTGTGGATCCTAGAGAGGTTGTTTTTTTTACGCGTCTTGATCTTCCTCTTCACTAGAGAACTACTAAGGGTGTTCGCCAGATTATGAGAAATAGATGTCGTCATTCCCTTAGAAAGATAAGTAGGGAGGGGCACTGGGGTCCTCAGGGGGTGTTGAAAATCAACATGGATAGCTCCTCTCATGTAAATCCAGACCATGTTGGTATTGGAGGTGTTCGATGGACTAGTGCTAGAACTATTGAGTTTATCTTTTCTATTTATAAGCACTAGTATATTAGCAATGTGATGGAGGCTTTTGCCATTCTCTATGTTGTGGAACATCGTTGTGCTCTCAGGGGGAGATGGATCATTTGTGATTCGATTCCCAGGGTGTTGTGATGTTAATGAAGAGGCAACAGCTTGAGGCTATCATTATAAAATAGATTCTTAATTTGTGTGCTTCTTTGGATTCTATTTCTTTTTACCGTATTCCATGAGAATGGAATGGGGTTGTAGAGTGTTTGGCTAAATAGGCTTCTAATCATCTCCATGATTGGAACATTGTGAAAAGGGGTCAATTACCCTAGAATTTGTCTCAAAAACTGGATCAATTAATAAAGATTGATAGGGATGTGTAATACTCTGCTTTGTATTGTTCTTTTCTCGGATTTAATAAATTTTTACCCCTCTTTATTATATAAATAAGTTTTTGTTTAAAAACAAAAATAAATATTAAAAATATGTTAAAATATTTGAAGAAATTGAAGAAAATAGTGAGAAGTTGAGAAAGCATGGAAAATTATAAAATTAACATATGAAGTAATAGGAACTTGAACAATGGCAGGTTTAAAACAAAGTTAAGAAATGATTATATAAGAAGGCATAAGTTTCAATTTAGAATGAGAATAATTGGAATATTAAATTATTTATCGTGGAAAAAATGTTTTCAAATTTTAAAATAAAATTATTATTATGAAAAATTATATATCTATTATATATTTTATAATTTATTTATTTTTATATAAATCAAATTTAATTTTTTTAAATATAAATTTATATTTTGATTTAATTTGTTTTAAACATTTTTATTAATTCATCTATTTTATCAAGGTTCATTATCACATATTTTTCAAAAGTTATAATATATTCCACCTTATATTATTTATGGAAGAAAGCTTATTTATCATGATTGAATTCACACACATTATTAATATATATATATTTTGTTATTTATTATATTTTTCTATCAAAAACATTAATTTCATAGTTGAAATAAAATATAACCATCATCATCATCATCATCATCATCATCATCATCATCATCATCATCACCATCATCATCATCATCATTAAATCTTATAAAAAGATAATAAATTTACTTTTAAAATACATGTACAATAATACGAGTTTACCAAAACATGAAATTATAAATTTAGATACAAGACATTATTATTTCACACAAATATAATAGAGATAAATAAATTATAATTAATTTATAATACTAACATATATGTATATTAATAGTATTTTTCGTATATAATATAATTTTTAAATTTTTATAATGTATGTGGTAAAATCTATATATTACTTATAAATTAATTATGATTATTTGTATATTATTATTTTTTTATTATGATGTGATAATATTTTCTTATGATAATTTATTTTTACAATTTCATTGTTATGATTATTTATAAATATAATGCTTAAAATTTATATATTACTTTCTTTAATTTATCATGATGTGGTAATTTTTTTTTATGATAATTTATTTCTACAATTTTTTTGTTACAATTTTTGTATAAATATATGTATATATTTTATTTATTTATTAATTATATGTGTTAATGTTTTTTATAATAATTTATTTTTAAAATTTTATTGTTATGGTTATTTATGAATATGTTGCCCTAAAATTTATATATTATTTATAAATTAATTATGATTATTTATATATTTTTTATTTATTTATTATGATATATTAATACCTTTTATGATTATTTATTTTTATAATTTTATTGTTATGATTATATATAAATATGATGTGGTAAAATTTATATATTACCCTATAAATTAGTTATGATTATATGTATATTATTTTTAATAATAACATTTTTTTTAAGAATTTATTTACAATTAATTATGAATATAATGCCATAAAATCTATATATTACTTATGATTATAGGTATATTATTTATTTATTATGTGTAATAATGTTTTTAATGATAATTTATTTTTAAAATTTTATTGTTATGATTATTTATGAATATGTTGAGCTAAAATTTATACTATTTATTTACAATTAATTATAAATATAATGCGATTAAATCTATATATATATATATATATTATTAATATTTTTTTATGATAATTTATTTTTACAATTTTATTGTTAGAATTATAGATAAATATAATGTAGTAAAATATATATTTTAAAACTTCACTATTATGATTATTTATAAATATATTATAGTAAAATAAATAAATATATATATATATATATATATATATATATATATATATATATATATATATATATATATATATATCTTTTTATTTATTATGATATGGTAATATTTTTTAAGACAATTTATTTTTATAATTCATTATTATTAGGATCTTTAATTTTTTTTTTTTTTTTAAAATTTCATTGTTATGATTATTTATAGGTATGATGTGGTAAATTCATATGTATTAATTATTTTTACAATTTCATTGTTATAATTATTTATAAATTAATTATAATTATTTGTATATATGTATATTATTTAATACTTATAAAGTAGTTATTTTTTATTAGATTGGTTAAAAAATAAGTTTTGAAAGGTCATGTAGTCTTATACAATGATGGGATCTAAAAATTAAATGTTTAAGCTCTAATGGAATGTCTCTATCAATGGTGACAAAATAGATGGCAAAATCCCCACTCAATAGGATCTTCCACCAAAACCAAACTGAAATGAATTGAAATACAAACTTACTAGGAAACTTTTGTATAGTTTTCACCAAAATTATCAAGGTCACCTGACCCCTTTTTCAATGATATTCTAAAGGTTGTCACAGGGTTCCTCTAAATGGAGAGACATACATGAAGGTTGGACCTTTACTTTTCTTCCTGTTTTATTTTTTTGAACCACTAACCATCCTTCCTTGTTTTGAAGGTGAAGGCCTAGAGAGACATTCTCAATTGGAGTGTAGGGCTGTGATTTATCATTTGTTGTTATCCATGGAATAGTATATGCTTTAGATGAGTCCAATTCTGAGATCTCCATCAAGGGGGAGGCTAGGATTGATACAACCTTCCTTGGAGAGAAAAGATCAACCGATAATTCATCTTCAGAGTGTAATAAGCTTTTGGGATCCTTCTTTGAAGTAAGGGAAGTATGGACTTTAGAGAAAGAAGAGATAGAGTCCTCGCTATCATTGACCCACTCTTCGTCAATGACAGGTAATTAGTTATGATTATATGTATATTATCTATTTATTTATTATAATGTGGTAATAATTTTGTATGATAATTTGTTTTTAAAATTTTATTGTTATTTATTTATAAATTAGTTATTTTTATGATTTCATTGTTATGATTATTTATAAATATGATGTAGTAAAATCTGTATACTACTTATAAAATACTTATTTACTAACATACATATCTTAGATAAATCTATGTAAAATATATAGATAATATCATTCTCCATTAATTAATTATGATTATTTGTATATTATCTATTTATTTATTATGATGTTAATATTTTTTATGATAATTTATTTTTATAATTTTATTGTTATGATTATAAATAAAATATGATATGATAATAAATATGATGATGTAATTTTTTTGTGATAATTTATTTTTGATGCGATAACAAATATGATATGGTAATATAATTATTTATTTATTAATTATGATATTGTAATTTAATGTAATGATTAGGTAGAAATCAATTTCATACTAAAAATTAATAATCTTTAAAATGTTAGATGTTAAAAGTCTATATTTTATTTAATTTAAAATAGTTATTATTTTATCTACTTAACAAAGAGTTCAATTTACTCTTTTTTTAATGACGTGTTTATTTTTTATTTAATCATGTAGATTTTGGGATAATTAAATTTTTTTATGTTTTTTTTTATTTTATAATATGGACTTTCAAATAATTAAATGCCAACATTCTCACGTTTTTAAATAATATGATGCAATAAAATTTATATATTATCTATAAATTATACATTATCTATAAATTAATTATGATTATCTAATTATTTATAAATATAATATAATAAAATATATATATTACTTACTAACTAATTATGATTATTTATAAATATGATATAGTATTTAATTTATATATTATTTATAAATTAATTAAAAGAAAAAAAACCTCAATGATTATTAAAATAATTTTAATATCATGTTAATTAATGTCATAAGATGTGTAAATTAAAAAAAAATAGAAAATAAAAATAAAAATAATCTTTTGCTTCAATAAATATTGTAATAATTTCTTTATTTCATATAAAAAGTTTATAAATGTTTAATCATTTCTTTATAAAATGTTAAGCATATATATTTATTATTATTATTACAAAAATGGTATAAAAAAAATAAAGTTAAATAACAATCTCATTTATATCTAAATTGACATACAATACTTGAAAAAAGGAAAATGAATGAACAAGGTTTATATAGGTAAGAACTGAAAGGGACCACTGCAATAACGTAGATTGTCTTTATAATTTTTACAATGTACATAGCATTCACATGCTATAGACATAAATTAAAGTAGGGGGAAAACGGATGAAGGAGAGAAGTGGATATTTGAAACGTGTATAATATTTATTTTAAATTCATAATTGACGAGATATAATTTTCATTAAATTATATTAATAATTATTTATAAATATTTAAAGTTATTTTTAATTTTTTATAATAAAATATTAATTTATATTAAATATTTATATATATATTTAATTTATTTAAATATTTCAAGTAAATTAATATAAATATTCTCAATTCATTAAATTCTTATTTTATATCTTTAAACATACTCAACTTCAAATGTTATTGTTTAGACAACTTTCTAAATTAAAGAGTTAAGATAATAATATCAAAAGTATAGATACCAAAAAAAGATTCCTTGCATTTCATTTTAAATTCCTTAAGGTAAATTGTGAAAGGATTCAATATAAATCCTTTTTATAATTTCATCACAAATAAGAATAATCTAGGCCAGGGGTTTAAATATCTTCTTTAATCCGGTATGATTAAGTGATCGATTAAAGAAGCAATCACATGCTATTTTATGAAATATATTTTGAATCATATTAGATTTATTTGGTCAACTCTCTGTTTGAGAAATATGTTTTAGTTTCGCCGCACATGCAGATCATGGACACCTGTTTTGAATATTATTATATTTAGACGTCATTCGTCCCACACATGGAGTACAAACAACTTACAAAACAATTAGCAATTATTGAAAAACATGTTCATATGTGGTGAAATTCTTCATGACTGGTATTTTAAAAATCTGCACAAAAGTTTTTAGATTGAGATTCTTTGCCTGGCTTTTGTTTTGCGTAACAGAATATCTAAGCTTACTAGTTACATATTTTCTCATTGTTTCATGTAATGTATTTATTGTTATATTTATTTATTTTTATTGAAAAGTGTATTTTTATTAATATAAAAATATAGTAGAATGTTAGTCATATAAAAAATGGATGAGAAAATTACATCTCAAAAATTAAGTCAGTCTAAGTTAAATTAGTTTCAAGGGCTTGAAAGATATAAACAAGAAAAAATCTCTTATTCTTTTTAATTTCAGTCCATAACTCTGTAAGAGGTGTAGAAGGAATAGCAACAGTAATAATCTATATTGAGGTTTAACTGGGACATGATCCTTATCCGACTCAGAGGTATCAGATTCATGTAATCTCTTGATTCCTCCACCTAAAACAATTTCTTTTACATAGGTCTTTTAACCTCTGTTCTGAAATTTTTTATTGGTCCATCTGTAGATTTTTCCTTGACCTCAAAGGTCTTCTTAGTAGATAAGTCTACTTCTTATTTCAAAAGAGGATGCTCATATCGCTGTCAACTTTTAGGTTTAATGAGCTGATCTTTTTTTTCTTCAATCTATTGATGTGCCTTGGAGATGACAACCTTGATAGAAAAAATGACATCTAAATGCAATTTTTTCATAATCCAAAGTTTTGATCCAAAGGGAATGGTCATGTTTTAACTACATTCTATTTAGAAGACCTTTGCTAAGATCCACCTCCACAAAAATGCAAGCATAGGTGAAGAGTCTTTGATTAAATCTCTCAAAATCTATCTTGATGAATCTTTCCAAACAATTTTCAATAGTTCCACACACTAAAATGTGTCAAAAAAGAAGAGGAAGATTTAGGAGCCAAATCCAAACAGGGGTTTTGGACATCACCATAGTAGTAGGATCAAAACCTAAAAACTAAATGCTCCTAAACAACCCAGCGCTACCTCAAAACCAAGGGCCTTTTTGAAAAACTATTTTAAAAAAATTGAGGAAAACTTAATTACAAATAAATTCTTTGAACATAAGTGGATCATACATTCCTTAGTTCAGGTAGAATAGACCCATTAGTACAGATCCTTTGACCAAAGCCAAAATCCTTTAAATCTACAAATAATAGCATATTTTTGAAAATATAAAATTAAGGTATTTACCTCTGAAAGATATATTTCTAATGCTAGCATCTCATCCAATTACTTTACGATATATGAACTTGGGGAAACTGTGAGGGAGGCTGAAATAGAGAGAGCCATGAAGTAAGTTGCATCCTTAAAGAAGATAGATCAAAAACCTTGTTTTGAACCAACTCCAAAATGAAACTTTAATGCCATAATAATGTTGGTAAAAAAACCTTAACTATAGAGAGAATTATAAAGATAGTCGCAACTATTATGGCAGGGATGTTAATAACCTGCAATCTTATGACCATCCTATGTTATTTTGTTACTACCTAAGGTTTCCACTTTCCACTCTTTCTTCAAAGATATTTTCATAATCTAACTCATCATAATATTTATTTTGATATTTAGATCATAATTAAAATTAGTATAAATTGAAATAAAAAGATTTAAAACAATCTTTTAAATAAGATTAATTAAAATATTAATTTTATTATATATTATGAAAATAAGTTTCTAAATTATAAAACAAATTTATCATGAGCAATCATATATCCATTATATACTAGATACTTTATTTTTCATCTTTGTTATGAATTTATGTTTTTGTTTGAATTTTTTTTAAACATTTCCATTATTTCATCTATTTCATGAAGTTTTTTTTATGTTTCCTAAAATTTATAATATATTTCAGTTTATATTATTGACCAAAGCAAGCATGTTGATTATAATCGAATTTATATACATTATCAATTTTATTTAAAACATTTTTTATACAAATAATATAATTTCCATCATTTAATCAATTTTACTAATCCTAAAATAAATGTGTAATAACATGAGTTTACCCCAAAAATGAAATCATAAAGTTAAATCTTATTTATAAAAAAGATTAATAAGTTGAATTGTATGCTAAAAAAATATACATTTTATTAATTTCAAACTCGAAACTAAAATTATGTGGTTGGGAAAATGAAGTGTTTAACTTCAAAATATTTAAATTCATCAACTAAATTAATTATTTAAATCTATATATAAAATTAACATATAAAGTTTATATTTATTTGATTTCAATTTCATAGTTTAGTGATATTGTGTCAATATGTGTTAAAGGGATTGCATGCCAAAATGTGACATGAAACTGACCTTAATAAGTTTCACCTAATACAAATCCGTCCATTGTCAAGATTTTAGTATTCACATTAATATTTTCGAGTTAATATATTTATGCTGGTTGTATAGGTGAGTGTACATGAGTATCACTTATAAAAAGAGAGAATATGATTAATTGAGAGAATTATTAAATGTTAAATACATTAACATTTCATAAGATATTTAAAATAAAAGTATGAATATGTATTTTTAACAAGTTATCTTCTTCAAAATATAAGAATTGTGATAAGGATAAACTTTTTGTATGTATATATTTATTTATATATAAATAAATAAATAATTTATATTAATTTAAAATTACAATTTTATTTATAATATTTAAAATATTTTTTCAAAATTATATAAAACAAAAATAATTTGACAAATGTGTTTCTTTAATCTAATATCATCATTAAAAATAATAATAAATAAATTTATAAAATTGATCATATTTCTGTACTTGTATTCCAATCATTTACACACTAAAATAATTCTTCTTTCCCTTAAAATAAACTGCAAAATATTCAAACTGTCTTAATCCTTTTCAGGTATGGAAAGTAACAAAATAAAAAGAAAAAGCCTCCTTGATTGGAATAATTTTAATATCATGTCAATTAATGTAATATGGTGTGTAGTTTAAAATCTTCCCGTGTGTTTTAATAAATATTGTTACAGTTGCTTGATATAAAAAGTTTATAAGTGTTCCAAATAAAATTATAAAATATTTTTTGATTATTTATTATAAAATTATTATAATTTTATCAATAAATTGAATTCAAATAATAATGATATTTTTGTTTGAATTGACATCTGACACTTGAAAAAAAGAAAATAAATAAATAAGGTTCATACAGGTAAGAATTGGAAAGTAACTACGGCAAAGAAAAATTGTAAAAAGAAATACGTGGAAAAGAAAAGTAAACATTTGGAAGGTGTATAGAGAGGATACTTCTACTATCAAAAGTTTATAAATACGATAAAAATACATATTTTAAATTACTAAGAGGTAAGTATATAATTATCTTAAAATTATAAATATAAATAAATATAATTATTAAAGTCATTTTTAAATGTTTACAATAAAATGTTTAGTTTGTACATATTAAATATTTAATTTGTTTAACTATTTCAAATAATTTAATACAAACATTTTCAATTCATTATATTTTTATTTTACATTTTAGAATTAGATACAAGGGTTATTCTTCTCTTCGTTCACCACTTCATCAGTCTTCTCTTTTGCAACAATCTTCCTAGTTGTACATAGAAAATAGAGTAAGATTTTTTTTTTAAAAAGATAAAATTTAACATAGAACCAACCACTTGCTCGGATTGCTATGTAATCAAGTCTACCTTATTCTAGCCTAAGGATCTACATATCCACTCTTAAGATATTTTTTTAAAATGATAAACATTTAACATAGAACCAACCACTTTCTCAGATTGCTATGCAATCAAGTCTACCTGATTTTAGCATGCACCACAACTTGGATAGTCTACATATCCACTCCTCAAAATCAAGGTCCGATGTAGTTCTCCTTTAAAATGTGATGGTTTCCTCCATGAGACATCATCACCAAAGGGGTTGGCACTCTAAGTCAAATAGGGAATAAACTACTCACGACACATATGAGCTTTTTAAGTTCTAGTCTAATCTCACAACTAAGTGACACACTCTAGCATAACATCTTTCTAATTGAGGCTTGTGTTCTTAGCCAAGTACTCTAACATATAACCTAGTTAAAAGGAATGATGAAGGAATCCACATTCCTAGTTCCAAGAAAAATCACATGCTAGGCACAGAAGTAAACTAAGTACACAAAATAAAGCAAGTCATATAGTACAATATGAACCTATCATTCATTTATACTCTCAATGTTATATGCACACATACATATTGTCCTACTAACTGTTATGAATATATTGCTCAACTAATAATCAACAAAATTATTAAAACAATCAAATTGGGTAAGAGTCCAAACATACAGGTACAATATGTTCCACCTGACTATATACATATAAGTTGAAGTATCCTATAATATCCCATACTATTATAGTTCATGATGACTCTACCCAAATAATAATAACCATAACTTATATATTAATTTAGGTATGGGTCAAGATATAACATATATAGTATGTACCATCCATATATTTTTCATATTGTAAAACTCTATGACATTCCATACTATCATAGGTCTTTATGCTTGAGCATCTGACTCAACACTAACAATAATATTACACCCAACGATAATAATAAAGAAAGTCAAGATTATACTATCTGAGTATACCTTCAAATAATAATCTGAAGATAACATAAACTCTAGGTGCACCTCATGATGCACTATGTTATTCTAGAAATGTCTAGTTACTTGCACAGTTAATTTTCTCATAAAATATATCATATATAAGTTCTCATCCTTATAAGATGCAATAAACTTGACCCTGTTGACAAGTTTGCATAACACTACTGTGCTACAAAATGGCTATTTACTTTCACTAGCATTTATAGCTGATGTCACACTAAGAAAAACCTATCAAGGCTAGATCTTATGCCCACGATCACTTCCCAAGATATCATACATATCCGTGATTCTATCTACATACACAAAATCAAGGCTAAATGTAGTTCTACCAAAAATACTAAAAGTATAAATGTTTACTTAATAGTTTCCTCATATGAACACATACAAAGAAAAGGTATAAATGTATTCCATAATTATAGAGAGAATAGTAGATGGTTTTTATAACCCTAATACTTACATCAAATATGTATAACCTAGGACTATTGATGTCCAACATCATTCTCATGTCCTCTTATACTGCTACACTAAGAATTTTAATTATATAGAAAAAATATATCAAATAGTTTTTATTCCACTAAGTAAATTCAAATCCTAATATTATCTTCTTAGGTATAATATATACATATAGATGGGTTACGTAAGTATGGAGTAATTATGTCATAGTTCTTGATTCAAGAGTCCTTACATAACCATATCATTTAGGTATACGTATCAAAGGACTTTAATATCATGCATGTAATATAAAATATTAATAAATACTACTTGACATGTTAGTATATCCATGCACTGTAAGATTCTAATATATAATGTGTATCATAAAGAAAAATATGTTTCAACTATGATATCATATAATATACAAATCTTACATATGAATTGATAATGTTAATTTAACATTAATTTAGCTCAAGTTTTAAATAATATTGGTCATCCAGATTAGTCAAATTTATAACACATCACCTGATCGAGTTATCCATACCCATCCAAGATTGAAAAACCATTTCACTACTTGACCGTATCATTAATGCAGCCCCATAATATACAAATCAAATAACTAATCTAAAACATAAGTTCATCAACTGGATAAGATAATCCAAGGATCATTAATACATAGAACATCTGATATAAATAAGCATACATTGACAAAACCATGCCAACCAATTATGACAACAAAAGTCTATATTAAATTGTCTATAACAAATAAAGCATAAATTAATTATTTGAATAGAAGTACATTTAAGAAATAAATATCTTTCTGATATTTCTTAGAATAGTTAGATTGACTTCTTCTAAAATTATTAAAATTACTGAAAGGCTCTAATTATGTATTTTTTATAATTTTTAGATAACACAAAATATATATTACCACAATTCATCATTTTAAAAAATATTTTGATAGTTTCCACATAATCTTTATAATATTTTCATTACATATATAAATAAAAACCCCCAAATATAAAGAAATTATATAATTCCCTCTACCCCTAGATAATTTATTTAGGAGGTTAAAAATAATGTCGACAACTAACTTGCACATCACAAAGTAATCGATTTATATCTATCTCAACAAATTTCATTAATGACATAATTTTTAAGAGAAAAAATTCATGTTATAATTATATCAAGCGATCACACTTTTATAATTTTTCAATTATATAATAATCTGTATAATAGTGTTTAATATTATACAAATTATATTCTCTTAAATTTCTAACATAATTAAATAACTAATCATATTGATTATATATCAACTATATATGTTACATGAAAACCATATTAATTATATATTTATGCATATAAATTTCAAACCATATTTATTAAATATTTAAACATATAATTATTTAAACTAACTAAAATTTGGGTCTCCCACTACGAAGGATCTTCGCTCTTCATATAGTTTGAAATAATTAATAATATTCTATTTAATAGTATTTTTATTTTACAATGGGATATATATTTAATTAATATATTATTTAATGCTACTTTTTTAATCTATCATTGGATATTTTATTTCTAAAAATATACTATTCCCACGCCTACATTGATAGTTATTTAAAATAGTCATGGGATATATTTTCAATTCTTTATCCCATAAATCAAGAATCTTACAATTTTTATATTATCAAAAAGTTATAAATATTATTTTAAAGAATTGATGTGGTAGTTTAATCCTGGGTTATTTAAGATATGCATGGTTACATGTTTTCTTTTAAATTTAAGTCTTTACTCCGTTAAATAAATGTAGCATTGACTTCTTAGAGGTTTGTTAAAAAAAGATTGTGGAAATATTTTAATTCTTTAATCTCATAAGTTAAAATATACTTAAATTTTTAAACTTGCAAAGAATCATATGGTTGGTGGAAAGATATTTGGGTCTTGATCTATTTTAGTAGTGAGATTATGTTTTTATTTTGGTCAAGATTTACATGCATATTAATATTTTGTTAAAAGATTATCCCAAGTCTTTAACTCTAAGATTATTCAAATACAATATAGTATTTGATTTGGATAAGTTTATTGCATGGTAATATTTATTTATCAAGAAATTGCAAATCTGGCTCTTGAATTGTCAATCTTGATTTTCGTTGAATTAAAGAAAAGAAAAGTACAATACTTAATATAGTAAAATACTATTTTTGTTAGACACCCAAACTTCTTCCAAAAGTTTTTAAACCATGATAAGGTATTAAAAAAATTATGGAAGGAGACAATAACTATTGTTTATAAATAATTTATATGGTAACAATGTCAGTACTCCTGACCAAAAGATTATTATGAAAGATTTTATCTGAGGACGTTGGTAACAATTATTGCATGAAGACAATGAGGTAATTAATGAAAAGGGATAACGAGAAATGAAATAACTATAGCTTACAAATACATTAAAATATATTTAATGTGTGAGAAGTAAAAATAAATTGAAGTGTATTTAAGGTAAAATGAAAGTTTTGGGTTTGTTGAAAACATTTATTTTAAATTGAAAGAATTGGTATTTTAAAAAAGAAGGGAGGTAAAGAAATAAAAATAGAGAGAGACTAAAATATATAATATCCATCGGATTTCTACAAGATTTCTTATAGAGTTTTTCTATTGTAAAATAAATACTGTCTAAATATATATTAAATCTATAATCCTCGATTCTTTTATTACAAAATACTTTATTAAATAATTATAGTAAATACTTGGTATGATTTTCTATTTGTTACTGACCAAATTTCTCATTCTTGCTTTCCAAAGCCATCTTTTCTTTCATCTTTTGCTTCCCTTTCTCGTATATCTTTCATGTCTTCTTGTGTGTGTAAATCTTTCCCTTTTTCTTTCGTTAATACTTTTTTTACTCCCCATTTCCCTTTTGCATGCCACTTGAAACTAAAGCTATAGGCTTTGTTCCCCAAAATTAACTAAAAATTCATCAGTAATTATCTATTAAAATCTTTTATAGGCTTTGTTCCTCATAATTAACTGAAAGTCCTATCAGTAATTATCTGTTAAAATCCTCATTTGTCACTCTTGATTTTTTTAAGTTAACAATAAGATAACTCAACTTTCATTTTCTAAATAAAGTTATCGTAATATTTCAAGCATTACTAATAATCACTTATTACTAATATTTAAAGTGTATGTTCATCCTAGTGTTTCATTAAGATTTATCCACATTTAATTAACATAATTAATATGTTAAATATCATAAATCAAGTATTTTCTAATACAATAATTAAACAATTTAATATTATAATAAATCTTAATTTAGACAAATTAAATATAACGTTTCTACTATTTTTAATTTCCTATTGAAAGATGCATTAATGACACAGTTTAAGAAATACAATAAAATATATCTCACAACATAGTAATGATTATAACCAATTTCAAATCCATAGATATAAAGGTAGAAACATAAGATGAAATTGGGATGTGATATTTTTGTTTATGATGATCTGAGTGGTTTTTCTAGATTTGAAGGCGATGGTAGGGGCCTGGGATATTCTCTCCCATCCCATGATGATGACATTAGGAGTTGGGATTCTCCCTCAAGGCCAATTTCTACGAATAGTTCTAGGAATCTCTCTTGAAAGAAATCAAGATGAGACATTAGAGGATCAGTAAAACACTAGTTAGGAGCTCTTATTTATGGACGAGGATCCTGCTGCCCTAGGAGGATGGGGTGGTAAGCCTCAGCACCTGCCATCTGTGTTACCTCTCCCAATGTCCATGTTTGTTACCACTGCTTAAGTGTTATCTTTATTGTTATATGTTCCTTGCTCTTTCTACTTTGCTATCAAACTATTGATGTGATGTTTCTTTTTGTGGATGTGGTCATTTTTTGACCACTTTAAAACTTTATCCTAAATGTCTTTACCCTTGATGTGATTATGTTCATGAGATGTGATATTCCACCTTTTTTTTTTTTATGATTAACACTATATCTTATTTGATTAATATATAAATACACTATTTAATCGAATAATATAATTATACTCTTATTTTATACTTTTAAAGATACTCCACTTCAAATGTTCTTATTTAAATGACTTTCTAAATTAAATAATTAACATAATAATATCAAGAGTATTAGTACAACAAGAAAATACTTATGGCATTTCATTTAAATTTTTTAAAAATCTTTATGATTTTACTTAAGTCACTTCTAAATCACAAGGTATTTTGTTCCCAAAATTAAAGTAAATTGCGAAATGATTCAGTAAAAATTCCTTTTATAATTTCACCACAAAGAAGAGTAATCTAGGCCTGGGTTTAAATATCCTCTTCAGTCAGTTATGATTAAGTGAGAGATTAAAGAAGCGATCACATGTTATTTTATGAAAAATATATTGAATCATATTAGATTTATTGGTGAACTGTATGTTTAGGAAATATGTTTTAGTTTGGCAGCACATGCAGAACATGGATCCTTGTTTAAAATACTATTATATTTGAAAAAAACCAAACACCTTGCGAATAAATCAGCAATTATTGTTCATATGTTGGGAGGTTATTCATGTCAGGTATTTTTATAATGTGCACAAAACTATTCAGATTGAAATTCTTTGCCAGGTGATGCTTTTCTGTGACAGAATACCGAAGCTCACGAGTTACAGATTTTGCCCCTGGTTCTTGTTTTCGGAGTTGTCTGTTGGCGGAGGTTGTGTTTGGGTGTTTGATGGACCCACCTGTCCATTAAGGCAGCTTGTCTTGTCCATAATGGTATCTCTGGATTGACTTCCTGATTCCTTTTATTTATGATAAATCGAAATGCATGTTTAGATTTATCCTAACAGACATGTAGAAAACAAATGATGCTTTTGATACATATAAGATTTGGTTTGGCTGTTGTGACATCATTGTCTACGCTGAGTTATTCCATTTAAATATTTATTTTGCAAACATCTCAGATTTGTAAGACATGAAATGAACGGCGAATGTGTTTTTTTCATAATAAATGTTTATAAAATGCTTGATCAACATATGTTGTGTTGACCCATTTGTTTGTTGTTTAAAGTCTATTATTGAAATCAGATTTAAGTTTAATGGTGTGTAACCAATGCAGATCAATAATTTACAACATCAATTCAATTATATTTTCAACATCAATTGCCCTGGCTTTGATAACTATTCTAGTTCCCTTTTTATTTTTCTGTGGCTTTAGCTCAGAGGTTAAACAGAAATAAAAAAGAGGGCGAGTGGGGGAGAGAAAAGTAAACGCTCACCCAACATATATGTTTTTTCTGTTTTTATAAATTCTTTTTGTGGACGTTGATTTATCTCTACACCTTGATGATGCAAATTTTCCAATTGTGTAAAGGTATACAAAAAGAAATATATAATTGATTGAAATATGTTTAATTTTGAAATGAACTTGAATAAAAAATGATTTGTAAAAATATTGATCCTTCAACATACTACAAATCCTGAGTAGTCGTGAATACATAAGCACAGATTTTCATAGCATACAAAGGCTCTTGAGATATCATGTTTGTGCATACCATATCAAATCTCACCCAAATCTTATATAAGTGGTGTAAGATGGACATTCATATTTTACATTTGATTCTTCTCTATAATAATAAGCGAGTGTAAAGTAATCCTTTCAAATTCTTAATCATAAAAGAATATTATAATTAACCTGGATAATAAATTATGATAAACAAATTGTAACCAAATTATCAAAAGGATTAGACCAATCCATAGACAGGACAAGTTTAATACTTAGTAGTTTTATGTTAAACTTTCTAGAGCACAGTATCTCAATATTCTTTTATTTTTTTAAAGTTGTGGGGTATGCACATTAAACCATTTTCTTCGCTACTATGATCATAATGCAAATTCAATCAATTATCCAAATATGTGCATAGCTATGTAAAGTTTAATGTATTTATAAAATAATATGTCACATTAAATTTGTGGTCCCATTCACAACTTCATGATAATCTACATTATCACAAATATGATACATACTCTTGATAAGTTGTTTTATTTAAAGGATTTAATGTTTCAAAATTTCCAAGAAATATTGATAAATATTGTGAAGAACATCTAGATCACTTTACGTAGATTTTTACTACCCTCATGTAACAAATCAAAAAGTTTCTTTTGGAGTATTTTCATAAACTATACAAGGTAAATAATACCAAATTTTTATTAGTCTACCTGCAAGGTTCATTAACACCTAAAAAGATGTAGAGGATAGGCTCGATATATAATTTTTTAAACTTAAAAGAAGATATAGAGTTATTTAATGAACTTGTTGATATTTCCATTGATCTAGGGGAGACTGTTCACTATTTTATTACCAAATTTGCTAGGATGCGTCATAAAATTCACATGATATGAGACTAACCAAAAAAATTACCTAAATTAAAATTTTTAATTTATTGAGTTTAAAATACAAAATTGATTTAGATAATAAGGACATAACAATTTGTGATGTTACAATTACTTCTTGCATTGAATATGAAAATAAGTTAAAACATGCTAGATTTAAAGATTGAGCTTTTACTGGATCAACTTCTTATAATGAATTTTTTTGAAAGCAATACATAATCTTGGTAATGAGTTGGTCATTGTCAAATGACAAATGAGTGACAAATCTTCAACATTAAGGAAATCTCCTAATCATAAAAAATGTAAGAATTTTTATGTTTTTGAAATATAACATGATCATAATAAATGTATAAATATTGAAAATTTTAAAAGAGTTATCTAAAAGAAAGATAATATTTCCATTGACTTGGGTGATAACATAAACATATGTGGTTATGATGAGTCTTCGTATGATATCAAGAATGTTAATTTTTATGTTGTTAAAATAAAGCAAAGGGATTATATTTCTCTCCCTGAAGATTATTCAAATATAACCAACAATCAAACATATATTTCCAACCTCTAACACAAGGTAAAGGTAAAATTGACCATTATATTATTGTTATAGATACTTCTACTGCAAACTCTCAACAATCTATCATTTCATCTAAAAATATTCAATAGTGCACATTATTCTCATTGTAATACCCAAAAGTTATAGTCATATGTACATCATCCTAAGGTTGATGTATATAACATTATTGATAGTTTTGTAGCCATTAAAGCTTCTTTTTTTTCTTCAAGTTGTTGGTTTACTTGGCCCACTTTATAAATTTAATGATGCTATTAAAAACTAAAATCTCAATAATATAATTGGATTTCAATGAGAATATAATAATAATTGATTTAATTCAATTTTTTCTTAGTACAATGATCCCTTAATTGATTACATTCCTCTTTTTTATGTTTTTTTAAAATTAGTGATGCGGTTATTCATAAATTTATTCTCGATACGAGATCTTTTAAGAACATTATGACTATGTTTATTGTTGATCAAATATGCATATCTAATAAAATTGATAATTGAAAATATACTATTTTGATTATTATCAAACCAAGAGCCAGGGTAAGTTTCATGACATTGTTATCAAAATAGCTCAAGATAAAAGAATCAGGGTCATTTCAAATGTATAAATTTTGTATATCCCTTCTTAACTATGTTATGTTGTTATTAAGAGATTGGTTAAAATAGACTGTTGCTTTTGTATGTAAGGATACTACTTGAGTCCCTATTGGCAATAAAATTGAAATTATGCATAGGAGAAAATGGAATAATAATCATATAGAATATATACTGATTAATATTGCATAGGATGAAAATAAAATTGGTACTTATGAATTGTTAACTGTGGATGACCATTATCAAAAATAAATAAGAACCACTTATAAAGAATCCATTTCGTCTTTGTACTTCAATGGACCTTGTTCATAGCATAGGAGTGATACTAGAATTGTTTTAATTTCTTTCACAAGTAATTTTTTTGGTACGCTTTTAAACTATCATTTGAAAACACTAATAACACAACTTAATTTGAGACTTTCTATTTAGGTATTGAAAAATAAATATTATTTAATATCAAATATTTAGATATTTTTTTATATTTTAAGTTAATTGTTAGACAAGTAAGAAAATTTTATAAAAATAATAAAATTCATCTCCATAGATATACTAAGATGGTTTGGTCACATACTGAAAGATTTGATGCATTTAATATCATGCACATCCTTATAAAATTTAATTATCATGTTGATAAGCTTAATTTTGTTGCTTCTAGTCCTACACTAAGTTACATCGAACAAATTGTAGATTATTATTTTTCTAGATTTTCAGAAAATAAGTTCTAGATCTTAGTAATAATTTACCTATATTTCAATATGATGACCATATTGATGTATTTTTAAATGTTAATTATTTTGATCATGACTAATATGTGTGAAATTGTGGTGATTATTTATAGATAAGCACTAACAAGATGCTTATTGATTCGGTCAATTTAGAATCCATGTTGATGCCACATGGTCAATTTAAGATCTCATGAACTAAATAACCATCTAGGAGATCTATATGTGAGACTATTCCCATTAATCTTGGTACTAAATAAGATCATATGCTTTTATATTAAGGTATATGTTTTACTACTGAGAAAAGAGTTTAGTTGATTATATTGTTTAAATAAAATTTTGATATATTTTGTTGGTCCTACAAATATATAAAGATTTATGATATCGAGATAATAAAACATGACATACTAATTAACCTACTTACAAAACCCAATAGTTATAATTTTAAAATAATAAGCACCATATTGGAAGATATCATCAATAAGGATGTTGATATGATTTGAAATGATGGTGTCATCTTTCCTTTACGATACTCAAATTGAGTAGTAAATTTAGTTCATGTTAGAAATAAAAATGGTTATTTTCATCACATACTAAATGATTTTAGGCATTTAGTATCACATACATCCTTAGATAATTTAATTATAATGTTGATAATCTTACTTTTTTTTCTTCTAGTCCTATACTAAGTGACATAGAACCAACTTAAGATTATTCCTTTTCTAAAAATTTTAGACAATAAGTTCTAGATCATATTAATACTTGACTTGTATTTGACTATGATGAACAAATTGATGTGTTTTTTAAGGTCAATTATTTTGATCATGATTAATATGCGAAAAAATTTGGTGATTATTTATAGACAAGAACTAATAATATGTATATTGATTTGGTCAATTTAGAATCCATGCTAATGCCACATGATCAACCTAGGATCTCACGAACCAAAGAACCATGTAGGAGAATTATATGTGAGACTGTTCCCACTAATCTTGGTATTAAATAAGATCCTAGGTTTGTATATTAAGGTATATGTTGTACTACTAAGGAGAGAGTTTAGTTTATTAGATTTTTTAAATAACTTTTAGATATATTTTTTTGGCCTTAAAAAGATATAAAGATTTATGCCATCAAGATAATAAAACATGACATACTTATTAACCTAGGTATTAAACCCAATAGGTATAATATAAAAATAATAAGCCCTTTATTGGAAGATATCATCAATAAGGAGTTTGATATGATGCAAAATGATGGTGTCATCTTTACTTTATGATAGTTGGATTAGGTAGTAAATTTAGTTCATGTTATAAATAAAAATGGTGATATTCGTATTTGTGTATATTTTAGAGATTTAAATAGAACAAGTTTTAAAGATATATTTTCTTAGCCAAAGGTAGATTGCATTTTGTAGTAGATTATAAGATATAAAATGATGTCACTTATTAAAAGATTTTCTAGGTTAAATTAGATATTTTCAAATCCAACATATAGACATAAAGTTAAGTTTAATACATGTAGAGAAACATTTAGTTTTAATCGAATTAAATTTGATTTAATAAACACTATTTCTCTCCATCCAATGATTTTCATACTTTGATTTGGTCAACTTTGACTGCTATAATAAATATCTAAGAAACTAGTGCTTTCCTGTAGGTTCTACTCACAGACCTAACAACTCAATCACAATTAGAGATGCCTAGGAGAGTTGAATACAAGATCCAATAGTTTTTATAGTCATTTGAAACCATTATGGACTTGTTTTGAACCATATCTTCAACATCAAGTCACTATTAGGGTTCTAAGAGGGTTTAAACCTATTTCCACTCTTAACGATCATTAATAAATCATAGCCCCTTAATATCGAAACTAATGCATAAAATTTTGATCTTGGACCCTTCCCCATCTCTCCTTAATATCTCAATTTCCCATGTAGAAGTTACACATGCCAATGCACACTTGGAAGTCCTTCTCGAGTTTGTATGCCTTCATTTTGTGTGCTCGAGAGACCTCAAAACCACTTTTCATACTTTTTATTGAAAACCATGACCTCAAAATTAGTGAAAATGCTTGAAATAACATATCATACTTTTGACAACACTCAAATATCCATAATTTCCTTTGAAATAGAACCTCATACTTCATTAGGCCATACTCTCTCTCTTGACTTGCTTAGACCTTGACATGCAAATCACATGAGGACTTGAAACTGACCTTCATGCCTCTTTCCATGTTCTTTACACTTGAATTTCATAATAAAGTAACCTCTCTCATTCTTATACATTGCCTTACATCTTTCATATGCCTTAAAAATAGATCATGATGCCACATTAGTCTAGGCAGAGTCTAGAAATGGTCTAGTTGTAGATTTGATCTTTAGGTCATATGGTTATAGGCTCACCTTGAGACTATTATCAATTCTCCAATGCTTTAAATACATGATCAATCAACCTAATATATCCTCTTATGCCTTTGTGCATCCATTTCACCAATCCACCATGCTCATACCTTCTCACTAGGACTTTACATGACATGACTAGTGCCATGACTAGGCTTCTCAATCACTTGAAACTTGAGAACTAATTTTAAAACTCTTTGATTCATCATAAAACACTCTCAAATAATTACAACAACCTTGAAAAAAAATAACAAAAGAATCATTAGGTTTCCTTCAAATTCTCTCTCAATAAAAATACATTAGGTTGCCTTCAAATTTTCTCTCAATAGAAGAGACATAAAGTTGCCTTCAAATTCTCTCTTGTCACATGGCTTCCTTGTCACATTAAGCACACAAGCTCATACCTCAAAGACCACTCACTATGTATCCTCACTAGATGCACCTTGACATCAATGACAATACTTCTCAATGAACTCCCCCTTTGTCATTGGTGGCAAAACATTCTTCAATATGATCACTCTCATATTCACCAATCTGTTCAATCTTCCTTCTTGAACTTTATCCTCCATTGACATTAATGATAAAGTGTCATACATACGTCAACTTATGTAACCACATATTCTTTTAACAAAATCTCAACACATAGAATATGAAGCATTATATGAGCATGATCCCCCTTAGTCCATGCATACCTAATTCAAATGAACTCAGATTACAAGACCACTTCTCAACACAGATCAAAATCACTCAACCACTTGAATAGATCTCCGTCAAACCAAGCATCCACCATACTTATACTAACTGAATAGTGTCTCCCTAAAGTTTAATAGAGTCACCCCTTTCTATAGATCCCTAAAATTATGCAATCCTAGGAGATTCCTAGATATCCATGTTCTAACAAGACTAAATATCTTTTAGTATCCTTTTAGGCTTGATTGGAAATATAGGCTTGACCTCTTCATCAAATATTTAATCATCAATATGAGTTAACAATAGACATTCCTGAATTGATTTCTCATATAAATTATGTTCTACCATAGAAAATAGTCCATTTTTGATTGTATACTAGTCATGATAACCTTTACTATCTTTAGTTTCCACACATTCATTTTTATTCTCTTTTGCACTCTAGGAGCTTCAAACCTCTTGTTTTGACATGATGGTCTTCTACCTCTATTCGGATAGAATCTTTTAATGTGTCCCATATTATGACAGCTATAACAAACAACCTTAGACATACCTCTTGAATGATGATTCCTTTCATAATCCCATGCATATTCATTTTAAGATAGTCTTATACACTCTCTTTATCTATAACCAAACTAATTTTATGTATAATATTAATCATTTAATGAATTAACATACCTCATAGCATTAGGTTATCTGATTGGTATTTTCATGTTGACCTTCTTGTCTTCATTAGCCTTCTCATTTACTTGAGTTGACTCCTTTTAGTATTCTTTGAAACCAATACTTGTCTTATCACTTCCATAATTATGACTACTTAGTATATCATCTATAACCTCAAAGTTCTTTTTAAACATCATAAAGGTCTTCAACTTTATAGATGCTTGATCCAACTCAGCTTTCAAGGATTTCATCTTAGTACTATACCTGGTGCATTCTTCCTCTTTAGCTTTTAATCTAGCAGTGACTATTTCCATCTATGATTTAATCTAATTGATGATCTCATCATATTCCTTGGATGTGTTACTTGGACTCTCCTTAGATAAACCAATCTATTCTTAATAGTCCTTAACTAATGATCTTAGGTTGTGATTCTTCCTTCTTTGGAACTTCAACTCCTCTAGATCACTCACCAATTCTACCTCAAGGTTTACTTCAACTTCTTCTTCATCTAATTATTCATCAACTATAAAGCCTTTCCAATGCGAATAACACTCATTATCTATCTCTATATACATGAATAAGGTTTCATTATTGTCATGTTCATGTTTATTAATATCATCATCAGTCTCATATGTGCTTGTGTCACTTACATCAAATGAGTTACTATCCTGTTTGGTCTAGAAACTTTTCTTGTTCTTGAATGACCCTTTTTTACCTTGATACTTCCTAAAATATTTCTTGTTTTAGTTAAGATTATAGACCTTCTAATCATCTCCATGATGTTCATCATGCATAGTCTTATATTTTTTAGGACACTTGGATGGAAAGTGACCAATCTTACCATAGTTGAAACATTTGAAATGCAACTTACCCTTGCACTTACCAGATCCAAACATTAACTTCCTAGCAATCATGGCTATTAGTTTATCATCAACATCTGAGCATACCTAATCCTCAACCTTCTTAGCTTTTGACTTCTTCTCATATTTAAATGTTGTTTCCTTTTTGAGAGGTTTTTCTTCATTTGTCCTCATCTCATAGGTAGTTAAGCTGCCATGAAGCCAATCCATTTCTATCTTATCCAAATCTTGCATCTCTTTTACTACAAACACCTTACAATCAAACTTAGTAGTTAGTGATCTTAATACCTTTTTAACAACTATATACTCTTTCACTTCTTCTCCCAATCCTCTAATGACATTGACAACTTCATCAACCTTTAATAGGTAAGATGTAATGGTTTAATCTTCATTCATATTTAGAATTTCAAACTATCTCTAGTGGGTCTGAAACTTGGACATCTTCACCTTGGCATCTCCTTCATATACAGTCTTCAATTTGTCCCATATCACATTGGCTGACTCATAGAGCATCACCTTCACAAAATTTTCCTCTGATAGGCCACATAGAATGCATTCATTTCCTTAGAATTGCTCTCATTGTCCTTCTTATTTGCTGCATCACTTGGTGGCGTATGAGGTAGAGTGTATCCTTCCAAAAATAACTACCATATGTCATGTCCTATTTAAATTATATTTTTAATCATTATGATTCTCTAAAATTCATAATTAGTTCCATTTAATAATGAATCCTTACTAGTAGATAAACCACCTTTACCTTGTTGACTAGCCATTATTACTTCTAGGATCTCCTTTAAGCTATTAGTCATACTTAAAAGGACTTGATCTGATACCAAATGTTTAAATCTAAAAGAATGATATTTGGGTGAATCAATATTCAAAAACTTTCTTACTGATTTCCCTAAAGCAATTATGAACCATTCAAACAAGCATATAGATCTAACAAGCATAAGCACCTATCCACAAAAACATAAAACACATGAACACATCACATATATGGGAAAACCTCAAGGGGAAGAAAACCCATTGATATCTATAAAGGGAATACATTAATTTAAGATAAACACAACATTTACTAAAGCATCAACTTCACATGGAGCACCAACTTCAGCTAGTTAAGCACCAACTCAATGAGGCTTTAGCAAGCACCAATATGCAAGGAGGCACCAACCCCCTAGATGACTCAACACCAAATCAGTCACATGATTTATTTGATCAAATTTATAAAATCATTTTTCTCAACCAACTGATTATGACCACCTCATTAGCTCTTTACACTCTTATCCCTTTCAAATGACCTCCTAGTCTTCTCACTCGACTAACCCTCTTCTTGACCTGATTCGATCATATGACCTTGATAGTCATATGAATACACATTATTATATAATCATTAATGATCCTATATACTCCTATTATTGTCTAAAATATCTCATTATACAAAACACTATGCTATTTTATTTGCATGTATATTCACACTCAAATAGGCCTAAAACCGCCTTATATTTATACAAGCCTCTTGCTTATATCTTTCTTGGTCAGTAATACATAATTTCATAATTTTATTATCCTTTATATAGGTCTTATATAACATTTAATACATGAATCAATCATTCCATTAGGTTTTCCACATCTTAAAATATAAAAACCTCCTTTAGGCCTTAAGGAGACCTAATTCAATTAAGCCTTCATTAATGCACGTTACACTTTGAACTCCTTAGAACTATTTAGAAATACATAAATAGAATTAAAAATTCATATTCCACTCAAATATACCCCCAATTATGTCATTATTTTTCCATGGCACTTTTTATCTCCAACCACCACTTGAAGAACATCATTAACACTATTCACAATTAGGCCTGTGAACCTACATAAAGTCTATCTTGAACTACTAAAGATTAAACACAAAATAGATAGATAGACATGGAAGTAAAAAAAGTTTAAAGTAATTAAATTACATTAGGTTTATCACCATTTTATTTATACTTCACAACTCATGGCAAAAGGATTAAAATCCTTCTCTGTAAATAGCCCACTCAGAACTGCTAGACCACTCCAAAACCCAGTCATTAACAACTTGATCTTAAACACCTAAAAGATCACTTAAAATGACCAATAATAGCTTAAAAATATCATTTTTTACATATATCTACCACTCTCAAATACAATAATCATAATTTCTAATATTAAATATTGGTCTTGTAGACCAATCTTTTATCTTTAGTACACACAGTCAAACTAGAACCAGTCAAGCTATTTTAGCTTCAACATTTCAATCACTTCCAATGACTCTAAAAACTTATTAAAATCATGGATAGTAAATAAATGTAAAAAAAAAACACCATGTGTATTCTATACTTCTAATCAAGGCATATACCCTCAAACCCATCACTACAACTTGCTTACCTAGAACTATCACTTTACCTCAAAGCACAGTCAAGATTACTCCGACCTTCAACATATGTGTAAAAATATTAAATGACTTATAATGAATGTATATGAGCATATTATATCATTATAGCATTATTATATATAAATATAATATTATCAAATTGAAATATTGGTCTTGTAGACCAATCTCATAACCTCATTGTACACAAACCTCACTAAGCCAGACAAGTCAACTTTTTCACTATAACCACTGACATCAAAAAACTATAATAAATATGATAATTTATTAAAAGTCAATAAAAATATCTCCATTCACTTTGATTCATCCATATTTCATTATAACACATACCTAATAATTTTCTCACTGTTGCTTGGGTATTTCACCATTTCCACCATTAGGCATGTTAGAGACTGGCTAACTTGGATGATCAGTTTAGCATACCTAAGGGATATAACCTATCCAAAAACCACAGTTGACATAAAATAAAATTTTCAAACTTATCCATCTAATTACACTCATACCTTGACTTGGTCAACTCTGACTACTACCTCAAATCTCTAAGAAACCAACACTTTCACATAGGACCTACTCACACACCTGACAACTCAATCATACTTGGAGATGTCTGTGAGATTTGACTACAAGATAAAATATTTTGTCTAGTAATTTGAGACCATTATGGGCTCTTTTGAACCATATCTTCAACATCGGGTCACTATTAGGATTATAGAACGTTTCAAACTTGTTTCCACTCTTAGTGAACATTCATAAAGCATAACTCCTTAATCCAAAAAAAATATTAGAATTTTGAGATATAATGTCATGTCCCCTTTTTAGTTGACATGTGCAGAGTAGATGATTAGCCTATTATGCGACCCTCGTAGGCTGATGAGATGGATAGAGGGTCTTGATGGAGATGGGCTGGATTTCATTCGAGCTCTTTCGGACATGAATTAAGGGAGATATTAATATTTGATTGACTTAATCAAATATTAATTATTTGGTCTAATTATTAATTAATTAATTAATTAATTATTAATTATTAATTAGTGGGTCTAATTTTAGGATCCTAATTCTAATTTAAGAATTGGTCTAATTTTAAGACCCTAGTTCTAATTTAAGAAGCCCCAGTTCTAATTTAAGAAGCCCTAAGTCTAATTTTAGGGAATCTAATTTTAGCAAGCACCCTTTGGAGGAGTATAAGAAATTCTCATGGGAGAGAGTTTGTATTCATGATTGATTATTGATATTGAGTTTTGCTAAGACTTCTTCTGTGAAGACTGAGCCAAGGGTTCCAGGATTCCATTTGCATTGAAGAACGTCAACTCTTCATTGTGTACGATTCAGAGGTTGTGAGAGATCAGCTGATCTATTGCCAATTTGAGAGATAGCTTCATACAGAAGTTATCACAGAGGTTTCCAGGTTTGAGAGATAACTTCACACAGAAGTTATCACAGATATTACAGGGATTTATTTTATTAAGTTTTTGATTCAGGGTATAGATTCAGATATTGCACAGATAAAGATCTTCTGTATTAGAGCCGTTTCAGATTTGCAAAAGATCAGGGTTTGAGATGATATTTGTATTCTTTTATATGCGTGCCAGAGATTCATTATTGTAATCATTCTGAAGAATAATAAGAGCACTGATTTTCTAGTTAAGTGATTTACTGTGGTTTATTTATTATTTGAATTTATCTTGCAAAATCGTATCTTATTTCATGCAAAAGTAAAATATAGTGAAATAGTCAGAAAAATATCAGGTTCCAGAATTGAAGAGAAACGGGGATATTACAGTGGTATCAGAGCTAAATCCTGCCATCTTGAGAGGTTGACAATCTTATGCAGCCACAAGGGTTGGGATCACACAGGTATTTCACGTGCAGTAGAGCTTTGCTTGAAGGCACTCAAGTTTTAGAACAACCCCCGAAAGACATGGGTGACGATATTGGCAGGGCCCGTATTCCTCACCATCCTAGAGATCAAGATGATGTAGAGGTTTTACTTACTCTTAGAGAACTATGAGAAGGGCAAAGGGAGAATAACCAGGTATTACAACAGTTGGCAATAGCACTACTGAGATTGGGTACTCTGAGGAGACATTCCCCACACCATGAAGATGTCAGGAGTGATGCAGGATCACAGAGAGGCCATGGGACTATTTCTCATACAGCTAACAGGCCTACTAGGCCTATCTTTGTGAGACAGGAGGCAGAGGAGGTAATAGCAGGTAAGGAGCATGAGGAGGCATTTACAGACACCCTTAGGGCAGCGACTAAAGAGTGGGAGTCATTACCACCTATGGTCAGGGAGATGATTACGTTTGACCGATTCCTCACACAAAGGAAAGAACATTACTGAGGTCGATAGAATGGGAGACCAAGACCCCAAAACAATGATTTGAAGCATGCTACGAGCAAGCTCACACTAGCGACGTTTGACGGTAGTGGTAAGGTGACATCACAAGCCTGGGTGAGTAAGCTGGATACATTTCTCACATTGCGACCAATGGGTGAGGAAGATGCTATCAGATATACGACACTACATCTTGAGGGAGTAGCTCATGATTGGTGGCACCACGGGATGGTGACACTTCATCATGATCAGATTACATCTTATCAAGAGTTTGTGGATAGGCTGGTAGAGCATTTTGACAAGAGGGATCCAGAGTCCTATTTTCGAGATTTGGCACAATTATGCCAAAGTGGTAGTCTAGAGTCTTATATTGGTGACTTCCAGAAGTTATCAGTTATGGTTCCTGACATTTCAAAGAGGTGACTTGTGGTACTCTTCATGGAGCGATTGACAGAACCATTGAGAGGTTGGATCAAAGGCTTTGATCCTCCTTCCTTACAGGAGGCTATGAAGAAGGTGCGTAGTATGGAGATGGCAGCCCCATCAAGTAGAATTAACTCCAGAGGTACTTCTTCATCCTGAGATCAGCAGTGCTCCAATGGAGATAGAGAGGGATTAGATTTCAACAAAGATAAATCAGGTGTTAAGAATGATTCAAAGGCCAACCCAGCAGCACCACCGTTGGATAGAGAGGCTCTTAATGATCTACGCAGGAAGAAGCTTTGTTTCTACTGCAAAGGTCCATATGATATCCATCACGATTGCCCTTTGAGGCCTAAGGGAAAAGCAAATCGTGTGATGTGGGCATATTATGAGGATGCAGAATCAGAAGATTCTGAATAACAAGATAGTTCTGAGGAGGCAGAGGCTTCAGAGCCTAAGGCAGAGGTAGATTTAGAGCTTCATATATAGGAGGCACGCCTATCCAACATTCAGTCAGATGAGTCATTCAGACTCCGTGGAGTTTTGGCAGGGCAGAAGGTCACCACCCTTCTTGATACAGGAGCCACACATAATTTCATAGATGCTAGATTTTTGGAGAAGCGTGGACTCACTACCAAAGATTTTGAGGGCATTAGACTTAAGGTAGCCGATGGTCACACTCTTAAGTGTGAGCGTATGATTAGAGACCTCCCATTGCGCTTGAACAACTATGAGTTCAAGGCAGATTATTATGTGGTCAACATGGGGGACATAGAATTAGTCTTGGGTATGAAGTGGCTTCATTCATTTGAGGAAGTTACTCTTCATCTCAAGGACATGGAGGTTCGTTTTGAGGTTGATGGGAAAACACATATTCTTAAGGCAATACAGGGCAGCAGCTTCAAACATATGTTTTTTCATCGGATGGAGATGCCTATACTACATGACATGATAGAGTGCGATGATGAGTGCACATTGGCACCAACGCAGGAGAGATATGAGGATGAGCTTGGTCTTGAGGTGAGTTTAGTTTAAGAGTTAGTACATGTGGTAGAGTCTCAGCTTCCTTTTACAGGTGGGTCACATGTTGATGACGATATTCTTACAGGAGATAGAGGTGATGTGACGCCATTGGATGAGAGTGGTGATGGACAGGGCTTGGATTTTATGTTGGTTGACTGCACTGTAGATCGAGACTTCATTTGGGATCCAGGTGGATTGATTGGTCTATCATTCAACAATTGCTTGAGGGCAAGCAATTTCAGGAGGGGCGGATTGTCATGTCCTCTTTTTAGTTGACATGTGTAGAGTAGATGATTAGCCTATTATGCGACCCTCGTAGGCTGATGAGATGGATAGAGGGTCTTGATGGAGATGGGTTGGATTTCATTCAGGCTCTTTTGGACATGAATTAAGGGAGATATTAATATTTGATTGACTTAATCAAATATTAATTATTTGGTCTAATTATTAATTAATTAATTAATTATTAATTAGTGGGTCTAATTTTAGGATCCTAATTCTAATTTAAGAATTGGTCTAATTTTAAGACCTTAGTTCTAATTTAAGAAGCCCCAGTTCTAATTTAAGAAGCCCTAAGTCTAATTTTAGGGGATCTAATTTTAGCAAGCACCCTTTGGAGGAGTATAAGAAATTCTCATGGGAGAGAGTTTGTATTCATGATTGATTATTGATATTGAGTTTTGCTAAGACTTCTTCTGTGAAGATTGAGCCAAGGGTTCCAGGATTCCATTTGCATTGAATAACGTCAACTCTTCATTGTGTACGATTCAGAGGTTGTGAGAGATCAGCCGATCTATTGCCAATTTGAGAGATAGCTTCATACAGAAGTTATCACAGAGGTTTACAGGTTTGAGAGAAAACTTCACACAGAAGTTATCACAGATATTACAGGGATTTATTTTATTAAGTTTTTGATTCAGGGTATAGATTCAGATATTGCACAGATAAAGATCTTCTGTATTAGAGCCATTTTAGATTTGCAAAAGATCAGGGTTTGAGATGATATTTATATTCTTTTATATGCGTGCCAGAGATTCATTATTGTAATCATTCTGAAGAATAATAAGAGCACTGATTTGCCAGTTAAGTGATTTACTGTGGTTTATTTATTATTTGAATTTATCTTGCAAAATCGTATCTTATTTCATGCAAAAGTAAAATATAGTGAAATAGTCAGAAAAATATCAGGTTTCAGAATTGAAGAGAAATGGGGATATTACATATAACCCTTCCCCATATCTCCTTAACATATCAAGTTCACATGTAGAGGTTAAATTTGCCAAGGAACACTTGAAAGTCCTTCTAGGGTTTACATGCCTTCATTTTGTGTACTTGAGAGACCTCAAAACCACTTTTCATGATGTTTCTTACAAACCATGACCTAAATTTTTGTGAACATGCTAGAGAAAACATATAATACTTCTAAAAACACTCACTTTTCCAAATTTACTTTTGAAATAGAACCTCATACACCATTAATCCATACTCTCTCTCTATCTCTCTTTGTTTGCTTAGACCTTGACCTTCAAATCACATGAGGCCTTAAAACTGACCTTCATGCCAATTTCTATGTGTTCTTCACTTCACTTACATACTCAATCAACCTTTGTCATGGTTATATAGTGTCATACATGCTTCATATTCCTTGACAATAGTTCATGATGCTTCATTAGGTTAGGCAGAGTCTATAAATGGTCTAATTGAAAACTTGATCCATAGTTCTTACCCCTATAATCTCACCTTGAGACTCTTATGAATGATTTAATGCTTCACATACATGCTCAAACAACCTAATATATCATCTTATTCCTCTATTCATCCATTTCACCAAGCCACAATTCATAGACCTTCCCACTAGGACATTACATGCCATGACTAAGATTCTCAAGCACTTGAAACTTGATAACTAATATTAAAACACTCATTGATGATTTTTACACCTTTCACACATGCCTTACATGATCCTCAACTAATTTCATACCACTGTATAGACCTATTCATGATTATCATGCACATGCTCTTGATATGACTATGCTTCTCAAGACACCTTGTAGTCAAAGACTAGTACTCAAACATGCTTACCTCAATGACTATCAAACAGGAACATTAATTAAACATCACTCTCACACCACTACAACAACCTTGATAATAACCACTATAATAATCATTACATTTCCTTCAAATTGTCTCTCAACGTAAAGATATTAGGTTACCTACAAATTCTCTCTCAATAGAAGAGACATTAGGTTGGCTTCAAATTCTCATTTGTCACATGGATTCATTGTCACATCAAGAACACAAGCTCATACCTAAAATACCACTCACCATGAAACTTCTCTAGATGCACCTTGAAATCAATTACATCATCCTTGACATCAATGACAAAAGAATCATTAGAATGCCTTTAAATTCTCTATTTGACCTGCAACTTGACATCAATGACTACACTTATCAACACCATATTATAGATATTTTTTCCTATTTTTATGGTATATTATATTTTATCTTATACATATATCTATTCCATTATTAATTTCTATGCATCATCCACCATGGGCTATACTTATCATCATCAACTAGTCTTATGTTCCCATGATTTTGAATGGTTTTAATGTTCCCATTAGTGTGTGTAAATCTGATAATAATTTATACATATAATTCATGAGTTTATGTAGTGTGTGGTATAATATCCCTTATACTCTAATTTTTTCACTAGCTTATTTTATGCCTTCTCTCAGTACTAATGCTAACTCATATATTTTGTTAAAGGGATAACATCCTTATTTTAAATATGCTAATCTTCACTGGTAAATAATAGATTTGTGTCTTCCATTATCCTAAATCTCCTCAATATCCTATCTTATTTTTTATTGTGTATCTCTCTTATAGCCTTTAAACTAATTCTATCTTCTTCAATATGTTTACTCTTTTGTTGCTTCTTTGATTTAAACTCTTGATAATATTCTTATCCTTATCTCTTAAAAAACTTACTCTTTATTTAAAAATTATCCTCCAAGTCCCATATAAATTATTTAACTTATCCTAACTAATTAAACCAGGTTTTTGATAAGTCACATCATTTAAGGGCCTAACTTATGTTTACATGGCATCCCTTAGGTACCTAGCCCCTAAAGAAACTACTTTCCTTCTCTTACCAACCCTATATCCATGAAGATATTTTGAGTTAAGAGTGGTACCATATTTAAGAACAATTCTCCTTCCACTTTTAAAAAAAATCAAATTTCTTGGCCTCTAAGATTGCCCAAGCTTGAATAACAAAAATATTAATAATGTATCGAGTGTCGTCTTGAGCCAATAGTCAATAGCTAGGGTCAAAGGTGTGATAATGTTCTTGAAGAACTAAATTTTATGAAAATTCCAATTTATTGGTTTATAAATATGAATGTTTAATCCTTTTCCATGTTTATCTTGTCTTAATACTAATAAAATCTACAAAAAGGTGATGCAAAATTTTTAACCATGTCACTTGAATTAAGATGCCTTTACTTTAAGTAATGACTCATTTGTTCATCTAGTTTCAGAGTGGGAATTTTTTAGTATTTTTTCCCACCACTATTTTGTTTATGTTCATGTTGGATTCCAAAACTAATGTAGAGCATATACCCAAGCAATCACTCTTAATTTGGATTCTTGTTCCACTTACTCAAGCAATGCTTTCTAGTTCACTTTCTTATCAAAGATTCTTTTGTTTCAATTTTAAACCTATTGTTTATAAGTATTTGATATTTTTTATTAGGTTCTCTATGGTCTCATTTACCTCTCACTCACATATCAACACCTCTTGCTATGCTTTACAAACCTCTTTTCATCCTTCTTCACAATTTTGTCCTCTCTTTGCACAGTCCTACTAGACCTATATAACTCAAAATCCTTTAGTATGGACAAAATAAAGTAATTTATGAAAAAAAAACCTCATTTATTTTTTTCCCTAAAAAATAATTCCTTAGTATCAAATTTTAAGCTTTAATTCTTTCATTAAGATCATTTAACTCTTTAAACCTATTCCATTAGTCCTTTTCTAGGCCTAATGTATGCTCAAGCTTCAAAATCCATACCTTCCTATTCATAAACATTATCCGACCAATTTATTTAGTTATATAACATTATTTTTATTATGACTAAAAACATTTGTGACTTTTTATTAGTTATAAAAGGATAAATCCTTGAAACCCTAATCTAGGGTTTTCAATGGCTCTATCTCAGTCAAGAGCCTATAAAAAACCACTGGGAGAATTGTAACAAGTTTTAATAACCAAAAATTATTTCATGAGGTCTATCTAGACTTGATAAAACTTTTCAAACTATTACTCACTCACTATAAGTCCACTATCTTCTATTTCAACTCAAAATACACTTGACTGAGTGTACATTATGACTTTTTAAGACTATATAAAAGATATAAACTCCCACCTCATTATTGAGTTAAAAAAATATTAAAATTATATATAAAATGTTCAAAAAACATTCTAAGATTTTTTTTAATACTTACAATTTGGTTCTTTGGTCTTACCCTTTCAAAAATCCAAATACCTAGTCTGCACACACAATATAACTTCAAATATGAGTCCACTCATGCAAGTTTATCAAAAATAGAGATTTACTTTAACCTTTATTGAAATTTTAGGTTCCAAAATCCTTAAACCTTCCTCATACATGTTTATAATTATTATTCAATCCTTCCTATAATCAATAGTTGAAACACATAGGTTAAAATAAGTAAATGTGATAGAAACATGGGTTAAATTTCAATTGTCTGAACAATAGGTTTTCTTGAGAGATAATGAATCCTTCAACCTAAATTGGCACTCTAAAAATTCCCAAATACATGTTTAATCCTTTTAAATATAGTACACTTTGAATCAATAACTATCCCTTCCTAGGAATAAGCACATGGACAAATACACAGTAGATGACCCTCCAAATAGGGGTCTAGTTAGAATTCAAATAAGATTATCCAATGCTCAAGTATAATCATGTAACTCACAAATTTAAACATATTCAAACATATTTATAAAACATTTATAATTATTTTTAATCAATTAATATTCAAAATACAATTTTTTAATAACAACACTCAACTTTTGAATGAGATTTATGTCTTACCACCCTCAACAGGGTTATCTCACACGTTTCTTATCTCTTGCAGTTTTATCTGCAAAATAACATACAAATTCACTATTACTTGAAATAAACTATAAATTACCATTATTTTAATCAACTTATGCATCCATCATCAAATAATATAGGCAATAATATTTATAAATACCATCAATAGATATCTGCATGCATATTTAACTCATTTAAAATAATAGAGTTTTTACAAAACTTTGTCTCTTTTTTCCATAAATTTTTTTCAATAAATCTTCCATTCATCTACTTGAATTGGAACACTCTCCTCTATCTGAAACTAACTCCAAAGTCTCCCTATGAAAGTGCATAACTACTTCTTGAATCCTTTTTTCCACATAGGAGTCTCTTCCTTACATTGCATTTTCATGATTTTACAAAAGAAGACCTATATGGAATAATGATATAAGATTAATGACCTTTTATGAACCTTTAAAGTATCAAAACCCATTTCAAAAGTGTTTTTAACATCTTACCACCTTTACAAGCACATAAGGGTCCTTACAAAAGCTAATTAAGATTCAAATTTTCAAATAATGTTTTTGGCAGGAAAATGAATAATTCAAAGTCTATTCACTTTGAGACAACCTAGATGTTACCTATGGAACATTTATGACCTCTTACACCTATATGACATATAATTAGACTACTTAAAACAAAAATGGATCAAACTTGGGGTCATCATAAGATTCTCCTGCATCATACTACCAAGCTAGAAGAATCTCTGCCATACATTTTGGAGTGATTCACTTGGCATGTGTTGCTACCTAAATACTTTGAAACTCCTCATGGAAGCTATCTACTTCTACTTGCCTCTCCTATGGGTGTACATTCTCTTGGGCCCCATATTTTTGCCTTCTTTTCTTCATCTCCTTCATCACCATAACTACACATAAAATAACAATGTTAAGCAAGTCATAATTATTGTCCTTTTATTCTTTATTGGAAAGTAAATTCCACTCTTCCTCTTTTAAAAATTGATCCTCTTTCTACTCAACTCCATGATCAACCTTCACTACAATTATAAATGCTTTTTTCCTTCATCAAAGCTCTTTGCTTTATCCTCTTTACATCAGAAACAACATCTTCTTGGTTTTTTTTTTGTCTCACACTTAATTAAACTCATAATTTGTTGTTATTCGACACCTTCATGATTTCTCTCTCATTATTATACTTACAAAGGTTTCATAATCACTCTCACTATCCCACCTTCTTGATCTCTCTCACAATCCTGCTGCATATGGCTCAAATGTTTGTCATTCTCTTCTTGTTCTATACTCCTTTGCAAACATTTATGTTCATCCACCACCTATTCTTTGGATGCCTATTATATAACTAGATTTTCTTCCCAAAACAAATCATTAGACACAAAACTTAGATCCTTTACCTTCTACATTTCTATCTCTAACTTCCTCTTCACTTTCTTGGTGTCAATCTCAAGCCACTTCTTTTCCATCTCATCTACAATATCAAAGTTTATTATACTATGTCCTTTTTCATGGACTTGGATACCATAATTACCTTGGATATCCTCTTCCTTAAGAACTCTCATTGCTGCTATGCTTTATTTAATCTCTTGAAAACTACTTGCTTCCACTTTTAAACCTTGTGCTATCTCTCTCATGTCAATCTTTGTGGACTCACAACTCCTCACATCAACCAAATCAACATAACTCATCTTATTTTCTTCTTTGGGTGCTTTGATAAAACCCAAACCTTCCATATCTCTATTCCAACATTCCATCATCATTATCCTTTCATCTCTCTTTTCTTCTTCACCTTTCAATGGAATAAGTGCATATGTCTTTCCATCCTACTTAATGGTATATGCGTTGGCTTGACATCATGTATGGCATGCTCACCAAACTACCATGGCCTCCCTAACAAAAAGTGGCACAAATCTATAAGAAAAATATCATGTAACACCTAATCTTTATATTTTTCTATCTAGAAATCAACCCGACTTTGTTCACTTACTAGTATTTGGTATCCTTTCTGAACGCATGCAAATATATATGGTTCTATATGTAGCATTCTCTTCAATCTCAACTTCTGCACCATCTCTAAGAAAACTATATTTTTAGTAATACCACCATCAATAACCAAATTATATACCCTACTATTAGCCTTACATCTACTTTTGAACAAGCTTCTCCTTCTATCTAGTTCTTTGCCTTGCTTTTTTCGCAATAAGATCCTTCTTATGAGCAATGAATCATTCCTATCATGGCTTCTTTCCTCAGTCACCTCTCTCTATTACATACTTTTTCCCATGTTTCTTGTACATTTTACTTCCCTATGTCCATCTCTTTTATAATTCCAACATTGCCCCTAAAATCTCTGTCTTGGTCCTTGTCTCATTGGACCTTCATCTCTTCTCCTTTTGTGACCTAAAAATGGTTTGGTCTCTCTTACATGGTGTTGTCCCATGCCTTCTTAAACTACTAAATACACTTTTGATCTCCCTTGTACCATGTCTTCTATCTCTCTTTCATCCTTGTTTTCAAAGGTGTTACCTCACCTTGCTACCTATCTTCTCTTTCTTCTCTTTCCCTAAGAACATCCTCTATATCTTCCATTCTCATCACCAATGGAGTAATTAGCTAGGTCATTAACCTGACCAAATCATCATCATCTCTATTATATATTTCCATGATCTCTTGTCTTTTATTTCACCTCAAAACACATATTGTCAAATCTATCAACAATCCATAAAATGTTTCCCTAAGCTCTGATACCAAAAATGATGTAGAGCATATACCTAAGCAATCACTCTTAATCTAGATTCTTGTTCCACTTCCTCAAGCAATGGTTGCTAGTTCACTTTCTTATGTAAGATTATTTTATTTCACTTATCAGCCTATGGTTTCTAAGTCTTTTATCTTGTTTATCAGTTTCTCAAAGGTCTCATTGACCTCTCACTCACATATCAACACCTCTTGTTACACTTTACAAACCTCTTTTCATCCTTCTTCTCAATTTTGTCCTCTCTTTGCACAGTTGTACTAGCCATATATAACTCAAACTCCTTTAGTAAGGACAAATTATAGTCCTTTATGGAAAACCAAACCTCATCTATTGTTTTCCCTATCAAAATATGCCTTATTATCAAACTTGAAGTTTCAATTTGATTTAACAATTTTTGGGAATATTGGTGTCTTATTCCTATTTTATTTAAAGGTTTGGATTGATTAAATCAGTAAATAATATTTCATTAATTCAACCACTAATTTCTATAATTTATTTGTAATTTTAACCTTTCAATAAATAAAAATAAATATGGATAAAATAAACTTAGCTTTAAATGAATTGAAATAACTATTACAGGGTTTGATATCAGCTATGCAGGACTAGGATAGTTTCACAAATTAGGATCTAGATTTTATTTTGTGAAAGGATAATACAACCAAAATAGGACACCCTAAATTCTAGTATTGTTTTCCTATTCTACCGCTATTTTCTAAAATGGTCAAAGAGACCTGTGTTTTTTAGGTTTTGTTTTTTGTCCCTGTGTGACCCTGCATGTGAAATCTTGACTACTGAAAGTCTATAAAACTCTTTGTAGAACTGATTTAATCTTCAAACCTTAGAATTCATTTTGATTTGATAAAACCTGAGAAAGAATGGGGGTTAGTTTGTGTAAAATTCATTGAACATATATCCACACCCCTTATGTGGGCATGCTGCCTACATACCAATACTTTGAAGATGTATCAAGCCATATGTAGTTCTCCCACTTAATGTGCTTTGTATACTAGTTTAATATAGATGAAAAAATTCTAAATTATGTGTGCTTAAAGTGGATAGGGACTTGTGTGAGGATTTGGATATGTTTGTAGCTATATTGGATGGTTGTATGCAGAGAATAAGGAAATTTGTCTAAGTGGTTTTACTTGTATTCTTTCTTGGTTTATAATATTTTCCAACCTCCTTCTAAATTAAATTTGAATGGGATTTTATAGATATCTATTGGTTATGGGTCAAATGTATTCATGCTAGGCTAAAAATGTGAAGGATAGGAATCGAAAGGAAATAACTATTGGAAATCAAAATGCAATTGGACAGGAGCACTAAAATAAGACACCCTAGGTTTCAACATTACATTCCATGTTAGGCACTCTTATCCTACAAGTGTGAGACCTAACGAGATAGGATTGGCCTAGAAAATGTTACCTGGTTGAGGTGGAATGATCATTTGAAAATATTGGGATGACTAAGAATAAGCAAATAGGTGTTTATAATGGTAATGAGAGCATGCAAGAAAGACCTATGGGTTGGGTGTCTCAATCCACACTCAAGCTGCCAATTTTTATATTTTATATGACTACATTTACCCCTCCATTATTCTAGTGATGTAATGAAGCAAAATACTAGGATAAAATAAAAGTAGAAAGTGTACTTGAACTTCCCTGTAAAGGTGAAGTTCATGAAGCTATGTGATGTTAGGTGTGTATAGAGAGAACATTTCATGAAGTGTAAATCTACAAAATAAAATTAGGAGTAGATCAATTATAATTAGACATGATATGTCTAAAGTAAAATTGTATAAAAAGTTGGGTAAAAGAGAGAGGAAGAGAAAGGAACTAATACACCTCATCAAGTATGCAAACTAATATAAAACATGTTATGATGTTGAGTGATGTTGGATAATGTTACATATGTGATAAACCAAAAGTTATATTGTGAATGGAGATGAGTTCTCAATTACCTAAGAGTTGTTTAAGAATGTGAAGGTTATCCCTTTAGCTCCATAAATTATCACTAAGTGAATATATGTGATCATGTGTGTGTTAATAATTATTTGGACTATGTGTTTAATCCCTCTGAGTAGCTGGCTCAATAATATAAAGGATAGATAGTCCTTTGGCTTTATGATTTCCCCATGAAGTGAAGATATGAAATGATACTGGTATGAATATGTGTTGTATGAGATGGCTCCTAAATCCCATGAATGCTCTGTAATCTATCAATGTTTTATGGATAAACAAATGTGAGTTAAAAACTAGGCCACTCTTTGCCACTTAGAAAAGGTGGATATTAAGATTGTATGAAAGCCATTCTAAAACTAGGCCATAGGCTTATGTGGAAACCACTTGGGAATGATGCCAACCATATATAGATGTAATAAGGCACACAACTACTGAGAATGCCTAGGTAATGCCATAAACTGTAAAGAAGAAAAAACAAATGTGCAGCACGCTTTGCCCCCAGTCATTGGTGTCTATAACATGGATTTTAATCTAGAAGTTATACCAACTACCTAATCTAAAACTAGAAGTGAGAGCCATAATTCCATGTATGATGCCCCTTATATCTAGATTCTATGATAAAAACTATACTAAAACTATTGATTCTAAACTAAACTATTGCTGACAAAACTGTAATTGGTCTTACCTTTTTGTCTATTTCTAGAAATTCTACTTTTTTTGTTGTTTGGATAGGAGTGTTGAAATAGAATACTCTATTTTCCAATGTTGTATTCCAAATTTGGTGCTCTTGTCTTATGCTGATTTTGAATATTATTTTGTACTTGTCATTATCTATCTAGTCTTTTCTACTTGGTTTGAAGTCTAAATACTATTTTGGGTGTTCTAAAAACTAATTTTTGATTGATTAGAGGCTCTGATCTCTGTGATAAAAACCCTTATTTGTTTCCCCCTTATATAAGGGTAGGAATGAAAACCCTACAATGACTATACTTAGAAGAAATATCCCTACAAGTATGTTATGATAAGAAATACATGATATAGAAATGATAATTGACAAGATATCTCAAGATATAACATGGTTTGTATGAGAGATTGGTAGATCAATAGTGGTATGCCTAGATAGATATAACAATGTAATAGCATTTGTAATATAGTGGACTCAAATTGGAGGTTTGTTAGTTTTTAGTTGTCAAAGAGGGATGTATCATGATGTCCATCATGTCATCCAAAAAAGCAATAGAATTCATGATGTGGATCATGGCATTGCAAATAATTAAGAAGCAAATAAGCAAACAAGCACACAAGGAAAGAAGCAAGAAGCATACAAAAGTGGTCAAGGGGACAAGCAAACAAGGTACATGGGCACATGTCACTCAAACTAAGAAGCAAGGATACAAGGAATGTTCAAATTCCATATACACATTAAATTGAAATAAGCAAGGTTAACACAAGGGACATAGGCACATAAAAGAGTACAAGCAAAGGACATTGGCAAATGTCCTAAGGCACATACAAGAATAAAAGTAGAGGACATTGGAAAATGTCCTAAGGCATATAAAATATATGAAATATGAATTGAGAAATGAAATCACATATAGCTGTAAAAAGCAAAGAAGGAAAGAATGTAATATGCTGGAAATAAAATCCCATCTAATTAATCAAAGGAAGAAGTGAAAGTATGCACGACATGTAGTACAAGACTAGGTAGATGCTAATAAATACACAAGTGTTATATACTATTAAATGTTGATAGATTAATCTTTGTAATATAGTAATTAATGTACATCATCATGATAACAAGAGTGTGTGGTGTATGAATGACATAACCTGAATAGTGTGGTCATGTAGAAGATTCCCCCAATGGGTAGATATATCGATGTATGTCTTGAATGTGGAAGTAGGATTCCCCCTTAATGGGTAGAGTGAAGCAATCAAGGATTTGTATGTCACTACACACAATCAAAGGAGATCAATTGAAGCATAGTAATATAGATAAATTGATAAACGATAGCATAGAATAACAAATGTAAGTCTAGTATGGTAGTATAAATGTAAAGCATGGATGATGCATACAATTAAGATGCTTTTGGTGTTTTTGAAATATTTGAATGTTTATGTATTTTGAATTTTTTTGGATTTTTGATATAAACTATGTATAATCAATCATAAGGAGAGTATGTATAAGTAATTGAAAAGAAGCTATATACAAGTAAGCAAAAAGAAACTATGTATAAGCATATGAATAAATAAGTATGTACACAATGACATTAAAGACTAGGTTGGAGGGGGTAAAGGTTTCAAGGATGGATATTTTTGTGGATACAGATGGAGGAAGGGATCATGGCCATCATCAAAAGGCTCAAGATCATAATAATAGGTATCATCATATGCCATATATTTTGTATACATGGTGGTTATCTCCTTAGGTGTCAGTAATATCTATGTTCTTTGTGTAGTCAAAGATCTATCACTCATAATGGTGTCATCCTATCGATGGTGAAATGAAGGTTACTCTGGTGGTGAAGATGCTAAGTCTCCTTTGGGAAATTTAGCTCTGGTATTAGATAGGTTTGGTGGAAGTGGCATAGCTGGTGTTGGTGGCGATGTAATCTAAATAGTACCCTAAACATATAGTTTATCTAATCTCTATTATAAAGTTGCACATGATTTTTTATCATGTCTTATGATCATGTGATAGAGATAAAATGGGTGACCATCTTGTTGTGATAACTTGCTAATAGATCTATGTCACACTGTAGGTAGTGTGATGAATCCAAAATAAATTAACATCTATAATATAATATTTGGTTGATGATATGTGTTGCTTGCTTGAATCTAAATGACTGGATCTATATCCATAGAGGTAACCATGTAAACTGTATGTGTTAAGTAAACTATGTATGGCCACTAATGTGGATAATATCTTGAGAGTGTAGTGTGAGATGTTAATAGTGATGTAGGATGTGTAATGAGAGCTTTAGAGTCATCTTGGTAATATATTAGGCCAATTGGTGTAAAGCTCAATCCACACAAATAGTTATCTATGAGTGTGGGTGTCGTATCATCATCTGAAGTATCTTGGGAATGTGTATCGACATCATGTACATATGGTAACTCAAAATTTACAAGGGGTAACTATGATATGGGAGTCTCATCAACTATCATAGTAGAAGCTGACAGTACTATGAGAGTATTTATAACTATCAAAGTAACTATAACTGTCAGAGTAATTATAACTATCAGATATATCAACTAGTACTATTGTTACTATTTTCAATGATTGTATAATTTTAATAGGTGTAAGTACTATGATTGATGGAGTAGCTAGAATAGTTAAAGCTATTAAGACTAGATAAGTATTTGGAGCTGAGGACACAACTATAAATGAAGGATTATGAGATGTGCTAGTCTCTTCTACCTCATATGTATGTATCTAATCAAGAGAAATGCAATGAGGTGGTGACTGAACTATGATATGAGGTGTCCCATCTGGAGAAATAGTTCAAGATGACTCTATAATTTGATAATATTTGAATGGCTAGTTGTCTATAGGGAATGTGTATAGGTATCCTTCATGGAGAAACTTAACAAATCAATGGAGAGTAAAAGGAACTACCCCCATAGCATGTATCCAAGGTAATCCAAGTAAAAGATTATAATGAAGAAGACCTTGCATGACTTGAAACTATGTAGAGAGGGTTTTTGGCCATACCATGATATCCAAAACATTGTGCCCAATGTCTATTGTGGTATATCATCAAACCCTCTAATATTCTTATATGATTTTTATATGGATGCCATATCTACACCCATGGTTTTTAAGAATATAATATTACATATATAAAGTTTGAAACCACTATCAGCTAGAACTCTCTTAACTGTGATGGTTTTAACTTGAGGTTGTATGAATAGTGATAAATTTTGATCAATAACTATCTAAGAAGGCATGTCCTCATGATTAAAATAAATAGAATATTTTATAGTTTTTAATGTGTTGACCACTGATGCAAAATAAGAAGGCTCTAAATCAATGGGCATAGAAGTCTAAGTGAGTGCCTGATAAAGAATGTCCTTGAACACATTAGCTTTCTAAAGTAGTTATAACATGGAAATATTAGCTTATGTGTTTCTCAACTGATCAAAAATATCATGTGCCTTGTGTATATCTACTTGTGTTGGTGGGTTGCTTCTGGGATGGGAAAGAATAGGAGGGTGGTGGGGCTCTTGACTAGGTGGGGGAGGCATGGTGGCACATCGAGTAAAATATCTAACCACATTATCTACTAGTAATATAAGATTAGTAGTAACTAAGAGAGGAGAGTGCAGATAATTGATAGGTCAAGGTGGTGGAGGGACAAAGGGTGTAATATAGGATTTGTGGTGACAGGTAGTGACCTAGGGAAGAGTAAAATGGACCATGCAACATAAATTAGCATGGGATAGAGGCTCTAAGGGAGGTGAGGGAAGAGGTATCTTAACATGTTTATCAATGAATGTGATAATATCATCCTATAATATAAAAATTAATCATGAAAATCAAAGAATTAATCTTTTCATTAAGATATGGAAAACTTCATCATTCATATACATGATAGGACCTAGAATGAATTCCTTATTATTTGCAAAAAATGTTTTAAAATGAGTAAGATCTATTTGTAGTTTTTATGTAAAAATTTAGTAAGGTGAAACCTAAAATACAAAGGGACCTATTAAAATTAACTAGGGTTTTATATAAATATTTTTTTCAAAATTACTATGGCAAAAAAAAATTAAATTAACTAGGAAATTCTGATTTAAATATGCAGGAAAAATTCAAAAAATATTGGAAAAATAACAAGACCTAGTATAGTGAATGAAATTGATTTTAAAATTAATAAGGAAAGTTTAAAAAATAATTGTGAATATTTGATTTAAATATTTAGGAAAAATTATAAAAATATTTCTAAAATTATCAAGAAATTTTTCCTAGGGTTTTTAAGGGTTTTGTGCACAAATGGACATGGTAAATTGAACTAGGATTTTGAATATTTTTTTTCTAATTACTATGATAAATTTAAAATTTTAAATGTAGAAATATGATTTAAATATTTAGGAAAAAATCAAAAATATATTGGAAAAATTAGAAGGAAATTTTCCTTAGGGTTTTTGTTCGTAAATCAAGTAAGTTAGATTCACAAAATGATTTAACAATTTTTAGGAATATTAGTGTCTTATTCCTATTTTAGTTAAAGGTCTAGGTTGACTAAATTAGTAAATAATATTTTAATAATTTAACCACTTATTTTTATAATTTACTTGTATTTTTAACCTTTCTATAAATAGAAATAAATATGGAAAAAATAAACTTAGCTTAAAATGAATTGAAACGGCTATCGTAAGGTCTAATATCGACTGTGCAAGACTAGGACAGTGTCATAAATAAAGATATAGAATTCATTTTGTGAATGGATAGGACCACTAAAATAGGACATCCTAGATTCTAACATTGTTTTCCTCTTCTGCCACTGTTATCCAAACTACTTTTAGAAACCTAAGTTTTTTAGGTTTTGTTCACTATCTCTGTGTGAGCCTGCCTATGAAATATCGACTACTAAATGTCTATGAAACTCCTTATAGAGATGATTTCATCTTAAAACCCTAGACTTCATTATGATTTGATAAAACTTGAGAAATAATGGGGGTTAGTGTGTGTAAGATGCACTAAACATGTAACCACACCCTTTGTGTGGGTATGCTACCTACATACCAATACTCTAAAGTGAGATCAAGCCATATGTAGTTCTCCCACTTAATGTGTTTTGTGTAATAGTTTAATTTATATGAAAAAAATTTAAATTATGTGTGCTTGATGTGACTAGGGACTGGTGTGAAGAATTGGGTATGCTTGTAGTTGTATTAGATGGCTATATGCAGAGAATAAGGAAATTTGCCTTAGTGGTTTTGCTTGTATTCTTGCTTGCTTTGTAATATTTTTTTATCTAATTCTAAATGAAATTTTAATGGTATATATATATATATATATATATATATATATATATATATATATATATATATATATATATATATATATATATATATATATATATATAGGTCATGGGTCAAATATATTCATGCTAGAATGACAAGATGAAGGATAGGAACTAGAAGGAAATAATTGTTGGAGCTCAAAATAAAATTAGATGCGAACATCAAAATAGGACACCCTAGGGTCTGATGATATATTCCAAGTTGGGCGATCCTATCCTATAGGGGTGGTACTTGAGGGTATATGATTGGCCTAGGAAATGCTACTTGGCTGAGGTGGAATGATTATTTGGAAAGCTTAGGATGATTGAGAATAAATAAAAAGGTGTCTAGAAGGGTCATGAAAGCATGAAAGAAGTACCTATGGGTTGGGTGTCATAATCCAAACTAAAGATACCAATTTTATTTTATATGACTACTTAATTCTTTCATTAGGATCATTTACCTCTTTAAACCTATTCCATTAGCCCTTTTATAAGGCTAATGTATGCTCAAGATTCAAAATCCATACCTTTGTATCTATACACCTTCTACAACCATTTGATTTATTAATAGAACATTATTTTTAGTATGATTACAAACATTTATGACTTTTTATTATTTATAATAGTATAAATCCCTAAAACCCTAATCTAGTGTTTTTAATGGCTCTATCTTAGTCGAGAGCCTATAAAAAGCCATTAAGAGCATTATAATGAATTTCATGAAACTAAAATTATTGGGTGAGGTCTGGCTAGAATTGAGACAAATTTATAAACCATTATTTACTCACTATAATTTCACTATCTTCTATTTCAACTCAAAATACACTGGACTGAGTGTACATACTATGACTTTCTAAGTTTGTATCAAAGATATAGACTCCCACCTCATTATTGACTTAATAGAATATTAAAATGATATTAAATAGGTTACCAAAACATTATAAGATGTTTTATATTACATAAAATTTGGTTATTTGGTCTTACCCTTTCAAAAATCCAAATACCTAGTCTACACACACAATATAACTCTAAATAGGAGTCTGCTCATACAAGTTTATAAAAATTAGAGATTTCCTTTAACCTTTATTAAAATTTTAGGTTCCAAAATCCTTAAACCTTACTTATAAATGTTTATAATTATACTTCAATCCTTCCTATGATCAATATTTGAAACACACAGTTGAAAACAAGTAAATGTGACAGAAATAGGGGTTAAATTTCAATTATCTAAATAATAGGTTTTTTTGAGAGATAATGAATCCTTCAACCTAAATTGGAACATTAAAAATTCCCAAATACCTATTTACTCATTTAAAATACAATACACTTTGAATAAATAACTATCCCTTCTTAGGAATAAGCACATGGATAGATACATAGTAGATGACCCTCCAAATAGGGGTCTGGTCAGAATTCAAATAAGATTATCCAATGCTCAAGTATAATCATGTAACTCATTAATCTAAATATATTAAAAAATATTTATAATTATTTTTAATAAATTATTATTAAAATACAATTTTTCAATACAATTTATGTCTTACCACCCTCAATAGGGTTCTCTCACACTTTTATTGTCTCTTGTAGTTTTCACTAAAAAATAACATAATTACACCTTCATTATTACTTGAAATCAATTATCCTTACCATTATTTCATTCATCAACTTATGCATCCATCATCAAAAAATACAAACAATAAGATTTATAAAGACCTTCAACAAAGATCTGCATGCATATTTAATTCATTCAAAACATTAGAGTTTTTACAAAACTTCCTCTCTTATTTTGCTACAAACTTTTCAATGCATCCTCCATTCATCTGATCTAATTTTAACACTCTCCTCTATCTAAAAATTACTCCAAATTTTCCCTATAAAAGTGTATAAGTACTTCTTGAATCCCTTTTTCCATGTAGAGGTATCTTCCTTACATTGTATTTTCATGATTTCACAAAAGAGGACCTATATGGAACCATTATCTAAGACTCATGACCTTTTATGAAAATCAAAAAGTATTAAAACCCCTTTAAAAGGTGTGTTTAACATCTTACCACCCTTACAATCATATAAGGGTCCTTACAAAAGCTCATTAAGATTCAAATTTTTGAATAATGGTTTTGGCAAGAAAATGAATCATTCAAATTATATGCACTTTGAGACAATCTAGAATTTACCTATGGAACACTTATGACCTATAACACCTATAGGACATATAACTAGACTATTTAAGACAAAAATTAATCAAACTTGGGTTCATCATGGGATGCCTCTACATTAAAAAATACAATAGATTCCTTCCTATATCTATTAGTTAACTAAAGTCTATACGACCTCACCAAACATTGAAATAAAATATAAAACTTTGGTTACAAATAATTATGTGGTTCAAGTTAACTTTAGTTAGAGATAATGTAGTGAAAATTTTATTATTAAGTGGATTTAGTTATAATATGAATTCATATATTAAAATAGTTAGTTGTTGTGATTCGTAATATAGAGTACTTAGATATTTCTTATTGTAACTTTATTTACATATATAAATATAATCATAAAAACATTTACAGTTTCCACATATCTATTTACTATATAATTCAATTCTCTTTACTTGATTGTTACTCTCCTCTAAACTATTACAAGTAATTATATATTATGTAAATTTCATCTTATTTTGTTTATCTCTATTAAACTATCTCTATGTTATATTTATCATACCAAAATACTCTAGTATAAAAATTGAATATATACATTTATAACTCAATGGTCATGTATTTGTAATTTATGTTTCTTCCTCATAGGTTTGTCTTGTGTTATTTTAGGGGTTAAATAATTACCACATTGCTTAGGTAGGTGTAATCCTCTATCATATTGACTTGAAAGTGTGCTCTACTACTATGATAGAGTTGTAAATTCTATGGTAATCTTGTTTCAATTATGTATGCTGCTAAATAATCATGCCAACACTCCTCTCCATCGATGTAATATTAGACACTACATTAGGTTATGGGTTTTTATACCTCATGGATAGGTTATATGTATATAAATAAATTATTAATTATAAATAATATCAAAGAAAAAAATATTTTACTACACCATGGGGAACTTTATGTTATGTATTCATGTCTTTTAGCTTTAAAAATACTTAGGTAACATATGAAAGGGATATCAACAATATCTTCTGCGAGCCCATCCTTAAGATATTTTTGGTTTATGTTTATTTTATACATGTAAATATAAATAAGATACGATACCACGTATATTTCTTATAAACTACTCTCACATGCCTCGTTGACTTTGATGTTATGCCCAATCCCGATGAATGTGTGTTTGGAGTTAACAGTGGAATATCCTAGGATTCATCATATTAAAATCATGTGATAAAAATTAAACCTTTAAATATTATTTAAATATTAGACACAAAACCACAAGTAATGAAATAATAATTAGGGATTATTTTATAAACTTGGGGTGATTCATATATTTATACCAAACCTTACCTATTTGGTTCATCCAGTTAACCACTTTACTAAAAAGGAGAGTGCTTTGACTTGCACAATGGATTGTCTAAATGCATTAGAGGTAGTGAAACACTTCCTCGTGGATTTACCAACAATCATGGAACCCAAATATGATAAAACCATAATAATTTATCCAAGGGTAACTAAGGCATCCCTTGATTCTATGTTATCTAAGGAATTTGATGATGGTGAAGAATGAACCATGTACTTTTTTATCCACACATTTGTTTATTAGAAGACTTGTTATACACAAATAAAAAGTGAGGGCTTAGACATTGTCTTTGAAACTAAGAGATTAAGACATTGTTATCTCAATTATTAAATGAGTTTCAATGTAAGGTCACATGGATTACAAACACTTCTAACCCAACCAACCCTCTCTTGGAAGGCTAGTTGCTTCATCATAGTTTTTAGAGAATTTGAACTTACCTATCTCAACCAAAAGTCCATGAAGGGAGAGGTTATTGATGATTATTTTCTAGAGTCCCCTTTAGAATTTGGTGATCTCATTGATATTTACTTACCTAATTAATTAATATTTTTCCTACAGAAACCTATGTTGATTTCTTACTTATGGTATGCTGACATTATAAAGTACTTAATGTATTATAGTTATCTTGACAGTGCCAACTTACAATAGAGGTGGTGCCTTCTCATAATTTTGGATAATTATGTCATCCTTGATTATTTTATCTATTAAAAATATATTTATACATTCTTCTCATGTGTGTTAGAGTAAGTGAACAAAGTTGGGGGACAAAAAGTGGCCTACCCATGGACATGATTTTCTAAAAATTTCAGAAATCATAGCTTATATAGATAATTTGAGATATCTACACTCCTAATTTGAAGATGGTGTAAGAACATGAAATGTAGAATTTAGAGTCTAGTTTCCAAAAAATTAAATGGTTTTAAAAATGTTTAAGTATAAATAGGTCAAACATATAAAATTTTAAGAACTCTTATTTTTTTTAGAAAACATAGTAGATAGACGACCTTGTGGTGCAACAATTTTTGAGAAACATTTAATATTATTAAAAACCCTTTGGGTTAAATTTATATAAGATCTTCTAGTGTGTGACCTAAATTTTTTTAATTTGTTTAATGAAAACTTGTTTTTTAATGAATTTTTTAAGTAATTAGATCCTAAAAACTGACAAAAAATGGATAGTCATCCATATGATGCACCTAAAAACCTCAAAAAAAATGAAAATCAGTTTTTAATGTGTGTAGAATTAGGGATATTTTATGACCATATAAATTTTTTTCACTTGGATCAATGAAATACAAATTACATGAACATGTATAGGCATGTATGTTTGTGACATGTAGTGGCCTAAAAAAGTTATACTTAGAAATAAACATAGTTTAAAACCTTAAATTATTCTAAAAATTATAAAAATCATATTTTTAGAAAGAGGAGAGCATGTTATTTGTGATGGTATTATATTTTTGAATTTTTATGTTGAAATTCTTAGTGTATTCGGAAATCAAATTTGAATTTTTTTGTTTTTTTATCATAACTCTCAAAATTTAATTATACATTGATAGTCCTAGACTTTGGCTTGGGAATCCAAGCCATTCCGAAGCCAAAAGGTGTAGGAATTGAATTCAAATTCAAATAGAATGATCAAATTAATAATGTGATCATGGTATTAATGAAATTATGTTATTAACTATGTTAGTAATTTTATTTTATTAATTAATAATGTGATCACATTAATAACACAATTGTGTTATATATTCACAACACCCTAAAACCTAACTTTGCATTTTGACCTACTAAAGGAGCCATTAGGCCTGATAGTCTTAATATCAAAGTTTGGTTGATTAAGATTATTCTTTGGGACCAATGTCCTTGTCAATATTTTATAGCATTGAATGATAATTGAAGATGCATTAACCTATGAATCAATTTGTTATTCATTTGACATGAGTCTAATATTCCTTTAAATACAAATAGTCCTAGTTCATCCTAGATAGGGTCAAGAAGTCAAAAGTTGGTTTTTGGTGATCCACTAATATAAATCAGTTATAATTTGGTAGATTTGATTTATATTTCATTTTTTACATGATTAAATAAATTATATTATCCAATAATATATTGAAGTACAAGGATCCTCTAAATGTGTACTAACAGACCTAGAGTATTAGATTTGAAAGAGAGTTTAGTGATGTTATAAATGTTTAAGGATTAATTATTTGAAAGTTGGTATTTAAAAAGGATTCTATAGTCTTCACAAGATTCAAATGGTGTTTTGGAACAAAAATAAATAAATCAAGGGTAATTGTATTTTATGCCAAGAGTGTATATAGTCCTAAAAGAGGTTTATTTGGTTAAACAAGACTACTTTAGTTTTTGTGGATAATTGGTGATGTTTGGAACTTGTAAAATACTTTTATAAACTTTGTAGTATTATCTGAGTCTATGATAAGGTTGTTTGAGTTAGTATGTGAAGTTATATAAGGATCTATTTTCAATGTATATCAATGCATTAGTACCATGTTTTGCATATAATAAGTTGTATTTTATCAAGTTTAAAGATGTCACAAACA